>JAQPZY010001549.1:3165000-3472500 GCA_029931535.1 Margaritifera margaritifera
TCTTCTTGTGCACCCTCAAACCTGCACTGCTTCTAAACACTGCATCACACACTTCACATTTGAATGGTATTTCTTTTGTATCAGTACTCGAATGCATTTTCAGACTTCCACTGGTACTAAACATTTAATTACAAACTTCACACTTAAATGGTTTTTCTCCAGTGTGTATAGTCGTGTGCTCCTTGAGATGTCCACTCCTCCTATACCTTTCATCACAAAATTCACATTTAAATGTTTTTTCTTCAGTATGTATCCTCATGTGTATCTTCAAACATTCGACCTGTCTGAACCTTTTAAAACACACTTCACATTTAAATGGTTTCTCTCCAGGATGTATCGTCAGATGCTTCTTCAAATGCCCAATCAAACTAAACATCTGATCACAGACTTCACATTTAAATTAGCAACAGGCTCCTCCGCTACAGGTCTCAGGCGAGAAAGTTTAACATTTTCTCAAAATGGCAACCTCATTACACCTGGTACTTCTTCCGCTTTCAAATGTAAACGATCGACTTTATTTCATCCGAATATATCCATGGTTGAAAGGTCAACTGTCCATATTTTTAGCGTATATGACATCGGGGATTTGCACAACATTCTTGGCTGAAAGAAAGAACAGAATGTTCCAAAAAGCAGAAAAACTCATCAAACAAACATACGCACAGCTACTACTGGTTTTTATATACTTTGGAGTTATTTTTACGAGAATAAAGATGAAATGTTAGCGAATATTTGCGTAAAAACACCCTAATTATGTCTTTAAAAATATAATCAATGACAACAGTATGACATAAAATGGATTCAGAAATACACAAAAAATTCGTTTTATTAAAAACCAGACGTTTACACCAAGGGATCAGATTATCCAAACGTAATGTCAGTTATTATACAAAAATTTATTACAGAGTTTTAGTACAACTTTGTTGTGTAATGTATTTTCGAGGTTAGACTTAGCATATGCGACTGTGAGAGAGATATTATAATTGTCAGGCCATCTACACTAGGTAAGATTCATATCTAGAGACACTGGTATTCATATTTAGTATAGGCGAATAAGAGGTAAAAGTAAAACTATTTTGCAGAATTTGGAAGAAAAGAAAGCCAATCATAAATATTTCTTGAGAACTAACTTAGTGTCAGATTCTTCTTTCTCCGATTCCACATGTTAACACTTGCCTCTACTCGATGATCTGTGTCACAGGGGCTCGTATTGTTGCTTAAAATTTACCTATTAGTCATACATGTGCTATATAAATTATAACCCTCTTATAAACATTTGTTTTTAGTAAACTTCGCATTTACACGTTTTTTTCTTCAGGATGTAACCTCATGTGCAGATTCAGACTTTTACCTTGACTAAAACTTTTTATTATATATTTCATAGTGTGACATTGAAATTTATCACACTTGACATTTAAATGTTTTTTCTCCAGTATGTATCCTTGTATGTTTGTAAGTACCTTCTTATTCTGGGTACAGGTCATTTCAGCCCAAAACCAGTTTGGACCGACTTGATTCTGTCCAAAGGCTACGTTTGGTCGGGTCGATTCGGCTGGGTCGTTTCGGCCCACATACGTTTCTTAGGGAAATAACGTTGAGCAATAAAGTGCCAGATATCATAGTGACATATCAGCTGATTATGTATTTTTACGACATAAAAACACTGTAAATTAAAAGTGGCTGTTTCGGACCAGGCTTATTCAGACCAAATTACAGACTGATTAAAACCATGTAATATATTATTAAGCATCGTCTTAGATTTAAATGTGACATTTACAGTTGTTTAAAATATGATATTTCTCATTATTCCCATGTACATTGAGCAGTTCAAAATGCATATATTGAAACCACTATATTACGTGAGATGATGGTGTTGTTCTGTATACAAATCAAATGAAATAATGTAAAACCGTTTATTTTGCATTGTCAATTTAATAGTGAAATATTTTCAAAGCAGCTTATTCACCTTTTGTGTGAAATTAAAATAGTTCACTTTATTTCACTGAGAAAAAATACAATTATGGGCCCATTATTTGTTTTTTTTCTAAATTCCTAATTATAATTTAATGTTATGCAAATTACTGACACTGAATTGATTGATGCAACTATAATTACGCCCCCTTTATTGTTACTGTCTGTTGTTATGTATGATGTTTATATAATATTATAAATATTTTAGGAAATAAAAATGTTTCTTGACTTTAAAATTTGCTTAAACCTTAATATTAAGTACAATGTTTGACATGTTTAACTATTGTCCTTGAATTAGGTTGTTTACTTAGTATTTGAGCTCAATGATAGTTTTGGTAAACAAGTTGTTGATTTCATTTGAGGTCAAGGTTGATTATGTTTACAGATACAACCAGAATTTCATTAGAGTTATGTGTCAGAAATCACATAGACCATTTAGTATACTGGAATATTCTGTCTATGTGACCTATCTTTATATATACCATGTTTAGTGGACAGTTTTTCACTTTTTACATTACCATCAGTCTTTTAAAGAGCCGTTACGGTTGTGGAAAATCATTCCAAATTATGAGAGGAATTATTTAAAAATATTCATTGGATTATAAAAGTGCTTATTGGATTTTGGATTGATGATTTTGGGATTTATGTGAAAGTAGTATGGGGGGGGGGTAAATAGGGAAAAAGGGGCCTCTACAGGGAAAAAAGATGGCGGAGGGCCTCTTCAGGGAAAAAATGGCGGCGGTGGGCCTCTACAGGGAAAAAAGATGGCGGTGGGCCTCTACAGGGAAAAAAGATGGCGGTGGGCCTCTACAGGGAAAAAAGATGGCGGTGGGCCTCTACAGGGAAAAATGGCGGCGGAGGGTCTCTACAGGGAAAAAAGATGGCGAAGGGTCTCTACAGGGAAAACGGGAGTTTTTTTAACGTGGCGGGGGTTTTTAATGTGGTAGGAGTTGTTTGAGTTTAGGATAAAGGGAGGATGGTTCGCTTTAGGATTCCAATGTTCTTTTATTGGAATCCTCCTTCTCCTTCTCCTTTTTAACCGGTGAAGACGTGGTTTTTATATATATATTAGAATTTCCGACGTGAAGGAAAACATGGTAAGGTTTTTTTTCAGATCGATAGAAAGAAAGAAAGAACATATTCATTATTTTTTTCAAATTCAAGAGTGCGTGCGTGCGTGCATCTCTACTCTAAAACAAAATAACACAAAAAACCCATTAGTTCGATAGAAAGAGAGAGAAAGATTGTGCGTGCATCTCTACTCTAAAACAAAATAACACAAAAAAAACCATTAGTTCGATAGAAAGAGAGAGAAAGATTGTGCGTGCATCTCTACTCTAAAACAAAATAACACAAAAAAAACCATTAGTTCGATAGAAAGAGAGAGAAAGATTGTGCGTGCATCTCTACTCTAAAACAAAATAACACAAAAAAACCATTAGATCGATAGAAAGAGAGAGAAAGATTGTGCGTGCATCTCTACTCTAAAACAAAATAACACAAAACCATTAGATCGATAGTAAGAAAGAGAGAAAGAAACATATTCATTATTTTTTTTCAAATTCAATAAAAAACGACACAACACCTTTTTTTCAAACAATTCACAAAAAATGATATTTATTCAACAAGAACTATGTTAACAATTAAGAAGTAACTATGAAAATTTTTTTCAAACAGGAACATATTTACAAGGTTGACAACGTTGAGAAGGTAAAGTAAATGTGAAACTTTCTACATCGACATCATTTTGATGTACATTACGATGGTGAGCTAAAGACAAGAGATAACCATAACGTTCACAAAACCATCTTTGTACTTTAGCATCATTTCTAACATAGTCACTATCAAAATAAGTTAGTAAATGTTCTAAAGAATATCCAAGACTGCGTTGATGAAGATAATGAACACAATATTGTCCACACACCATAGAATCTGATCCTTGTAGTCTCACATTATTGAATCGAGTCGAGACGGCATTTCTTCTCATAAACTCGATGATGTCTTTTTCCAAAGGAGGTAATCCATAAGAATCAAAATATTCCACACAGTGATTGTTGGGAAAGTACACGGCAATCCAATGGGTTCCTGGTAGATGACTGTCGTCGGTATTGATGACATAAGCATGAACGTTTTTCGGTTTACGATGAGGTAGTTCATCTTTAGCACATACCACAGGATTCCAAGAAGAAGTATAGGAACTACGATTCAATAAGTAATGAAGTTCCCTGGTATCCATTTTTTTGTCTTCAACAATGGAAATAACTCACTATCAATTCACACCTGACTTTATGCTTGAATTGTTCTGTCTTGTAATTCCAAGAATATTCACGTCGGATAGGTTCTGCACTCTGATGAATGAGTCCTTCGATCCGTCTGATCTCCAGAGAAGTCAATGGAGGAAAAGAAGAAGTCTGTAAGATTTTATACCACTGTGTCAACACGTGTTCATCTGAGAGTTGTGTCCAGGCCGTTTCCAAATATTCATCCAATTGTTCTTCACCTGCCAACATCATACATTTGTCGTGTTGTATCTGACTGGGATGATCGTTTTGACATCCATAACATTGTTCTTTAATCAGACTGTTAATGATTGGACTCAATTCCTGAGCATAACAGGTCACTAACTGTTTTTCGTGTTCTGGCCATCGACAAACCATAAATCCAGTAAACACAGGAACGGAATGGTTTTCTTCTTCTTTGTCTTCTTTTTCTTCTATTTGAGGTACTGAATGAATGACTTCGTCATTATCATTATCTTTGGTGGTAGTTGGTAACTGGTGAATCACTTCACAAAATCCCTCATCTACTATCTCGATAGGTTCTACGTTCTGCATCTTTTGTTTCTTCTAATAGTCTACAATGACTTCTCTCAAACTGTTGATCTCTAGAGTGTTATCAAATTCTGCATACAAGATGACGTTCACTGTCTGGGTTAGAGCTTGACCAAACTGAAGTTCCACACGAAGAGGGCCTGATTTTATAGGGTGGAAATGTCCTTCATCGCTGCCTTGGTCCGGAGTGAAATCAAATCCCCACAAGGCATACCCTCCTGCATAATCCTCGTACGTAATGCCGTGGCTACTGTCTCGGCCTAACTGTCCTGTGGCTTCATACAGGGTCAAGTAAGATCGTAAGTAATTTCTCTCGCCACCAAAGTCAGGTTCAAAAGGTCTGGTACACAAGGTCTTGCCATCTCGACTGACATCTATCTTGGTGACGTTAAAGTGTTCAAACTGGAATGGATTCTGAGTGATGGCTCCGTTGAAGGCTGCATTAGAAACCATACCAATGATCAAACGTTTAGGGAGCTGTCCTTGGAAGATGTGATCTTCGACTATGGATCGGAGTCCAGCGGCTGCAGTAAAGGTTTTCACTTCCACACGTCTAAGAGGATACTTAGCAGTGGTTCTGCTCAAGGTTTGACTGATGTCGTTAGCTACTTTGGGTAAGACTTCTACACGTCGCACATAAAGTTTGGCTTGTTGAATGATGGTTTTCCACTCGTTAGCAAAAGCTATCAAATGGAAAGCGGCACTACTGCGATTCAGTCTCAGACGTACATCTACTCCGTTCAACAAATACTTGTCTTGCAACCACATGTCCAAATGCAAACGATCCATCAGTTCTAAACTGTTCCCTATGATTTTCTTTCAGCGTTCGTTAAATCTCACATTATGGGGATCTGCTGGAATTATTTTATGAGCAGCATCATCAGTCTGGTCAATCCTCGCCCCTGTTGACGGGGATATGTCGTTGAAGGCACCCGCGGTGTCAGGTTTCCAGACCACCGAAGCATCCAGATGAGTGTTCTTGGCATCTTTTCCGTACGACAAGAGATTTTCCAAATAAGCACGGTAAGGGTAAGTATCCAAACTGCTGCTGATCAGTTTGTTATTCAAGTACAAATCTACTCCACTGAACAAAGAATGAAAGAAATTATTGACGGGAGCTACTAGGGAAGCTTCCACAGGAAGGCTGTTGTCACTTTTTTGTACTAGCAGTTTCAGGTACAAGTAACTGTTATTCAGATCGATGTAATCTTCGGTTTGTCCTTTGATATCAAATTCGATAGGAGCTGAATCCGTCAAAGACGATACAGGATGAAATTCCACCCATTGGGATTCTTGCATTGTCATCATGGTGGGACGCATAGAAAACAGTTCTAGTTCGGACTTGGTACATTCGCAAGAATCTCGGTGCATCATTTTCACAGTTTAATAATCAAATACGTCTAATTCTCTACCAGTTCTTCTTTTCTTATTCTTTCTGGAAGTACTACTGCCGTGTGTTCTTTTATGAACTTTGAAAGAATTTTGAGGTCGTCGTCTCTTTCTACCTTGTCCTTGCTGCTGTGAAGTAATGCCAGAGTCTGAAGCGTGAAGCGTATTTATAGGATTTTCTCGGAGACCTAAAAGATCTTTACCAGTCGTCATCAACACATTTTTGCCTGCTCTCAAAAAGGCTTCTTTAGGATTTTGTTTGTCGATGAGGACGTTTTGCAAAAATTCTTTTCCTTGTGTCAAAGCAGCATCTTTTAAGGCATGAAATCCTCGAGTCACCATCGGTTTCAAAATAGGAGCTACCGTCCGAAAAGCTGATTTTAACATATCTCCTAAACCATGTCCTCGTTGTCGAGCCACTCCTTGGTACACTGGATACATTTTTTTTGAGGAATGTTAGAGAACTTGTTTTTTTTCGAAAATGTAGTTTCACCGTGACTTTTCCTTGGTCAATGAATGGTACACTTTGTCCTAAATCTCCTTTTATACTAATCTGGACACTGTCAAAATACGATTTACTGACTGGAAGATAATGAGGATGTACAAATTCACGGTGAACGTGAAAGGTGTTGCCACCAACACTAGCATTACTAGTGGTAGTACTACTTCCACCCTCTTCGTCCACAGTAACACTAGAACCACCACCACCACCAATATCCAATTTGAAAGGAATGACTCTCAGTAACGGAGCAGAGGTGTGTCCCACCACGTTGTACTCCACCACATCGGAGTAGACAAACATTAAATTCAGTCCACCATTCAATTCAATAGGATGTTTAAATTTATGTTCAAATTCTACGTTGGTTCCAAACTCTAAATCACTTTCAGCGGTAAAATCTTTATTTCCACCCAAAATACCAAACAATCCAGAGCAAAATTCAATGGTCAAGTATTTTCTCTCTTCCAAAGGTAAACCTTTATCTTTCTCAGTAAGGAGTTGCCCTCTCTCTTTGAAAAATTGGACAATTAAACGTCGTGCCAAAGCATGGTAAGCAATTCTTACAAATTTATTGGCTGCTGATATGGCATATTGAAATTGGCGTGCAAACTGGGTTCTAATGGTGTCCACCAAATGTTCAGGACTAAAATAATATCCTGTAGGAATTCTCAGGGTAATCTGAGAATAGACAGTAGGTTGAGTCGATTTAGGATCTGGTACTAACTTTTTGAATGATCCTTTCATGTCTGGATCTTCAGGGTCTTCTTTCCAGATTTCAGGATCATTATTTACCAAGTGATCATGTATTTTTTTGTTCAAGATTTGTACAACCATAGTGTTTTGAGTTTTGTTGATGTTTATGATTTGCGTAGGATGAATGATTTCTACCAAACTCACTTCCCAATGAGCATCGTGATCCAATTGAATGGCTTGAGGTAATTTGGCCGTGAAACAACATAAGCTGTTGTTGGGAAACACATCCATGGAACTGTCACTAGGTAACGTTAAATAAAATTGGTCATTCATAGTTCCAAAGTGGTGGTTCTGGTGTCCGAGGTGTCACTCAAGTGAACAGAAGAAGGATGTTCAAAAGGTTCCAAAAGAGGACTGGTAGTATTTTGGTGGTGGTAACTGGACGAAGAAGAAGAAGATGGACTGGCGTTGTTGTGGTGACTGTTGTCGGTCGTGGTCGTAAATTTCAAAGAGGGACTGGGTAAAAGATAACCGATGCAACTGCTCAGTAAAATGGTCCACAATTGTTTGTCTCCTTGTTGTAAACTCAAATTAGCAATCGCTGCTCCGATGACACAATACACTACAAAGATTTGGCAGAAAAAGACGATTTGATTTTTAGGCACACGTTCTCCGCACCACACCCAAAGGGGTTGTTTTTGTAATTCTTGAAGAGAAGAAGAACTCTGTGAAGGAGTCTTTGAAGTCGTCTGGGTGGCTACTGTGTTGAATGGCATGTTATGAGTTTTTTTTACTACTTCTTTTTCTTTTTATAGTCGACGACTTGAGAAGCTGCAATCCAAGAATCAAAACTAGGGGGATATCCTTTCCAACGAACTTTGACTTCTTCTACTCGTCGTTTACCTACTTTGCGTGTTCTTTGTTCGAGAATGCTTTCGATGTCGTACAAGGTGTCTTCTTTTTTAGTCACTCGTTGTAACTCAGGCAAGTAAAATGTTCCTTTGAGTACTTCACCGTGCATGTCTTCCAATTTATAGACGGGAGGATCACGTCCACGGACGGGGGTAGTGACACGAAACAATTCGGTAGTCCAGTTAGGTAAATAACCTTTGTCAAAAGTACGTTTGGTTTTTCCGATGCGAACCCAATCTCCCGTCTTTAATAACTCCAACAAGGGTGTCTTTTTCTTTTTTTTCTGGGGTAAACCAAATAATTTATCAAACACAGACACTTCGTTTTCAGGGCTGACCTCTTCGGGGGTACATCCAATACTACGATGGTACGATTGATTGTACGCTTTGACCAAATGAGGTAACACGTCGATGTACTTGAGAGTATGTTGATGTGTAAAATATTTCCACATGCGTTCTTTCAAAGTTCTTTGAAAACGTTCCACGATACTGGCTTTGGTTTCAGGATTTTCGGTCGTAAAAAAATGAATGTGTCTTTGTTTCAATTCTTTTTGAAAAGCTTGGTTTAGAAATTCGGTACCTTTGTCCGTTTGCCATCGTAAAGGTTGACGTCCACTTTGTTTCAAGACCAATTTTAAGGTTCGTACCAATTCGGTACTGCTTTTAGAAGTCAAAGGCACGACCCAAGCAAATTTGGAAAACACATCAATGACACAAAACAAATATTTGTAACCACGATTGTAAGTGGCTAAATGAGAGACATCCGCTAAATCGGCTTGCCATTGATGATCGATCCCTTCCACTTGAGTAGTACTTCTAGAAAATTTACGTCGAATGGGTTTGTGTAACGTGTACGTTGATTGTTCTTGTAACCATCGTCGTACTTCAGGCAAACGTACACTTTTCAATTGACTTTTAGCAGCTCGATATAATTTTTGAACTCCTCCGTAACCAGCAGCATGACCAGGATTGTAATAAATGGTGGCTAACAGTTTCTCCATGATGATGATGATTTTCCTCAAGAATAAGTTAACCAAGTTCCAATACTCTTTTCTTCGTGAGGTATCTTTTTGGATTGTTGTTGTTTACGTGTCCGACGTGCTACTGGGGTAAAGGAGGGAGTTCGATCATCAGGGGTCATCGGTTCTGTTTTGACTTCTTTCTTTACTTCTTTCTTTTTTTCTTCTGAGGGTAAAGGGGTAGACCTCTTCTTTTTTATCCAATCCGGGGTGGCTAACTTTTTTATTTTTTTAAGAGGTGGAGTTAGTAAAAACTCTTCTTCTTCTTCTTCTTTTTCTTTTTTTTTGATGGTCACTTTAGGTTCGCTTTTCATCAGAGCCTTAAAATCTCTCAGAGTGGGTGAAGCTGTTTCGTCGACTGCTTTTTGGCGAAAGAGTTGTAGACGTTGTAAAAGTTGACCGTACCGTTGGGATTTTTCTGTTTCAGACACATTGTTTTGTTCCATCAGGGATTGTAATTCTTGTTGTAACTGAGACATTTCGTTAAGATTAGGATTGGGTGGTAAATGAGGTATCCGTTGTTCGTTCCAACCATCGTTTGTAAGGTATTAAAGTCAGTTTTCGTCCTTCCATTTCATTCAAAGGTACCAAAAAGGTGTGGTCTTTTCAGAGAAGGGTGGTCCTTTTTATCTTCTTTTTTTATCGCATGACCCCTCCTAAAAGTGGTCCAGCAATCGTTCCTAACAAAGGAGCGGCTATTTTTAACAGCGGTCCTAACAGCATAGGTAGAAATCCTCCTCGTTGTACCAACATTTTTTTCTTTTGTTGAAAAGGTATTTTCTTTTTCACCATTTGACGAAGAACATTCCGATGTTTCCCTAATTTTTGTTTCTGTATCTTAGACAAAGGTACCGTTCCTTTCAACACATTCAAACAACATTCACACACGGTATCGATGATTTCTTTAGGAGCTGTTTGAATGAGTTGTTTTCGCATGGGAGAATTGGATTTGGTCAAGACAGACAAGACATCCCAATGTTTAGCTAGACGAGGAGGAAGTCGTCGTCCTTTTTTGGTGGTTTTCTTCTTTTCTTGGTGGTGGTGGTGTACACGTTTGGGAGCCATCTTTTTTAGTCGGTAGAAAACAAGTCTGAAGTCTTTTGGCCTTTCACCCTTCGATTTTATACTGGAACAGTTCTCCACTGATTGTCTGCACGACGTACCAACTTCACGACAGGTCTGACTCGACGTTGAGGTGTTTTCAAAGGACTAAATCGTCTCAATTCTTTTTTGGATAAATCCACTAAACTTTGTAAGATACCAGTTCTTTCTTGGACTTTGGTTTTAGGGGATGGTACTTTGTGGGTGGCTGCTGCCATGGCTAAATCAGCTGAAGTCGACGGTCCCGACGGGGTCACTTTCGAAATAGGTTTCCATTTTTGCATCAAATTAGGAAACACGGATCTTAAGTCTGGTTTGACAGGCATCATGGTAAAAGGGGGTGAAGAAGACAAAGAGGAAGAAGTGGACGCAAAAGGTGACCTCGTCACTGCTGGTGGTGATGGTAAGGGTGATGGTGGTGTTTTGCGGGTGTACGTTTGCGTCCTGACCGCAGTACCTCTCTTGCGGGTGTTAGTGGTGGTGGTAGTGGGTGTGGTTTTTTTCTTCTTTTGGGCACGACTTTTCTTTTTCTTGGGGCTGGTTTTCTTCTTCTTTGGACTTTTCTTCTTCTTTTTAGGAGTTGTTTTGGTTTTGGTATCATTAGGATCCCATTTCAAAAGGGAACGAATCATGACCCCTCCTAAAGAACCACTTCCACCAGGAGTTAAAATGATTTGTTTTTTAGTCCGTGAATCGATTCTAGGATCAGCCAGTTGTGACAATGCCGATTTATGTCTTTGAAAAAAACGTTGAGTTTGATGAGGGATGTGAATGATGCCTTGTAGTAATTGACGTGCTGTCAAAGTAAACCATCGTAACACTTCTTTAAGACTCGCTTCTAACAAATGAGCACGGACTTGTGCATTTTTTTCACGACTGATGCCATACAAGGCACGAATCAATTTAGGATGAGATTGAAAGGAAGTCATCTTCTCTCCAAAAAGAGTGTGAGACAAAAATGACGTCGTAGGTTGTTTTTATAGTTTTTTTTTTCAAAAATGAGCTGAAGGGGACGTGTAAATGACAGGACCCCCTTCTTGACTCCAAGAGTGAAAGATACTGGCACGAAATCTCAAATAGTCAGGAGTGGTCGGTTTTAAGTCGATGAGTAAATACTCGTGAGGGGTTTGAGTGGCATCGTCGTACGCATAATTGAGCCAAGGAGCTCCTAACTGTTTGGCTAACACTTGTACTTGAGATTTGTCTCTGGGACTTTTAAACAAGACCACGTAATGAGCATTCAAACTAATAGTTCGATGGGCTTTACTTTGTTGAAATAAATTTTGAGTAATGTAGACAATACTAGCATTACGATGGTGTCCTTTTCGTGTAAACCAAAGTTTAATTTCTTCTTTGTCTTCTCCTAACATGTCATCAAAAATAACTAAATGAGTTTGACTCACGTCAGACACGATTCCATCGACTTCGTGAGGAATACCATCCACAAAGGAAATGGTTTCTCCTTGACTTTCTTTCAATAACGTGTAAGACGGTTGCCACTCTTTGTAACACCACACGATACGTTGAGGTGGACGATCAAACAAATCAGTTTTGTGTTCGATCAATCGTTTGACAAATTCGGTTTTGCCTGAACCACTGGGTCCAGCAATTAACATGTTAAATGGATGGCGCAGATACAAAGCATTCCAACTTTGACGATCTAACTTTTCGTCAATCACTTTCACCACAGAGGAAGAGGAGGAAGCAGACGAGGTAGTAGAAGAAGATGTAGCCATGATTGAGGTAAGAAGATTTTTGAGAAGAAGACGAAAAACCCAAGGCATTTTATACGATTTTCATACACGTTTATTTTTTTTTTGTAGAAAAAAAGTAACCAATCAACCAACAAATAACATATTTTTTTTACAAGTCATTCATTTACAGTACGAGTGAGAAAATAGCCAAGTAAAATCATCAGGTACACAATGAAGGCTTTTACTAAAACCATCAAACTGTCATATAAACACGTCAATGTACAACAATTGTTTCGTGTCCTAGTCATAAAAGACACTGTGTTTGGGGGTGGTGACATTCTTCTGCTCGTCTTTTGTTTTTTTGAATCCTCTGACGGTAGCGGTGGTGGTGGTAAAGAAGGGTGGTGGTGGTGTTCCTCCTCAAGAGGTATTGGAACCACAGAAGTGGTGGTGGTGGTGGTGGTGTCAGGTACTTCTTCTTCTTTTTCTTCTTTTAGGGTTTCCCATCGAGGTTCCCCTTTTTTCACTTTTAGAACCTTATGAACAAGTGGCCAAATCTTTGCTGAACTGGGCCACTTCTTGTAACCAATATTGGAAACCAAGGTTTCTCCAGGGTCGTACATGTTTCCAATGGAAAAGGCGTTGGTGTAACTCACTAGCAAAACACACTTCTTGAAATGTTTTATACACAGATAAAGTGTGACGAATGTCTTCTTCACATGGAAGTGCGTCACTAATTTTCATTACCACTCTCAACGCTTTACGTACAATGTGTCTTTCGTGGACTGATAAAATTAAGTTTTTATAGTCTTCTTCTTCTTCTACTAAGTCCGAAGAAGAACACAGGGTCATATTGTTTTTTGGAACTCAACAACAATTGAGTCCAAAACAACCACGGATCGTTCAAAAGAATCCAAGGCAAACACTTGTCCTCAAAAATAGTCCACAACGAATGTCCTGGAAAACGAATTCCAAGATAAGAAGTCACTAAGACACACACCACATAACGTCCAAAATTTAATGGACACAGTTCTTGTATCACTTTTTTATAATCCTCTAAGGTCTGAACATGATTTATGATTTCCTTCCACGGAATCCGTTTCACGAGTGGCGTGTAGAGTTCAGACATACCCACTCTTTTATAGCCAGGCTGTGTCTAATAATAGACACTTAGTGGTGACGGGCTAGATCTTTGGCAAACTCTTGGTAAATCTTTTCGCGCACTTCCAAAGGCAAGCCACGAATGTACTCTGGTAAAGTTTCCGTATTCTTCTAAAGAAGAAGTATTCTCCTCCGACATGGAATTTTTTTAAAAACTACTTCTTCTTCTTCTGTTTGGCATAAGGCTCATCGTACCCGAACTGTTCTAAGGCGACTAAAGGTAAGAACTGACAGTGCGGAGACCATCTGGCATGTTCAATGTAAGCTGAGTCGGTAGGCTCCCAATGGCGAAGTTTCACACCGCAACTAAAACATTGAACTATATCTCCTTCTCCCGTGTATTTAAATCCAGATCTAGCTAAACCTTCCGGTTTAGGTCCTTCTAGAAATTTTGGCCACTTGTCTTGGAATGACTCCAGTCGACTTTCATACTTGGCATAACCAAGTAAAGTCACAGGTATTCTGATATGTAAATAGGGATCCACATTCACCTTGTTGTCATTAACGTCAATACCAAACCGTACAGAATCCGTTTCATCGCATGGTACTGCATCACACTCCAAGTCGTGGTGACTCATCTTTTTTTTCTTCTTGCTTCTTGGTTAACGTTGAAAGTGAGAATAAAGGGTTAGGTTTGGAAGGGGTTCCTTTTTTATACTTCTCCAAATCGGCGTGTCCGTAAGGTAAAGTGGTGTGATCTGGAAGTCTCACTCTTTTTTGGTACACGATACGATACACTTTTTGAACAGGTCGAGTCACGATTTTATGATTTGGTAGGCGTACAATCTTGTGAGGTTCTAACGTAGCGACTTGAAAATCTTTCACTTGTCCAGACAGTAAAGCATTTTTTAAAACCTCAAAGTTTACGACTTGGTTAGTTCGATAGTTCAGAGTCAATCCTTTGACTTTGCATTGGGTGTGAAGTTGACCTTGAGGGTCTCGGTATCGGTACCCATAATTTTTAGGGCCACCGCTAGCAAAACTCAAAATAGTATCTTGAGGGTGTTCGTCTGTCCAGGCTCCTAAACGATCTCCTTGAATAGTAGGGTGGGGACAACCGGGGCGATGAATGTAAATGCAACTGTCAGTATCAAAATACAGAACACGATCTCCCAAGACTTCTAATGCTTCGTCATACAATTTCAAACGAGCATGAGCAGTCACGTAGGCGGCAATGACTACGTTACTAAACTTGTCAGGTTTGACAAACTTGGGTTCATCTTCAAAATTGACAATGATCAAATCCTCACGGACAATTTCGACGTGCTTGACTAGAATACTTTTGTCGTCCACCAGTTTAAAGTAACGATAAGGATCGTCCACGTATTCCGTTTTGGGTAAGATCGTTCGTTGAGCCATTTTTCCCCACAAGCAATTCAACATCACTTTAGCAAATGATCTTTTTCCTTCATTTTTTTCTACGTCTTCTAAAGTGATGCCTTCGACGTCACGGTATTCTTCTTTAAATCGAACTTGGTCTTCAGGAGTTTGGCACCACGAAGGATAACCACTAGCTTCTTGTTTCAGTTTGAGAAATTGGTTCACGTACCCCGAAAAAATGCCTGGATGATGAGTAGCGTCGTCCTTTTGGTATTGGGCGGTGGTTGGAAAGTGCCAGATTTCATACACGTTCAATAAACGGTATCCACGATCCAGAGCTCGAAACAATTCGGCACTGACCCACGTTCCTATCATCGACCGTTCTTCCTCCGTGTGGTGACAGGGATGATCTTGGTTACACGTTTCGGCACACGTCCGACATAAAGGAAACATCAATTTTCCTTGACAATGGTAAGGTAAGATGGGATGAAACAAGTTTGTGGGAGGTAAAACTTTACATTTGATTAATCCTTCGTATTGACGAATGTGTTCCACGTCAATGTGTTCTGTTAAAATTTCAGGGTGTCCAGTAGGAAAACGAGAATATTTACACACCCAAGGATACAAAGAACACACGTCGATGTATTTGATTTCTTCTCCTTGGGATTCATTCACGTCGTACAGTAAACGAGTAGCATTGGTTCGTCCTCCAAATAAACTGTGGCGTGGATCTAAAGGTTCGATGTCGGCTGCGTCGTAACTTTGAGTGATGGTTTTAAATTCAGGATCGGTTTTCAAACGTCGATCGTATTCGTGTTCCCACATTTCTATCACTTCGTAACCTTGACTTTCTAACTGAAGTCGTCGTTGACAAGTCTGTTCATATAACTGATCCATGGTAGAATCTGAATAAGGGCATTTCATGTCTCGGTTAGGATAACAAGTAGGGCATCCGTGAAACAAACATCCCTGAAACTCGTACACTATGTGCGGGTTTTCTAAATCCCAACCATCCACGGAATAACCTCCAATCTTTTTTTCTCCTCCTCCGTTTCTAGCATGTTGTATCCATTTGTCTTTTTTTTGACATAATTAATGATTCCAACGTAAAGCTTTGACCGAATATTGACGACTAGCAAAAACCCCCGTGTTGGAGTCGATGATGGCCAGTTGGTTCTCGGGCATGAAATTTTGTCTGTAGACTAAGGAACAGGCTTTAGGTAAGGTAGATGCCTCTTTCAAAGGATCGACCTCCGCACTATCGAGAAACAACTCTCGAAATTTTCCACAACAACGTCTTAAAATATCTACATCCGATCGACAATATTTGAGCATCTCTTCTTGAAAGTCAAAGGGATCGTTCTGATGAGTTCGGTACCAAGCGTGAAAAGCTTCTCGCTGTTCGGGTCGCATTCCATCGGGGTCGTAATCACAAAGGTCAGGTAAATGAGGTAAAACGGCCTGTTGATTAGCTTCCGTGTTAAAGAAGTGAGGAAAGTAACCTTTGGCCATTTCTGTCATGCCGAACGTTTTTGGCATGCGACTCAAAGGCATGGCCAAATAACTCATCGAATCTTTGAATTGAACTTGTCCTACTTTCATGTAGATGAGCTTTTTTCCGTTCATGGTGACTTCAGGACGTTCGGTTCCATGGTTCAAATAATAATTAAGTAAAAACTGTCCATCGTATCCCGAAAAATTGTGAGCTATGACGGTCGCATACCGATGACAATCTCCGTAACGATGAATGTCTTCTTCGCTCCAAGTGTCGTGGGTGGTAGGGTCTAAAACCCATTCAGTAAACTCCGACAAAGTATTCACTCCACGAAAGATTTTTTCACGTCCTCCTGGAATACGACTACAATGAGGACAATGAAAATGAATCGATTCTTGAATGCAGTGATCACAAGCCCGATGGGCTACACAGAAATTTGGAATGTGAGTGCCTGTTTCTTGCATACATTCAAAATCAAAAAAGATGAAATCTACTTGGTTCTTGTTTTTCTTTATTTCTTCTTTCTTCTCTATCTTGTCATGCTTTTGAATAAAACATCGATGATCAAAATCGACGATCTGATGACAAATAGAACATTTTTTCTTGCCAGCACAAACGTGTCTCTTGGAGTTGTTGGAACGAATCAGTTGTCCACACGTAGAACACAATTGTAATAACTCACAAGCACATTTTTGTTGGTGTCGTCCTTGGGTCTTGCGATGCTGTTCGTAGCAAGTAGGACTGACAAAACGGCGTCGACAGGTTTCACAATAAATGTGATGTTGTTGTGGTTCAGGAAGACATGGTAGGTCGGCTAAACAACCTCGACATCTTGCTCCGCAAGTAATGTGTTTCTCCCGACTATTACACCCTTTGTTACATTTCTCACAGAAGTAAGAGTATCCCAAAAATCCAGTAATACTGGTAATGGTATCAAAATGTTCTTGATGGTGATAAAGATGAATGTATTTTCCTTCAGGAAAATCAGGGCCTCGAAACAGTAGAGCTCCACGCACTTCTTGAGGGTGAACTTTTAACGTATAATGAGGAGATAAAACATCTTGAAGTTGCTGCATTTGAGAAATACCACACACGGTCTCTTTAGGGATCCCTGCTTGTTTCAACAAGAGTTCTGCTTCTTTTCGTTGTTTGGCATTCTTTGACTTTCGAATGTTTTCCCAGGTTTTTTTCCATTCTTTGCTCTCGTTCTTGTCAGCATAGGTTCGACCCACCACGATAGCTCGAGCTAAGCACATTGAATCTTCAGTATTGTTGATTTGGACGACACTGTGTTTGGTAGTACGAAGATCGTCCACCAATAACGGTTTTCTGCTTCGACCACTTCCTCGAGGTGGAGAAACATGTGTCAAGTAAAGGGTTGCCTTTCCATCGGTGATAGTAAATTTGTCATTGGATTGTTGTACATGTTCTATTTTAGACATGACTTTGTCTGGAGTTAATTCTGCCGGACTGCTAAATTCAATCCAAACGGGACTCTTCAATTGGTCATGATGAATGGCTAGTCTCAACCGATCCTCTTCTTTAGCTCCACATTGCCGTTTCAAGTTAATTAAGACAGATTCCCACAAATCGCTAATGAACCGCGCCGCTTTCTCTGGAGGTACTTCGGACTTAAAGTCTTTGAAGTGTACTGTGTGAGTATACGCCGTGGTCCTAAATTTTCGAGAAGTGATTTTTTGTGTCTCTCGAATCCTATAGTAATTTTCAGGAGCCACGGTAGCGGCAGTAGTAGTAGAACTTTCTTGGTTAGGGGTTCTGGTGTTGGTAGTAGTGGTTTTGGTTTTGGGTGGTAGTGGTGGTTTGGAAGTTTGGGTTTCAGGTTGTTGTTCACTCATCTCGTCTTCAAAGTCACTGGCATGGACTTGAGCTAGTACTTCCTCTAAGGGTGTTTCAGGCGGCACGGAAAATAGTCGTCGTGGCCTCTTGGTTTGTTGTTCTTCTTCTTCTGGTTTATCATGGTTTGGACGTGATCTTTTCATCTTGAACTTTACTTTGAAACTGATTGAGTTTTCACCCAGGCACCTTTATATAGAGAGAGGAGACTATATAAAGAGAGACCTTCGTACCTTCAGAATCAGTCTTTGGGATTGTACTTTCAAACTGTGAAGATGGAAAAATACTGCGGTCAAGATAAAAGTCAAGATACTGGAATTGAACTGAATAAGTACATTCATAAGGTGTATAATAATTATGCTGCGGACATACTTGGAAATGTCTATCATTTGAAGTCTGGAAGGAAAGTCAAAGGAATTTTAAATTCATTTGGATTGATAGAGATTAATGTTACTGGTAAGGAAGGAAAGAAGAGGAAACATATAAATCGAGGGAGATTTGTCTTTGAAGCAGTAAATGGACTGGATCTACCAAGACAGAGTCGAGTGGTACATCTCAATGATGTACTTGATGATGATAGAATAGAAAATCTTCAAGTGATGACTGCTAGTGAACGAACTTGTTTACATAAACATGTGAAGAATAATAAAGAAAAAAGAAGAGTTAATTTTGGAAGTGCTAGAAGTGTGTTGTGTCAGTTGGTTGGTAAGACTGAGGAAAGAAGATTTGAAAGTATGACAAAGGCTGCTCAGTATTTTGATTGTGTTTCATCAAGTATCTACTTTTGCTGTACTGGGATTTGTAAGTCGGTCTTTTCGAAGAAGTTTCAGAAAAGATTTCAAGCTAGATGGGAAGAGCCAGAGAAGAAGAGTCAAGTCACTAAAGGATTTGTGAAACCTGTGAAATTAACTGACTTGAATTCAGGATTATATAGTAGAATGGATTCCACTAGTGATGTGGCAAGATGTTTTGGATTAGATCATCGTGAAGTTTACAGGATTTGTCAAAAACGGCAGTGGATTAGAGATGATAATGGACATTTTATTAAGTTGGATTTTATCAATGAGAGTCCAGAAGAAAGTTATGAGAGAATTGTCAACAAGAATCTTCCTGAAGTATCAGAACAAGAAGACGATGAAATGGTAAATAATATGGAAATGAATTGAACTGTATTGGACTTATATGAAATTGTTTTTATTACCAAGGCACCTTTATATAGAGATAGGAGAGTATATAAAGAGAGACCTTCGTACCTTCAGAATCAGTCTTTGGGATTGTACTTTCAAACTGTGAAGATGGAAAAGTACTGCGCTCGAGATAAAAGTCAAGATACTTGCTATATCTGCAAAGAGAAAAGTCATTGGGCTACACAATGTCCACAACGGCAACACCAAAACAGAGATAAAAGACAAGATACTTGTTATATCTGTAAAGAGAAAGGTCATTGGGCTACACAATGTCCACAACGGCAACACCAAAACAGAGATAAAAGTGAAGATACTTGTTATATCTGTCAAAAGAAAGGACATTGGGCTCCAGATTGCCCCAAACGTCAACAGCAAAAGATAGACAGAAGAAAAGATATCTGTTATCATTGTAAAGGACCAGGACATTGGTCTTATGAATGCCCTCAGAAAGTAGAAGAAAAAGAAACTCTAGCAGAGGAGAGGGAGGAAGCCGATTCAAAAACAACAAACCTAGAAGAAGAAGAAGAAGAACATATCATCAAGAAAAGTAAGAAGAGAGTAAGAAGAATGGAAGACAGTGAGAATGATGAAGAAGAAAAAATGGAAGACATTATTCCTGTGACGATTAGGATTCCTAAGAAGAAGAAATTCAAGAAACACAAGAGAGACAATGAGAATGAAAAAGAAAAGGAAACTATGACTCCAGTGTTTCGATTCAAGCCAAACAAGCATTACAGAAAGTGAACTTTGTTTTCTTGTGTGTTTTTTTTTGGTGTTATATGTTATATTGCTGAATTATTTTGTAAAAAAATTGGATGAATACACAAGACTGGAGAGAAAAAAAGTAAGTGGTTTTGTGTTATTTTGTTTTAGAGTAGAGATGCACGCACAGTCTTTCTCTCTCTTTCTATCGATCTAATGTTTTTTTTGTGTTATTTTGTTTTAGAGTAGAGATGCACGCACAATCTTTCTCTCTCTTTCTATCGATCTAATGGTTTTTTTTGTGTTATTTTGTTTTAGAGTAGAGATGCACGCACAATCTTTCTCTCTCTTTCTATCGAACTAATGTTTTTTTTTTGTGTTATTTTGTTTTAGAGTAGAGATGCACGCACAATCTTTCTCTCTCTTTCTATCGAACTAATGGTTTTTTTGTGTTATTTTGTTTTAGAGTAGAGATGCACGCACGCACGCACTCTTGAATTTGAAAAAAATAATGAATATGTTCTTTCTTTCTATCGATCTGAAAAAAAAAAACCTTACCATGTTTTCCTTCACGTCGGAAATTCTAATATATATATAAAAACCACGTCTTCACCGGTTAAAAAGGAGAAGGAGAAGGAGGATTCCAATAAAAGAACATTGGAATCCTAAAGCGAACCATCCTCCCTTTATCCTAAACTCAAACAACTCCTACCACATTAAAAACCCCCGCCACGTTAAAAAACTCCTGTTTTCCCTGTAGAGACCCTTCGCCATCTTTTTTCCCTGTAGAGACCCTCCGCCGCCATTTTTCCCTGTAGAGGCCCACCACCATCTTTTTTCCCTGTAGAGGCCCACCGCCATCTTTTTTCCCTGTAGAGGCCCACCGCCGCCATTTTTTCCCTGAAGAGGCCCTCCGCCATCTTTTTTCCCTGTAGAGGCCCCTTTTTCCCTATTTACCCCCCCTATACTACTTGTGAATTTGTTCAAAGATATTTTGGAGTACTTCATTTTGGCACATCAGCACATTAGAGACTACTGAAGCATCTGGACATTAAAGACCATTGGCACATCAACACATTCAAGGATACAGCCATTCATTCGGAACATTCTATATTTAGGACTTATAATTAGGACACTTAGAATTATAGGATTATTTTGGATTTTAATTCACATTACTGTAAGTGTCTTTTGAATTTTCACTTTAGTTGCCTAGAAATAAATTGTTTGTTGATTTTTACTTGATTTGTTGGTTTCACTTTCTTTCTGTTACATTTTTCTTAGACTATAGAGTCGTAACAGAAATTGGGGGCTCGTCAAGGATAGATCTAAATTTCTTTAAATCATATTATAGATATTAAAGTTATTTTTGAAATTCATATTGATTTTGTCTCGGAAATTTTGTTGTCTTTGGCAAAGATTTTAATTTGAGTACTTTTTTTTAGTGAAACCAACAAGCATTCACAATAGCATATAATGTTCAGAATTTCATTTCAAATCCGACTCAGGAGGGGTTAAGGAGGGGTTAGAGTGTATGAGAAAGGACGAGTTGCTCGAACTTGCCAGAAAGTACAGTCTGTCTGAGTCGAAATCATCACTGACAAAACAGGAGATAAAGATTATTTTATTCAATATTTAGTAGGATTTGGAATTTAGGATAGTAGTGTTTTAAGTTTAAAGAGAAAGCCTGTATCTGGTTCTGACAAGAAATTAAGAGAATTAGAGTTAAAGAACCAGATGGATTTAGAATTAGCAAAGCTTCAGATTGAGAGAGAGAGAGAGAGAGAGAGAGAGAGAGAGAGATGCAGATGCAGAGAGAGAAAGAGGAGAGAGAGATGCAGAGGTAGATAGACGAAAGGGAAATGCAATTTTATTTAAGAGAATTAGAACTGGCAAACAGAGCACCACCACCTCCCTTTACACACAAGTTCAGCTTATGATGTTGCCAGATATATTAGGTTAGTACCCCCTTTTCAGGAAAAAGATGTAGATAAATACTTTCTTCACTTTGAGAAAATTGCTGAAAACTTAAAATGGCCCAGAGAGCATTGGACTTTGTTAATACAAAGTGTACTTATTGGCAAAGCTCGTGAAGTCTACACTTCACTGTCAGTACAACAACGCACTGATTATGATGTGGTTAAGGAGTACATCTTGAAAGCTTATGAGTTGGTACCTGAGGCATATCGACAAAGGTTTAGGAATTGTAGGAAAGAAACTGGACAAACTTATGTCGAATTTGCATAGGAAAAAGAACAACAATTTGAAAGGTGGTGCTCAGCCAAGAAAGTTGATCAAGATTATGATAACCTCAGACAGCTCTTATTAATTGAAGAGTTCAAGAGGTGCATCCATGGTAATGTTAAGACCTATCTTGACGAGCAGAAAGTGGAACCTTTGGAAAATGCTGCTCGTATGGCTGATGATTATTCCTTGACGCACAAAATTTCATATGGCAAAAAGTCTTCCTCTCAGCAGTTTTCTGGTAAAAAAACCCATTTCAATCTCGTATAAGTACTTCCAAATTTCATAACAGCACAACTGTTAGGAATCAAACATCTGCTAAGACTGATCAGAAATCTGTATCTCTTCCTACGTGCACTTATTGTAAAATGAAAGGGCACGTCGTTTCTGATTTCTTCAAGTTGAAAAATAAGCAACAGAGTAAAGACAGAGCTTTTCCGAATGCTCTTATTTCAAAGAGGTCAAGGTCACGGTCTTGTATTTAAAGCAATACATTTTTTGAGTCAAACAAACCCCAGTTTGATTATATTTTGGAGACTTATGAACCATTCATGTCAGAAGGTTCTATATCACTTTTTGGTGATTCTGCCAAGCCTATCCCAATTAAATTATTAAGGGACACAGGAGCTTCTCAGAGTCTTTTATTATCAGGTACTTTGCCTTTGTCTGAGGAGTCTTCTTCAAGTGAAAGTGTTCTTTTTCAGGGAGTAGAGTGCGGCTTTGTAAATGTTCCCCTTCATTGCGTCAATTTGGCATCAGATTTAGTTTCCAGACCTGTGACTGTTGGGGCAGTGACTTCTTTACCCGTAGAGGGTGTTCATTTATTACTAGGCAATGACCTAGCCGGAGATAAGGTTGTGGTCAATCCACTTGTAACTGACAAGCCTTGTTTGGATCAGAAAGTTGATCATGTCGAAATTGAAATCCCTGATTTGTAACCTGCTTGTGCAGTTACCAGAGCTATGGCAAAAAGAGCCCTTGAGAGTGATGTTGATCAGGATATTATTTCTTTAGCTGACACATGTATTAGTCAGTCTTTTGATGAGGTCACTTTTTCCACAGGTATTGATCAATCAAACGGTATTGATCACAGTGATTCTCTTTTGACAACTCATTCTCTTTATTCTAATCAGGGTGACAAACGACAATCACTTGTCGTTGAACAGGAACAAGATCCCGAGATATTCTGTTTGTTTCAGAGGGTTATTAGTGAAACTGAAGCCACACAAGTTCCAGTGTGTTACTTTGTGAAAAATGGGGTCCTTATGAGACTATGGAGACTACCTGAGGTACCCGATGGTGACGAGTGTTCAGTGAGATATCAAATTGTTGTTGCTAAAAAATGATGTTTCTAAATACTGCAGATCTTGTCACACTTGTCAAATGGTAGGAAAACCCAATCAGAAGATACCTAAGGCTCATCTGCAACCTACTGTATTCCTGCATTTGATGAACCATTTGGTGGAATAATGGTAGACTGTGTCGGTCCTTTACCTAAGACCAAGTCAGGCAACCAATACTTGTTGACCATCATGTGTGCATCTACAAGATTTCAAGAGGCAATTCCTCTGAGAAATATAAATTTTATGTCTGGAATTTTCCAATAAGTTATGTATGAATTAGTCATCCAACAGTTTAAATGTTCTGCCTATCACCCTGAAAGTCAAGGTGCTTTGGAAAGATTTCATCAAACTTTGAAGAATATGATTCAATCATATTGCTTTGATACAGGAAAGGACTGGGATGAGGGTGTTCATTTGTTGTTGTTTGCTGTTAGGGAATCAGTTCAAGAGTCATTGGGTTTTAGTCCCTTTGAACTGGCTTTTGGACATACTGTCCATGGACCAGTGAAATTATTGAAAGAGAAACTTCTTTCAAATGAAGATTAAAAGATTAATCTTCTTGACTATGTCTCAGATTTCAAATATAAGTTGTCAAAGGCCTGTGAAGTCGCAAGAACTAATCTTCACACTACCCAGTCAAAAATGAAATTAAGGTACGACAGAAATACACAGGAAAGGAGTTTTAAACCTGGTGATAAAGTTCTAGCTCTCTTTCTCATACCTCAAAATCCGCTTCAGGCTTAATTTTATGGTCCTTGTACCGTTGAAAAGAACGTAAATTACTTAAATTATATCATTAACACCCCTGGGAGATGGAAACAGATACAAATTTGTCATATAAATATGATAAAGGAATATTTTGACAGAGACAGCCCAGCTAATTATTCAGTTAATTTAGTTGTACCTGTCCCACACAGTGAAGATATCAACAATGGAATACAATCAGACTATAGTGACTCTGGTATAACCAATGTTCGGAATTCATAAATATTGAACAATCTGGACCAAAAACTGTCACATATACAACAACAGGAAAGAAAATGAACTAAAACAGCTATTACATGACTATGAACACTTGTTTCCTGATCCCACACGAACAAGTAAAATCTATCATGATGTTGACATTGTAGATTCTGCACCTGTGAAACAGCATCGTTATAGGATGAATCCTCTCAAACAGAACTATCTGAAGAAAAAAAGTCAGTATTCACTGGAGAATGATTTTATAGAACCATGTAAAAGTAACTGGAGTTCACCATGTATTCTTGTTCCTAAGCCAGATAATACATTCCGCATGTGTACTGACTATAGAAAAGTCAACAGTGTCACCAAAACGGATTCATTTCCAATCCCAAGAATGGAAGATTGCATTGATAAAATTGGAAATGCGAAATATGTCACCAAGTTTGACCTTTTAAAAAGATTCTGGCAAATTCCACCGATGGAAAGGGCAAAAGAAATTTCAGCATTTGTAACTCCAGATAGACTTAATCAATATAAAGTCATGCTGTTTGGAATGAAAAATTCTCCTGCAACGTGTCAACGTCTGATTAACATGATAACATCTGGTCTTGATAATAGTGACGTGTATGTCGATGACATCACTTTCTACAACAACACCTGGGAAGATCACTTGGAAACCATTTGGAAATTCTTTGATCGACTCTGATGATTAATTTGAGCAAAAGTGAGTTTTGCCATGCTTGTGTCACATTTGTAGGACATATTGTGGGACAAGGTCAAGTTAAACCTATAGAAGCTAAGGTCAAAGCTATCTCTGAATTTCCGGTACCAATTGGTAAAAAGCAACTGATGCGATTTTTAGGTATGGTTGGATATTATCGGAAATTTTGTTCAAATTTGTCCATAATTGCTGAACCTTCAACAGGTTTACTGGGTAAGAAAACCAAATTTAATTGGGCTGACAAGTGTCAGGAATCTTTTGACAAGTTAAAGGCCATGCTTAAGAATGCACCAGTGCTTTCTACACCAAATTTCAGTCAACCATTTAAATTATCTGTTGATGCAAGTGATGTAGGGGTCAGTGGAGTATTGATTCAGGAAGACAAAAGTGGTGTGAATCACCCTGTGTGTTATTTTTCTAAAAAACTTAACAAACACCAGAAAAATTAATCCACAATTGAGAAGGAATGTTTGGCTTTGATATTGGCTTTACAGCATTGTGAAGTGTATGTTACCTCAGCTCTTCCTCCAATTATTGTGTACAGTGATTACAATCCCCTTACTTTCATCAAAAAAATGAAAGATAAAGATCGGAGATTGTTGAGATGGAGTTTAATATTGCAGGAATAGAACATTTACATCAGACACATCAGGGGAAAAGACAATGTGATTGCAGATGCACTCTCACATGCTTAGATATGTTATATTGCTTGATATAATTAAGTTCAGTATCATAAAACATCTTCTAATGTAATTTTGGTTATTAGAGTATTAGATGCATATTCTAAAGAAAGCTTTATTGCGTAAATCTTTCTTTTTCTTTACGAGGGGAGGTGTTATGTATGATGTTTATATAATATTATAAATATTTTAGGAAATTATAAATGTTTCTTGACTTCAATATATCTTTATATATACCATGTTTAGTGGACAGTTTTTCAGTTTCGACCTTACCATCAGTCTTTTAAAGAGCCATTACAGCTGTGGAAAATCATTCCAAATTCTTAGAGAGGAATTATTTAAAATATTCATTGGATTATAAAAGTGCTCATAGACTTTTGGATTTTGGATTGATGATTTTGGGATTTATGTGAACTTATTCAAAGATATTTTGGAGTACTTCATTTTGGCATATCAGAATATTAAGACTACTGACACATCTGGACATTATAGATCATTGGCACATCAACACATTCAAGGATACAGCCATTCATTCGTAACATTCAACATTTAGGACTTGTAATTAGGACTTTTAGAATTATTGGATTATTTGGAGTTTAATTCACATTACTGTAAGTGTCTTTTGAATTTTCACTTTAACTGCCTAGAAATAAATTGCTTGTTGATTATTACTTGATTTGCTGGTTTCAATTTGTTTTTGTTACATTTTTCTTAGACCATAGAGTCATAACACTGTTTAATACTTTTTTTGATCAGTATTTAAATGCAAACAATGTTAGTGAGATCATCTTACAATCAATTTGCTCAACTGTTTGAATACCTTTCTGGAGGAGAGAGAGAGAGAGAGAGAGAGAGAGAGAGAGAGAGAGAGAGAGAGAGAGAGAGAGAGAGAGAGAGAGAGAGAGAGAGAGAGAGAGAGAGAGAGAGAATAAAGCTGATGATAAGAAACAACAAACACTAAAATACATCTACATAACCAAGTTTAATTGAATTAGTAAATTTATTAAAAATCAATAAATGGTACCATTAATAGTATTTATTTAACTTAATGTTGTTAACATTACAAACATAAGGCATGTATGCGCATGAGAACAAGTTATTTATTGTTCTATTCCCTTTTGCACAATACATACATTTATATATTTTTAACTAGATAAATTACGCATTCACGTTTTCTTTTGCTTAAATGTAAATGAACTCTTTATATACTGTCTATATCAAAGTATAGTGGGCCAAAATGACCCGCAAATGCAGAATGAATCAACCCGATTGAAATAGTGTGCCAAAACCACCCAGCCGAATTGACCTGGGATGAACTGGTTTTGGGCCGAAATGACTATAAGCCCTTATTCTCACTCCGTCACAAATTTCTCACTTAATGGGGTTTGTCCAGTATGCACTCTAGTGCGCACTAAGCCTGAGGAACCGAACATTTCATTTTGGGTCGGGTGGGGGTGGGGGTTCTTTTGAACTAAGATATTCTCTTTCTTTAATGTCAACAAATAGTTTTCAGCTATAACCATGGATGTAATAGATTCTTTTTTTTTAACAAAATAGAGGAAGAAAGTAATGGTAGGTTCCTATTCATGACATACTTTACATTTAAATGGATTTTCTCCAGTATCTATTCTCATGTGCACCTTCAAACATTCACTGTCTAAATATTTGCTCCCATACTTTACACTTATATGTTGTTGTTTTTTTTATCCAGTATGTATCTTCACTAACAGCTTCAGAGATCAACTCCTTTTAAATATTTCATCATAAACTTCACATTTTAATGTTTTTTCTCCAGTATGTTTCCTCATGTGCAACGTCAAACTTCCACTCCCGCTAAACAGTTGATTTCATATGTCACACTTCAATGCTTTTTCGCCAGTATGTATCCTCATGTGCTTCTTCAAGTTTCCGCCCACACGAAATATTTTATCACAAACTTCACACTTATATGGTTTTTCTCCAGTGTGTATCATAGTGTGATTTTTCAGATGTCCACTTACACGAAACATTTCATTACAAACTTCACACTTGAATGGTTTGTCTCCAGTATGTATCATCAGGTGCACCTTCAGAGGTTCACTGCTACTAAACATTTTATAACAAACTTCACATTTAAATGGCTTTTCTCCAGTATGTATCCTCATGTGCACCTTCAGAGACTTCCTCTGTGTTAAGCTTTTATCACATACTTCGCACTTAAATGGTTTTTCTCCAGTATGTATCCTCATGTGCTTTTTCAGATTTCCATTCAGGCTAAACATTTTAGCACAAACTTCACACCTGTAGGTTTTCTCACCAGTGTGTATCATCATATGCACCCTCAAACCTCCACTTCTACTAAACATTGCACTACACACTTCACATTTGAATGGTTTTTCTCTAGTATGTGTGCTCGAATGCAATTTCAGACTTCCACTCCTACTAAACATTTCATTACAAACTTCACACTTAAATGGTTTTTCTCCTGTATGTATCGTCATGTGCTCTTTGAGATGTCCACTCCTCCTAAACATTTCCGCACAAACTTCACATTTAAATGGCTTTTCTCCGGTATGTATCCTCCTGTGTATCTTCAAACATTCGCTCTGTCTAAACCTTTTATCACATACTTCACATTTAAATGGTTTTTCTCCAGTATGTATCGTCATATGCTTATTCAAATGACCAATCAAACCAAACATCTGCTCACATAGTTCACACTTAAATGGTTTTACACCAGTACGTATCCTTATGTTCTTTTTCAGATGAAACAGTTCATCAGAATTTTCACACTTAAATAATTTTTCTCCAGAATGTAACGTCATGTGCATCTTCAGCGGTCCACTCCTACTAAACATTTCATCACAAACTTCGCATTTAAATGGCTTTTCTCCAGTATGTATCCTCATGTGTACCTTCAGGCATTCACTCTGTCTAAACCTTTTATCACATACTTCACAATTAAATGGTTTTTCTCCAGAATGTATCCTCGTGTGCTTCTTTAGATGTCCACTCTCACGAAACATTTCATTACATACTTCACACTTAAATGGTTTTTCTCCAGTATGCATCCTCATGTGCCTCTTCTGACTTCCACTTTGACTAAACATTTCATCACATACTTCACACTTAAATGGTTTTTCTCCAGTATGTATCCTCATATGTATCTTGAGACAGCCACGCACTTTAAACATTGCATTACAAACTTCACACTTAAATTGTTTTTCTTCTGTATGCATCCTCAATACAGCGCGCTTATATAATTTAAACGGGGTTAAGAAACGGAATACGGAACTCAGCGTATTATGGAACGGAAAACGGAACGAAACGGATATTATAGCTCATCATTATTGTAAATATATGTAACGCAAGCACCGTCTACCTTTCATACTATATTTACCATGATTTTTCGTAACATACCCGACACGGGCGCCCTTGTGTGAATAGTTTACTAGCATGTCCGACATAAATGGTGAAGTGTAGAGATTTTATAATAACATTAATATTGAATAAGTAAAAACAAGATGAATATACTAATCAACGTAAAATGACCATTAAAATTAAAAATAATTTTACAGGTTGTTTTTTTAAATTTTTTTTCGTAATTATTATAAATCTTGAAATCAGAGTTCAAACTATAGTATTCGTACACCCTCCCCCCCCACACACACACACACAGACAGATTTTAAAAACAAGAAACATCAAGAATATAAACAAAAATGCAAAAAACTTAGTCATTTCATTCATCAATTTTTTATTTCTAACTTGATTGTCGCCAGGAGGTCCCAAACACTCAACTTGATTTTCTTTAGTAACACGGTCGCCATATTTGCATGGGCGAGTCTATGTTTTTAAGCAACAGATCTTAAGTAGTTCACTATCTTTGATAATCTCAATAATTCCGTAAATTTAGGAGTTACATCTCTTTGAACAGATGTATACAAGAGTTCATCCTTTGTATTTGTTCAATTTTGTTTTAGAAATATTAAAACTAGACATTGGAAATTTTGGACGCAGACGACACAGTTTTTACTGAAATGGAATTTCTAAAAACCAGAAAAGGTCAGTGAGCCGTCTGTCTGCTTGTTTACATAGAGAGCTTGCGTTTAGTTTGAAACACCAATAACTTGACCGTGTTTGGAACCCCCTGGCGACAATCAGGTCAGAAATTATATGTTGATGAATGAAAGGACTAAGTTTTATGCATTTTTCATATCCTTGATGCGTTTCATTTTTAAAATCGAGGGTGGGTGGGTGGTTTACAAACAAACGGGATGGTGTGCGAATACTATAGGCTTATGTGACAAACTTAAGATGAGAAAATCAAATTTGTATTATCATTGGTAAGGCATAATTAGCTCTTGGGAAAAATTTAATTGTTTCTATTGGCTACTTGGAAACGAGACAGACAAACAAATAAAAACAAACCTACTGACAGACACGCTGTATTGTATCTACTTCGAATCGTAATGTTTGTTATCGCGTCCAGTTTTGACAAGTCGCTCTTGGCGTCTCTATTTTTGTGTACGGTTTAGTACATTAACAACTAGAAATCTGGTTTTTAATATATCAAACCGTAGACTTGATTACAGAAGATACAAAGAGTAACTTTACGAAACCGGAAACGATACCAAACATCTGGATACGGAGTAGATACAATACATTGAGACATCTTGAGGCAGAAACAGAAATGGGATTTAATAATATGCCTATTTTGTAAAAGAAGTTGTATAAAAAAATTCACATTGATTTTTAAAACAAGATTAGACATTATTAATTGTTAACTGTTTTCGTGATCAAATTTTGTAAGAACTTTAAGGAATCATATCAATTTGGAGAAAAAAGAAGTTTTTGAATACAAGCTAAAAGAGCGGTTTTCAGAGAATTCGTTTATGTAAATTACACATTTCCAATGTGAGAGAATCTCAAAGGCTATGAACATTGGAAATGCAAAGGAGAGTAATTTTATTGTACTAGCTAATATTTGTTCTTATCTTTAATTCAGATTTTTAAAAGTACAACATATATGGTTAATCGAAACCACGTTTAAAATGACAGACTGTGGTCAGTGGCGGCGAGGGTTCGAGGCGCCCTAGGGCAATGTTCTTTAGTGGCGTCCCTACTTGTATACAGAGGACAGTTTTTAGTTTTTATGTCAGTTGACATCTTCCCTACACCTTTGCACTCAACCCCCACCCCAATAATGTAACTTTTGTGAAGAATTGCCCTCATGACACTAAGGTGAAGGTGAAACACAATGAAAATTTCAGCTGCCAAAAAAAAGCTCCCGACTGCGCCCCCTTCCCCTGGTACCCCGTGGGGCAATTGCACCCTCAGGCCCCCCCCCCCCCCTACTGACTGTAGTAGACTTTGCACAAGAGAGAGAGAGAGAGAGAGAGAGAGAGAGAGAGAGAGAGAGAGAGAGAGAGAGAGAGAGAGACTTTAAAGGAAGCAGCGTTCAATGCCAGATTATTAGGGGCTTGTTAAAGTTTGGTTCCCTTGTTCAATTGTGGACTTTCTGATAGAAAATGGAAATACATAGGTTTGTGTTTTTCAAACACGTAAACACCCACTGCATGCATTTTCTTATTAAAATGTCTGAGGCCAATAATAGTCTGAAAATATGATCAGTTAAGCCACATATTAATAAAAACAAATAACACAAATTCCTGGCAATAACTGAATAACTATTGTGTGTACTTGGTAAAATGGTTTCTCCCAATTGGACACATTGACGGACAGCGTCAAAGTAATATGACTGCTTCTACAACAACGGGCGAATAATACTTCCCGCTTTTGATTGGTAGCGTATTTTATTTATCATTTTCATTAGTGTATGACTTATAAGAACGTCATTAAAGCTTGCACGGTACTATTGTACTAGAGATCGCTTAAAATATATTTAAGATTGTAAGTTTCGCACAACAGAAACTACTTTGATCTGATCGTATAAAAGAAAATTCTAATGGGCGTAGCTGGAGGACAATGTGCAGTAAGTATGTTCAGAATGTTGTCATAATTGTTCCGTATTCATATAGAAATAAATAAGCATATACGAAGTTTTATTGTTGTTAAAACATTACTTTATCTACCCTTTATTTCTAGACAATAAGAACAATTCAGATCAACTAAAAGTAACCAAAAACTGCAACTGATAGAAACTTATTTAATCTTTTCATAAATAATTCCGCAAAAAAATAAATGTGTTATTTACATACTAGTGAATCCCCTCCTCAAAGGGATGGGAATAATGAAAGTCAAAGGTCAATCCTGAACTCGTGAAAGGTCTGCTTTTTGCAAAGTCATATATGGAGAGAAAAAATACATGATATTCCTATATATAATGTATTATACAGTAAAATTCTGTGGCTGATTGTGGATTAGACTATTAAATCAATGGTTGACGATTCAGCTTCCGCTCAGGTCAGTCCCACAATTTTATATATATTATGTTAACATGATATTTTAATCCGTGTTTGTTATATGCACAAGATAATGTGTGCATTATTGAACAGCCAACGCATGGAAAACTTCGCAATACTTCATTTTGAATAGAGTGCGTCATTCGAATAGGAGTAAATTAGTGTGTGTAGACCATTTGTAGAAAGAAAGTATTTGTTTAATCTTAATCGTGTACCAAATCAAAATTTGATTCTGTAGCTAGGTGGTGTCAGAAGTGCTCATGTAAGTCCATATATATATATATATATATATATATATATATATATATATATATATATATATATATATATATATATATATATAGAGAGAGAGAGAGAGAGAGAGAGAGTCTTGAATAAAACTGCTCTTCGTCTCTTCATTTATCCAAAATCCACTAAGTCTATCCTTGTACCACTTACTTTCATCGAACTTGGAAAAAACGTATTCACATCTGTTGTTTTCCTTCTCGCATGCTTGCATCTCAAAAATCTCTGCCTACCGTTGAGAATCAACATTACTGAACATAAAAACACTTTTCTAATGAAATAATTTTCTCACTTGCTTGTTTAATGTATAGGGAGATCGTTGAGTCAAATATTCTTTCAGTGCAATGTATTTGAATTTCTGCCATAGATGATTCATATTAGTATATGCTTATAGTACCTTTGGCATCAGAGTACAAATGCCTCATAAAATTTTCTTAAACTGTAATTTTGTAAAATATATTGCCGCATATTAAATGAGTTATATTGTGACAAATTGTACACTTTAAATAGAAGGAAGTAAATGTTTCACAGCGTAAAAATGACATGTCAACGTCCAAAACTGACATTTATTGATTCTCAAATTTGGATGGCATAATCCTTTTGTCAAGGTTAGTTGTCTTAATGAGCGGTATACAAAATGTTAAAGCATTACATTTCCATCTTTCATCCATCAAAATCTCATCCAGTGTTTTAAAAGTTCAACGAATTTGACAGTTGTCTTTTATGATGAAAGATCATAATAACCAGTACAGACTTCATTCTTATTGCTCAAAGCAAACTTACGAACATCACGTCGTACGAGGAAAGGATCTGATGTGTCTTTGGTGTTGATAAATACCGGGGTATCTCAGCCATTTTTCAGTGGCCAGATTCAATGTTTAACAACCAAGCATCATTTAAACAGATAATTTATCTTGTTTTCTGCATAGAAAATCAAACAGAATATCAATCAGCTCAATAAGCTCTCAAGATATGTATATGCTTATAATATACGTAGTATAGTACATTTACCTTACTATAGAGAAAAATCTCATTCCGATCTAATAGACGGAATTTACACGCTCACGTTAAAATATTGTCGTTTGTTAAAGGTTTTCTTTGTCTTGCAAGGAGACACTTAGCATACAGTGTACGTCTGACTTTTTTTTTTTTTTTTTTTTTTTGCCCGTCATTATGAAAACTATAATTCTCCTCTTTTTTCTTATTCTTTTCTGTGACACCTTTCAGATCGTTATACGAGATCACCATTAGCTGTAACAGCAGTATTCTTGATATTGTACAATATACATCATTATTGATAATGTTATCAAATGCATGATTTATTTACGAAATTAGGTACATACAATTTTATTTATGGTCTCTGCACACTAGAAATAAAATAGTATGTAACTTCCTTACAAGTTATGTGTGACTCAATAAATATTGCAACATTGAATTGTCAGGGGTTGGGGCATCTCAAGAAGAAAAGAGATCTATTTCATTTTCTAAAGAATAAAAGATATTCAGTATACTTTCTTCAAGATACACACTTCATTGAAAAGGGGGGAAAATTTCATACGGACTACCTGGGGATATGAATGGTTTTATTTAAGTTTACACTCTACCACTTCACAAGGTGTAGGCATATTATTGAATAATAATTTCCAGTTCACCTTGCATGGAATGAAAAAAGAGAATACAGGTAATAAACTTCGCATGGATATAACCATTGGAAACAATAGAATTACACTGATTAATATTTATGGACCAAACAGAGACAGTCCTGATTTTTACCAGTCCTGATTTTTAACATAATATAGGGATCCATTTGTATATCTGGAGGAAAATAATCCAGTAAAACAAGACAGACTGGACTTTTTCTGGTTTCAGAAAATTTATTTACAATTATTGAAAATGTAGATGCTGAACTAGGATATAGGACTGACCATTGTCTTGTAAAAATGAAGATAGCTTTCCAAAAGGAAATTAAAAGGAATACATTCTGAAAATTTACTAATTCATTATTAAAATACACAGAATATATTATAAGAGTAAAAGAAGCTACTAGTATCTTAAAAGTCAAACATCAATATTTATGTGCTGAACAATTAGATACTTTTGAGACTATACCCTTATTTTATTTTAAATGTTTAATAAACGATGAACTTTTCTTTGGGATGTTAAGATGAACAGCGATTTCATATGCATCTCTTAAGAAAAAAAATTCAAGATCGACAGGAAAAGCAACTAATTGCATATATAAGCAATTTAGAAGAAAGAAACAGTGTCAGTGAAGTAACAAAACTGGAGGGAAAAGAGACAGTTAGAATATATTAGGGGAATATATAATATATATATAATATAATAATGCTTCTATTAGAAATAAGAGGAACAGCGATTTCATATTTCTTAAGAAACAAAAAAAAAAAAAAAAAATATATATATAAAAGAATAAAATAAAAAGAAATAAAAAAACCAAAAAAAAAAAACAAACAAACAAAACACAAGATGGACAGGAAAAGCAACGAATTGCAGATATAAACAATTCAGAAGAGAGGAACAGTGTCAGTGAGGTACCAAAATTTGAGGAAAAAAAGAAAAAGTAAGAATATATTAGGAAGAAAAAAATGAATGGAGTGAGGGTTAGGTCTAGAGCTATATGGATTGAAGGAGAGAAAGTGACTAAATATTTTTGTAATTTAGAAAATATAAATTATATATTGATATGTATATTGTTTACATATTTAACTTTTGTCATACATATTTAACTTTGTTCTTGATTGTTGGATGTACACAAGTTGCTTACTTAAAATTCGAGGTCAGGGTTGCTTTTGTTCACAATTATACTGGTTTTTCCACAAGAAATACTGATATTTGTCAGTTAAGCCATATGATTTTCTAGAAAATTATGTCAGGTGACCTGTGTTTATATATAGGAAGTTTGGGAAGCAGTATTTCATTCCTATGCTAACTATCGGTCTTTAAGGAATTTTGGTTTATTAATCAGATGTTTATAGTTGTGTTGTGAAAATCAGAGCAAATTTAGAGAGAGGAGTTATTTATTTAAAATATTCATTGCTCAGAGACTTTAGGATTTTGGGGGATTAATACACGACTTTAGGATTTTTGTGAAACTATTCAAAGACATTCTGGATTACATCATTGTGGTACATCAGGACATTCAAGACTCATGGCACATTAATAAATTCAAGACTACTGGTACATCAGGACATTCAAGGCTACTGTAATTCATTCGGAACATTCTATATTTTGAATGATGATTGGGACACTAAGTTATATTGGATTATTTGGATTTTAATTCACAATATTGTCTTTTTGAATTTTCATTTTAATTGTCTAGAAACGAATTGCTTGTTGACTTTACTTACATTGATGGCTTCACTTTTCTTTTGTTACATATGTTTAGGCCATAGAATCGTAAAATAAATTGGCGGCTCGTCCGGATGTGAATTTCTTTAAATTACAGTTTAAATTGACTTTGTTTTGGAATTTTCATTGTCCCCGGTAAAGATTTTTATTTCACCCATTTGAGAAATCTTGAGCAAAACCAGCAAGCATTCACAATGTCATCTAAGGTGGAGAACTTTGATTCAAGTCCTACCCAGTTAGGGTATGAAAAAGGACGAGTTGGTTGAGCTTGCCAGACATTATGATCTTTATGAAGCGAAAGCGTCTTTTACAAAGCAAGAGATAAATAATATTTTAATTCCATATTTGGTGGGAAAGGAAATTTTGGATAATAGTATTTTGGGGTTTAATTGATAAGTATGTATCTGGTTTTGATGGGAAATTAAGGGAATTACAGCTATAAAAAAACCCAGATGAAATTAGAATTAAGAAAGCTTCAGCTTCAGAAAGAAATGATGGAACTACAAATTCAGAAAAAAGAGAAGGAGAGGGAAATACAAATACAGAGATAGAAAGAGGAGAGGGAATACAGATGCAGAGAAGAAAGGGAAATGCAATATAAATTAAATGAATTAGAACTGGCTAGTGGAGCACGACCACTACCCACCTTTACACACAAGTTCAGGTTTTGATGTTACCAGATATATTAGGTTAGTACCCCCTTTCAGGAAAAAGTAGATACATACTTTCTTCACTTTGAGAAAACTGCTATTGGCAAAGCTGGTGAAGTCTACCCTTCACTGTCAGTACAAAAAACACTAATTATGATTCGGTTAAGGAGTACATCTTGAAGGGTTATGATGTGGTACCTGAGGCATATCGACAAAAGTTTAGAAATTTTAGAAAGGAAACTGGACAAACTTGTGTCGAGTTTGCAAGGGAAAAAGAACAAATATTTGATAGGTGGTGCTCAGCCATAAAGGCTGATCAAGATTACGATAACCTCAGACAGCTCGTGTTAATTGAAGAGTTCAAGAGGTGCATCCATGGTGATTTCAAGACCTATCTTGACGAGCAGAATTTTGCAACTTTGGAAAATGCTGCTCGTATGGCTGACGAATATTCCCTGATTCACAAAATTGCATTTGTTAATAAGTCTTCCTCTCAGCAGTTTTCCGGTAAAAAAAAAACCCATTTCAGTCTCATGCGAGTACTTCTAAATTTCAAAACAGCACAACTGCTGGAAATAAAACATCTGATAAGACTGATCAGAAATCTTTATCTCTTCCTATGTGCACTTATTGTAAAAAGAAAGGGCACGTCATTGCTGAATGTTTCAGGTTGAACAATAAGCAGCAGAATAAAGACAGAGCTATTCTAAATGCTCTTATTTCAAAGAGGTCAAGGGCACGGTCTTGTATTGAAAGCAATACAATTGTTGGGTCAAACAAACCCTGATTCTATTTAGGACACTTATGATCCATTCATGTCAAAAGGTTCTATATCACTTATTGGTGATTCCGCCAAGCATATCCCTATTAAAATATCAAGGGACACAGGAGCGTCTCAGAGTCTTTTGTTATCAGGTACTTTGCCTTTGTCTGAGAAGCATTCTTCTGCTGAAAGTGTACTTATTCATGGAGTAGAGTGCGGCTATGCAAATGTTCCTCGCCATTGTATCAATTTGGCATCAGACTTAGTTTCTGTACCTGTGGCAGTTGGGGCAGTGATGTCTTTACCTATAGAAGGTATCCATTTGTTACTAGGCAATGACCTAGCTGGAGATAAGGTCGTGGATAATCGACTTGTAACTGACAAGCCTTGTTTGGATCAAAAAGTAGATCATATTGAGATTGAAATCCCTGATTTGTATCTTGCTTGTGCAGTAACCAGAGCTATGGCAAAAAAGAGCTCTTGAGAGTGATGTTGATCAGGAAATTATTCCTTTAGCTGACACATTTATGTGTCTTTTGACGAGGTCCCTTTCCCTCCTGATATTGATGAATCAAAAGGTATTGATCCCAGTGATCCTCGTTTTACAAGTCAATCTCTTTATCAGGATGACAAAAGACAATCACTCGTTGTCTTACAGAAACAAGATCCTGAGATCTCCTGTTTTTTTTCAGAGGGCTATTAGTGAAACGAAGCCACACAAGTCCCAGTGTGTTACTTTGTGAAAAATGGGGTCCTTATGAGAAAATCGAGACCACCTGAAGTGCCCGCTTTGCCGAGTGGTCAGTGAGCTATTAAAACGTGGTTCCGAGGTCATATCGACAGGAAATTCTTAGTCTATCCTATGAAATTCACTTGGCTGGTCATTTGAGAGTCAATTAGACTTATCACAAGATCTTGAATCACTTTTATTGGCCGAAACTTCAAAGTGATGTTTCCCAACTCTGTAGATCTTGTCACAGTTGTCAAACGGTAGGAAAATCCAATCAGAAGATACCTAAGGCTCATCTGTAACCTCTTCCTGCTTTTCAAGAACCAGTGAGTAGAATAATGGTAGATGGTGTCGGTCCATTGCTTAAAACCAAGTCAGGCAACCAATACTTATTGACCATAATGTGGGCATCTACAAGATTTCCAGAGGCAATTCCTTTGAGAAATATTAAAACTAAAACCATTGTAAAAGCGTTGGTAAAGTTTTTTTTTTACACTTGTTGGCCTTCCCAAATCTGTCCAGTCGGATCTAGGGTCCAATTTTATGTCTGGAATTTTCCAACAAGTTATGCATGGATTAGGCATCTAACAGTTTAAATCTTCTGCCTATCATTCTGAAAGTCAAGGAGCTTTGAAAAGATTTTATGAAACTTTGAAGAATATGATTCGGTCATATTGCTTTGATACAGGAAAGGATTGGGATGAGGGTGTTCATTTCTTGTTGTTTGCTGTTAGGAAATCAGTTCAAGAATCATTGGGTTTCAGTCCCTTTGAACTGGCTTTTGGACATACTGTCTGTGAACCATTGAAGTTTTTGAAAGAGAAACTTCTTTCAAATGAAGATTCAAAGATTAATCTTTTTGACTACGTCTCTGATTTCAAATATAAGTTGTCAAAGGCTTGTGAAGTAGCAAGAACTAATCTTCACTCAACTCGGTCAAAAATGATATGAAGGTATGACAGAAATACACAGGAAAGGAGTTTTAAGCCTTGTGATAAAGTTCTGGCTATCTTTCCCAAACCTCAAAATCCTCTTCGGGCTACATTTTATGGTACTTATACAGTTGAAAAGAAATTAAATGACTTAACTTATATCATTAACACTCCAGGGAGGCAGAAACAGAAACAATTTTGTCACATAAATATGTTAAAGGAATATTTTAATCTCTGAATTCCCAGTACCTGGTAGCACTCTCAAGTATACAGAAGTACTATATTGTTTTATTTTGTGTGATTCAGCTGAGTGTCATTCATTAGACATTTTACTTTTTGATTTTAATTGTTACGGTAGTATATGCATATTTGATTAATATGTAAAAGAAAGCTATATTGCATAAACCTTTCTATTTTCTGTATGAGGGGAGGTGTTGTGTATATTGAATCCACTGAATGCGCGTAACCTTTGTCCATGTAGTAAGTACCATTTTAAGTTTTGGTTAAGTTGTCAACAGGATGTTGACTGATATTCGAGTTCAAGGCCAGTCGTGCTGACAATTGTTCACACCAAAGTTGGGATTTTCCACAAGGACGACTGTTATAACTAGTGGTAAATGTAACAAAAGAAAAGACTCAAACAAGCTTTCCAGATTTAAAACACAAATATTTATTTTTCTAAAATATTAAAATATTTTAACAAACAATCAAAGTGAAAGAATTAAAAATAACTTACAGTATAGAATATCCTTAAAAGTCCTAAATTGTTCTAATATTCACAAATCCGGAAGTTAATCAACATATTCTGAACGAAGAGTATTCCGAATGAACCACCAAAGTGTTTACGTGTCAACAACAATCAGTTATATCCAAGTGTTATTAATTCCAAGTAATCCTTGTGAATATAGAATATCACACAAGTTCTAGAGATGTTTCCGATAATTCCAATGAAGCTGTATAATTAATACATATCAGTAGTTAATCCCAAAAATGTACTGTCTGGAAAATATTTCTGAAGTAGCAGTACTAAATCAAAAATGTACTGTATAATAATATCTCTGAAATAGAATATCACATACGAAGAACCAATTTCATTAAAGACCTCTCAAGCTGATGAAACTATGTAGAATGCCAAACACAGCAATTAAATTTCATTTGATAGATTCTGAGCTGCGTAGAACAGAATAAGGAAAGCCAATTTAAACTGTATTGCGACTTAAAAACAATTCAATCCTTCTAGAAAACAACCTTCTCCGAACCAATCAGAAACTAGGTTATACGTGACACCGCTAAAGCACATGTGCATGACGTTATTACAAGTCAACAAAGTGTTGACTTCTTATTGAACATGGAATCCAGGTCAAAATGATAGTACATTTTAGCACACGATAGTCACGTGACATGTCTCATGCTTCAAACGACAATACTAATTTTCCCAGGACCAATGTACTGGATCATATTGAAATTACCGTATATGTGTACTCTGCAAAACGACACCTATTAGACTATTATACAGAGGTCATAAACTAATAAAACTATATCATTATTTTAAAGAAATGATACATAATTCCGTAACACCTTCAATACTTCTAACATATAAGTAATTGATTGCATAAAACAAATAATACATGATACAGTCATATATACAAAACAATTCAAACTGTAAAGTTATGCACGTGAAAGTGCACCAGCGATCAAATTTTCCTTTCCCTAGATGTGCTTGCCAGGCACAGGGAACTCAGAAATAGCCGTAACTTTAGCTTCTATTGGTTTTATTTGTCCATGTCCCACAACATACCCTAAAAAGGTAACACAGGCACGACAAAAGTACGGTAACTTTTATTCAAATTAATGGTCAAATTTGCTTCGCTGAGTCTTTTGAAGAACTGCTTAATTGTTTTCATGTGATCTTGCGACGTGTCATTGTAGATGATGACGTCATCAATGTAAGCATCACAATTGCATAATTATGGTATATCAGGGCATTCCTTAAATGGCCCCATATCATATACAGAAGCTGCAAATGTTGTACAAAAAACGCCTAATGAAAACAGTCCAAGATCTGATGGATACACGGCAGAATTTTATAAAAAAATTTGGACAGATATTTGACAGTTACTAGTGAGGGCCATTAACTTAGGGTATGAAATCAGAAAGAATGAATTATTATATGAATTATTATATATATCCGAAAAGGTGCATGTATTGCAAGTATGATTAAAACTGTGCCTCCTACAATTATACATAAGGACCAAACAGGGTTTCTAAAAGAATGATACACTGGAGAAAACACTAGAAATTTATATGATTTAATGTTTTACACCAAAAGGCAGAATATTCCTAGACTGCTTTTTTGATTGATTTTGAAAAAGCATTTGACTCAGTTGCATTGTCATTTATTGATAAAGTTATGTAATTTTTAAATTTTGATGAACTGTTGATAGTTGGATACAACTTTTTATTAACAAAACATCAAATCTTCTGTAATTATTAATGATCATGTCTCCAATTGGTTTGGTATCGAAAGAGGGTACAGGGGAATCCACTCTCCCCATATATTTGTATCCCGTGTGTAGAGATTTTAGCCCATATGATAAGACAAAATGACAATATTAGGGGAATTAACATAGATAATATAACCTGTGTTGTTTCTCACTATGCTGACGATACATTACTTACTCTTGATGGTTCAAAGAAATCTCTAATGTTTGCTTTACATCTTTTTATTTCAATATTCCAAATTTTCTGGTCTTAGTATAAATAATGAAAATACAAAGGTAGTTTGGATTGGAAGCAGAACAGGTAGAAACAAGAAATACTGTCCAGAATATAAACTTAATTGGAGCTGTACTGAGTTTGTTGTCTTAGGTGTAAAGTTTTCAATTAACTTGGAAAATATTACAACTCTTAATTTTCCATCTAAAATTTGTGAAATTAAGAACATACTAATTCAGTGGAATAAGAGCTTTTAACTCCATTTGGAAGGATAACTGTGATAGGGAGTTTAGCTATCTCTAAAATTAATCATCTTCTATTATCATTACTGAATCCATCCAAACAGGTTCTTAGTGAACTAAATACTCTTTTTCAAGTTTGTATGTCATGAGGCAAAGGACAAAATCAAAAGAAATATATCTGTGAATGTTTATCATGAGGGGGGAATTAAATATGATTGATATATTTAAGTTTGTGAATGCATTGAAAATAACATGGCTTAGAAGAATATTGTCTGATGAATCTATATGGAAAAGTTTGTTATAATTTTAGGTATCAAATATTGATAATTTATTTTTATTTGGAATAGTTTTCTTAACTCAGTGAAAAAGGATCTTAATCCTTTTTGGCTAGATGTCTTTGAAGCATATTTAGAGCTAACTAGATCATTCAAAACAGTCACAGCTGAACATTTTTTAAAAACATAAATATGGTTTAATCCTTGTATTACAATAGGTAGAAAAAGTGTGTATTACAAAACATGGTTTCAGAAAGGTCTTGGATTTGTGAATGACTTTATTAATGAGGATGGTTCCTGGATAAGTTTTGATAGTTTTAAAAATATATTTTCTATTAGCATTCATTTCATTGAATTTGAAGGCATACATGCAGCTATAACATCATATAAAAATAAATTTAGTATCAATTACAATTCAAGTCTGCCACAGCCTTTTATAAATATTGCTATGTATACCATTATAAGAAATAAAAAAAGGATGCAGAGCTATATATGAAAAACTGATTGGAAACAATGAAGTACCAAATTCTAGAAGAAAATGGAATTTTGAATTTGGCAATTTAGAAGATGATGACTGGCAGAAATTTTTCTTGTTACTATATAAAATTATAAAATGTCCGAATCTTAGATGGTTGCAGCTGAAAATATTACAAAGAATTTTGCCTGCGAATGCATTTCTCAAACCAATTAGAATTATCCCAAACAAGTTTTGCTCTCTTTGCATGTTACATGCAGAGACAATTTCTCATATCTTTTGGGATTGTCACATAACAAAGATTTTTATAAATGATATTTTACAATAAATAAAAAGTAAATGTAGTCATACAGATAATTTGTATTTCACAAACATAAATATTATCTTTGGAATTAAAGACAAAACTCAAGCTGATGATATGATAAATCTGATAATTCTATATGCAAAACAATATATTTATAAATGCAGATTTAATAGAGACAGGCCAAGTTTGTCTCAGTTCAAAAAGATTGTGGTTTTTAACTTTAATGTAGAAAAATATAGCACTTATAGAAACTGTAAATGGGAGTTTGAAAATAAGTGGTTTATTGTACAAACAGTTAATCGAGTCATAAACTATATTCTTGGAAACGTGTGTGTATTGACATTTGTTTGTATATATCTGTGTGTATATGGGGGTGATGTGCATATATAAATATGCATATGTATGTGTATCTATGTTTTTTTTGAATGAGCATGCAGATAAATGCATAGTCCCATATTTGTTTTGTCAAAATGCTAATATTTTCCATATATATTGATATGTTATCTTTAAAATATAAACGTAAGCAATATTTCTTTAAATATTCTCCATTTTCTCTTTTCTTACTTGTACATGTAGCTTCTTTCTTTTCAACTTAAAGTGATGAAAAATACCTGTCAAGAACTATATACATTTTTGTCTTATGGTTGAAATATTGCAGCAATATATATATATATATTACATGCAGGCCGGCCTGGGGGGCCAGGCGATTTCTAGAACGGGTAGTCCTTTTCAGGTCTTTCTTTATCTTTAAATCATAACCCTCTTATAAACATTTGTTTTAATGAACTTCACATTTACATGTTTTTTTCTTCAGGATGTAACCTCATGTGCAGATTTAGACTTTTACTCTGACTAAGACCTTTTATTATATACTTTAAAGTTAGATACTGAAATTTATCACACACTTCACATTTAAATGTTTTTTTTCTCCAGTATGTATCCTTGTATGTTTGCATGTAACTTCTTATTCTCACTCAAACCAAAAATTTTGTCACAAATTTCTCACTTAATGGGTTTTGTCCAGTATGCACTTTCATGTGCACTATGTAAGGCACTGAACATTTCATTTGGGGGGTGGGGGGGATGGGGGATTTTCTTTCAAACTCATATTTTTTTGTTTCTTTTATGTCAATAAATAGTTGTGAACTAAAACCATCAATGTAATAGATTCTTTTTTCTATAAATCAGAGCAAGAATAGTTTTTCAAACTATTCAAAGGTTGGATATTTTTTTCAAACAAATCCCAACCCCCCCCCCCCTCGAAAATTAATTGGTAGGTTCCTAAATAATTCATGACATACTTCACATTTAAATGGCTTTGCTCCAGTGTGTATTTTCATGTGCACCTTCAATTCACTCTGTTTAAACCTTTCATCACAAACTTAACACTCAAATGGATTTTCTCAAATATGTATCATCATCTGCACCATCTGAGGTTCACTGCTACTAAACATTTTATAAGTAACTTCACATTTATATGGCTTTTCTCCAGTATGTATTGTTACGGAATTATGTATCATTTTGTTTTTAAATAATGGTATAGTTTTATGATCTCTGCATAATAGTCTAACAACTGTCGTCTTGCAGAAAGTACATATATGGTATTTCAATGTGACTCAGAACATTGGTCTTGGGAAATATTGTTGGTTGTAGCATTAGTCATATCACGTGATTTAGCTTGTGAGGGTTGAACTTCTGACCTAGATTCTATGTTCAATTAAGAAGTCAATACTTTGTTGACTGGTAAAAACATCAGGGTACAGGTACTTTAGCGGTGTCACGCATAACCTAGTTTTTTTTTGGTTTGGAGAAGGTTGTTTTCTAGAAGGATAAATTGTTTTTAAGTCGCAATACAGTTTAAATTGGTTCTCCTTATTCTGCTCTGTGCAGTCAGAAGCTATATAATAAGATGTATTGCTGTGTTTGGGATTCTTTCATAGTTTGTTCAGCCTGAGAGGTCATAAATGAGATTGGTTCATTTTGTGTGTGGATATTCTGCTTCAGTGATTTGTTGTTGTGGGCTTAACGCCATTTTTCAGCACATGAAAGGCTATACATGGCGGCCAGTATATTTGGTGGAGGAAGAACCTGGGAAAAACCCGGGAAGAACCACCGACCCACGGGAAGCTACTGGCAAGCTTTCTCACATACCCACGTTAGCCAAGCCTGAGACTCGAACCCACACAGACAGAGGTGAGATGTGCAAGTGATCTGTAAATGCGAGCACATTAGACCACTCGGCCACCCAGGGCCCTGCTTCAGTGATATTATTACTATTATACAGTACATTCTGGAATCAGCTCCATGGAATTATCGGAAACATTTCTAGAACTTGTGTGATATTCCATATTCACAAGGACTATTTGGAATTAATAACACTTGGATATAACTGATTCTTGTTAGTACATCAGTACAGTGAAGGTTTCATTCGGAACCTACTTCATTCAGAATATTTGGATTAACTTTCGAATCAGTGAACTTTAGAACAATTTAGGACTTTTAAGGATATTCTATACTGTAAGTTAGTTTTAATTCTTTCACTTTGATTGTTTGTTGAAATATTTTAATATTTTAGGACATTATATATTCGTATTTTAAATCTTGAAAGCTTGTTTGAGTCTTTTCTTTTGTTACACTACCCCTAGTCGTAACAGTATCCTCATGTGTACCTTCAGAGACTTTCTCTCTGTAAAGTTTTTATCACATACTTTGCACTTAAATGGTTTTTCTCCAGTATGTATCCTCATGTACTTCTTCAGATTTCCATTCAGATTAAACATCTTACCACAAACTTCACATTTGTAGGTTTTTTCACCATTATGTATCAACATGTGCACCCTCAAACCTGCACATCCTAATAAACATAGCATCACACACTTCACATTTTAATGTTTTTTCTCCAGTATGCATGCTCGAATCCAATTTCTGACTACCACTCGTACTAAACATTTAATTACAAACTTCACATTTAAATGGTTTTTCTCCTGTATGTATACAGCGAGTCAAAAATATTAACATTTAATTCTGAATTAACACCCTAAACATGTTGTAAAGTTCAGGTTACTCGTCCATAACATCAGTGACGATAATGCTTTGAAGGTATGAACATGATGGTGTTAAGACACATGTTATAGGGGTTGTTTCGAAACCGTTCAGAAATGTTTTCGACTGCCATTTTCTCGAGAAGTTTTAGAAATTAACAAAAAATAAAATGTTTTATTTTAGCGGTAGTTGATTAAGTATTTTTTACCAACCTGCAACTACAATGCTGTACTCTAGGTACTCCTATCAGTTAAAATTAATTGTAATGTATAGTTTATGTTGTGCTTTTTTAAAGTCATATTTCCAGAATACCGGTACATTGTATATCTCTCCATCCAAATATACACTTTCAAGTATGAATACACTCCATGTGAATATGATACATATGCATATTGAGAAATAGAGGATATAGTTAACATAAAAGGACCAAAGCACACACACACATATATATATATATATATATATATATATATATATATATATATATATATATATATATATATATATATATATATATATATATATATATATTGCATTTTTCACTTTGCTCCCACTTCTCCCTATTCAGCTCTCACTTCTGCCTATTCTGTCCAAAAGGAGAAGTCACTTCTCCCTAAAATTCAAGTCTAGCTGGACCCCTGGTATAGTCATGTGCTCCTTGAGATGTCCACTCCTCCTGAACATTTCATCCCAAACTTCACATTTAAATGGTTTCTCTCCAGTATGTATTGTCATATGCTTCTTCAAATGTGCAATCAAACTAAACATCTGATCACATACTTAACATTTAAATGGTTTTACTCCAGTACGTATCCTTATGATCATCTTCAGCTCTCCACTCGCACGAAACATTTCATCAGAATTTTCAGGGTCATTAGAAACACAGAAAGATGCTCAAAAACCGACGTACACATTTACATGTCTTATGTGTATATATCGGTGTACACAATGAAATTAGGATTTATAATTATTTTAACTAAAATAAAAAGCAAATTAAACTTTGATTTAAGCGATTTTGGTACAAATTACTTACTTTCTACCTATTTCTAGCACAATTCATATAATGATGTCACTCAGTCGTACTTGATTGGACAGGTATGATAAATGGTAAATCATTCAGAACATAAAATATAAGGTTGTATATGCAAGAGTGAGATTATGAGTGAGATTTTGACAAGCTAGAATATGTATTTACATGTTTTCAGTGTATATATCATATACCTATGTGTTTTAAAGTAAATACAAACTTAAAATGCGGTGGATAGAATTGTACTCGCTTTGATCCCATTTCTTATTCAAACTAAGAAAACAATTCGCTCATCGTTGTCATTCAAAAAATGCTTTCCTGAGCCATCTTTGTCTATTTGTCTATCACAAGATCCAGCTTGTTACAATATCCCTCTAAATCTCACTCTTGCATATACTATCTTATATTTTAAGTTGGTAACTAATAATAATTAAATTAAATGCTATGATTTCTTTTTAATTGTCAAAAAATATATCATTCAAAGTTAAAGTACATATAATATAATGGCGGCAAATACTTTTGGTATTTTTCTGTGCATGTATTATGATTCGCCGTTTATCATACCTGTCCAATCAAGTACGACTGAGTGACATCATTACATGAATTGGGGTTACTAGAAACACTGAAATACACTGAAAAACCGAAATACACCAAAATACACACCTAAATATTCATGTATTTACATGTTCTCTCTGTATATATCGGTTTTCACACACAAATTATTATTTGTTTTTGTTTGAAGAGTAATATAAAGCAAAATAAAATATGATTTGAGCGATTTTGATACGACTTATTTACTTTTTCCTAGTTATAGCACTCGTCAATTGGTCATACTTTATTGGACAGGTTGATCGTTCCGGAACGGAGGTGGTATGATAAACGAATGATCATTCCGGAATGGAGGTAATCTCCGGAACGGACGGTGTAAGTCGGCTTAATTCATATTGTTTCAAGTCGCTTAATTAATGTTCTAATTTACTAATATTAAATTCTGCCAAATAATGAATAATACATGTTTTTTACAAAAATGCTTTCCTGAGTTGTCTTTGTCTATTATCATATATCATGGCTTGTTACGATCACAATATTAATCTCACTCTTGCATATATACTATCGTATACACTTTTGGTACTTTGTTACATTTCACTTTCACTTTGTGTATGTATTTCAATTCGCCGTTTATCATATATATGTCAAATCAAGTAAAGAATAAATTATTCATATAAATTTAAATTATTTTGCTTTTTATTATTATTCAAACATGTGACTATTCCCCATTCACATATTTCCAAGAAGAAGACTTTCTTAACACCCTTACAATCAACTGTCATATCATCAAAAGCAGTATATATAAGTACATGTTTCACTATTGCCAAATATTTGGAAACCTTTTAAACAAAAATTAAATAAAATGTTATTTATTTGTCACAACTATATCATTAAAAGTTAAAGTAAATATATAATATAATGTTGGCAAATACTTTTGATACTTCGATACTTTTCACTTTCACTCTGTGTATGTATTACTACGATTTGCCATGTATCATGTCTGTCGAATCAAGTACGACCGAGTGACATCATTACATGAATTGTGCTATAAATAGGAAAAAGTAAATAATTCGTATCAAAATAACATAAATCATATTTTATTTTGCTTTATATTACTCTTCAAACAAAAACAAATAATAATTTGTGTGTAAACCGATATATACAGAGAGAACATGTAAATACATGTGTATTTCGGTGTGTATTTCGGTTTTTCAGTGTTTCTAGTAACCGCATGAATTGTGCTAGAAATTATTAAAAAGTAAATAATTTGTATAAAAATCATTTAAATCAAAGTTTATTTGATGAGAATTATTATTAAAAGAAATAAAAATCATGATTTTTATTGTTTACACTGATATATACACCGATAGCATGTTAATATTTGTGTATTTCAGTTTTTGAGCATATTTCAGTATTTCTAGTAACTTGAATATTCACACTGAAATAATTTTTATCTAGAATGTATTGTCATGTGCGTCTTCAGCGGTCCACTCCTACTAAATATTTTATCACAAACTGCACATTTAAATGGTTTTTCTCCAGTATGTATCCTAATGTGCAGCTTGAGGTATTCACTGTCTCTGTAACTTTTACCACATACTTCACACTTAACTGGTTTTTCTCCAGAATGTATCCACATGTGTCGTTTCAGAGACCTCTTCGCAGTAAAGCTTTTATCACATACTTCGCACTTAAATGGTTTTTCTCCAGTATGTATCCTCATATGATTCTTCAGATTTGCATTCAGATTAAACATTTTACCACAAACTTCACATCTGTTGGTTTTTTCACCAGTATGTATCCTTATGTGCTTCTTCAGATTTCCATTCCGACCAAAAATTTTACCACAAACTTCACATCTGTATGTTTTTTCACCAGTATGTATCAGCATGTGCATCCTCAAACGCCTACTCTGGCCAAACACTGCATAACACACTCCACATTTGAATGGTTTTTCTCCAGTATGTGTGCTCGAATGCAATTTCAGACTTCCACTCGTACTAAACATTTCATTACAAACTTCACATTTAAATGCCATTTCTCCAGTATGTATCCTCATGTGTACATTGCAACATTTGATGACAAAACCTTTTATCACATACTTCACATTGAAATGGTTTTTCTCCAGTATCCTCGCGGTATCACTTTCGAAGCCCTTAAGAAGAAATCGCGGAATAATTCGTAAACAATGTAAGTTTTATTAAAAGTTCATTTGCACTTTTTGAATGATCGTTATAAAATTACTGAAAGCCATAGCTTCGAACTATTTATGGCCGCTGACCTTTGTTTATTTATGCGTATCCGTATCCCTTACCTTTTTTATAACGTCATCTGTTTCGGAGCGGTTCATCACAGCACCACTCGCGGCCATCGTAGACATGATAAAAGACATGTATGGCGGCACAAACTGGCAACAATAGTGAACATAACAATTGTCATATTAATATGAATCAATATTTATCTTTCTTATTGTATTTCTATCTCTTCTGCTTAGTTTTATTAACAGAAAAGAAGTAACAAACGTTGATGGATATTTTTTTAAGCTGGTTCAAAAAGAAAATGTAACTATTAACTTCAAAATTAGGCGAAAAACACAGGTGAAAACTTTCTTAAAACATCTCTACACTCTGCCATAGTTTTCCTTGGCAGTTCTGATACGTGTGATCTGTGTCCGTCATACAACAGAAGCAGAGGCTAGGATGGATCACGCCCTTTTGCATAGATGCTGAAATGTTCCTCGAGATATTTCCTGAATACTTCACGATTGGACCATCCAGTCTCACTAACAGTGCCAGAAACAGCCGGAATGGATGTACCTAAAGCATTCCCGGCCGATAAAACAGTCACAAGTAGTATAGGGTGGCGATTGAGCCTCAAAGATGACAGTATGGTCTCAAGGGGAAATTAACATAGAGATAGCACTTGGGCCTCAAAAGTGTTTATAGCCTCAAAAGTGTTCATAGCCTCAGAAAGGTTTATAGCCTCAAAAGTGTTATAGCCTCAAAAAGGTTTATAGCCTGAAAGTGTTTATGGGGTAGAAGTGTTGATGGGGGCAGAAGTATTTTAGACGGACAGAAGTGACACATACATCTAACAAAAAAACAAACAAACAAACAAACAGACACATAGACAAACATAGACAAGTTATTGGCAATTTGATTTATTTTCTAAAAGATGTGGGTGGCCCTGAAAAGGGCCGTTGGTTTTTTTGGTTAACCAAGTTAACAGATATCACACCTCTTGGAGGGTCTTCTTCTCCTTAAGCTTCAACGTACTTCAGGTCCGTAGAGGAGCACCCGCTTCAGACACCCTTGTCTCTCTATATAGATCCTTCCGTTCCAAAGAGCTGTATCTGTCATCTTGGTGATAGCTCATGAAGCTTTCACGTACATCGGATAGTTTGGGTTGAAAAGCATACCCGATACGATCGATGATGATTCAACATCTTGTGAACAGGTGAAGCTATGTGACAAAAGGGCTGGTATATATATATATATATATATATATATATATATATATATATATATATATATATATATATATATATATATATATATATATATCCTAAGAGCTGATCGAAACGGATCGAAATGAAACACCAATCCAAAGGCGCGTTACAACAGGTAGGGTCTCTCTTCCAATCAGAAGAGAGCAGGGGGGTCACGTGACATTCAGTATATAGGGTTCACAAGGTTCGTATTGTTTTATCTTTTGCGGCATTTTGAGTATGGCTGATACAACGAAGACGATGGATTGGGGTGAGCCTGCGACAGAAAGTTCTTGTGTTCGGCGAATGCAGTCGTCAGCCTTCAACCAGAAGATTTTAATTTGGATTTTGTGGACTTTCTGTCGTCGCAAGAATTTTTGCCTGAAACAACCGCTGTTGTACCACCACCATCTTTACCCGTGGTAGACGATTTTAAAAAGAGACAGAAAGAAGAATTTGAAAAATTGTTTGCAACGTCAGAGAGAAGCAGAAGAAGCATTTCTTCAGCAAGAAGAGGAAAGAAGAAAGCAAGAAGAAGAAGAGAAAAGAAGAAAGCTAGAAGAGGAGATGTGTGAAGGACAGAAGGAAGGAAGTAGTAACAATCTCACGGTGAGTCTGTTACAAGATATTTTAGCCGAGTTAAAGAATCTGAGAGACATGTATCAGATTTCTTTAACACAACTCAAGAGAAAGAGACCCTCACTGGCTAAACATTCTAAGCCCATCACTACTACTGAGATGCTACCACCACCACCATCACCATTGACTACTACTACCACTACCAAAGCAGCAGCAGCAGCAGGAGGAGTAGGACTTGGTCGTGGATAGGGATTGAGACAGTTAAGACTCATTATGTCCAGTCCATAAGTCTGTTTAAAAAAAACCCCACCCCAAACGGTCCTTTTCAGGGCCACCCAGATCTCTAGAAAAGAAAACAATGTCATTGCCAAATCAAGTAAAACTTTAAATCGCATCATTGGATTGTGTAAGAGTGCGTCCGTGCGTCCATACTCTAAAATAAAAACCAAAAGACACTTACTTTTTTCCATTTTGGTATATTCTCTTTTTAAAAAATCACAATGAACATTTCATAACACATCACTCAAGTTAATAGTTCACTGTCTGTCTCTTTTCTTAAATTTCTTCACAGGTATCAAGGGTTCTTCTTCTTCTTTACTGCCGTCCAGTCATCTTACCTTTTTACATTTCTTGACGACGGGGATGAGTCCTTCTTCATCTTATGGCGCTGAAGCTCCCTCCCTCTCTTGTTTGTTCTCTTGTTTCTTAGGACACGCTGAAGACCAATGTCCTTTTTCTTGACAATGATAACACTGGTCTACAGCCAAAATGCTTCCGCAATAAATGTTGTCAAACTTTATTAATTCTGGGTCGCAGAGAACGAAAATGATGCTTAAAATTGTTGATTGGCTCTAGTTTAAAGATATTATACTGGGTCAGTATATACGACCCTTGACTTGGGAATGGCGGAGGATAAGTGAGTTGTAAAGGGAAGGGATCTCAATTTAAACCAGAAATGACTAAAATACATCTTTGACTGGATCTATGAATAAATCTATGACTGGGTTTGGACAGTACTTGCTTTTTAGGCAAAACAATGAATGATGCAATCTGAAGCTGGTATTGCGTCCTACATGATATAAATTGCATGATGTTATTCCTAGAAGTCATGGATGATGCAATCATAACTAAGTTTACATCACTCTGCTGAAGAAATTGCCCTATATCAGCTCTACAAATCATACAGTGTCGTGCTCTCTTATTTGTCAGTGTTTAATTTTGCAAAGGGACACATTTCTGTTTAGCCAAAGTGAGCAGATATGCCTCGTACTTGTGTGAACAATGCAGATAACTTCTGCTATGTTTGTGGTGAAGTGACTTTTGCATCACAAAAGCGCAGTATAGCTACTATGGTTAAGAAAGCCTATCACCTTTATTGTGGCTGCAAAATTGGAGATCAGGACAAGATGTGGGCCCCACACATATGCTGCAACGCTTGTGCAACAAATCTTCGCCAGTGGTTGAACAGGAAAAGGAAATCTATGCCTTTTGCAGTGCCAATGATTTGGAGAGAGCCAACATATCATATCAGCAATTGTTACTTCTGCATGGTGCCTCCAGTTGGAAAAGGTGTGTCAAAGAAGAAAAAGTGGACTGTGCATTATCCAAACATTCCATCAGCTATACGCCCAGTACCCCACAGAGAAGGACTGCCGGTTTCTGATGCACCAGAATCATTCTCACTTGAGTCAAACGAGGAAGAGGAAGAGGATGAAATTTCTAGTCCTGAACCATCAATGTCACATGACCCATATCTTCTCCCATTCTCCTCCTCTGAACCACACCTCATAACACAAGGTGAACTGAATGACCTTGTCAGGGATTTGGAACTACCCAAGAGTAAGGCATAGCTCCAGACTACAGCAATGGAATCTCCTGGCAGGTGATGCTAGGTTTTCCATGTTTCGTGACCGTCAAAAGGATCTTGTCTCATTCTTCTCCATGGAAGGTGATCTTGTTGCCTGCAACAACATCGATGGTGTGATGGCAGCCCTCAACATCGTTCATGATCCAGATGAGTGGAGACTGTTCATTGATTGGAAGGTGTGGTTTCAGGTTCAATCATCTCCTCTTCGAAATCGCTGGCATGGACTTGGGCTCGCACTTAAGCTAGAGGCGTATGAGGCGGCACAGAAAGTCGACGTCGTGGCCATCTTCGTTTCTCCTTCTGTTTTCTCACTGAAATCGCGTGATCGTTTCATCTTGATGTCTAACTTGGATCTGATTGAGTTTTACACAGGCTCTCTCTATATAAATAGAGAGAGCTTCCTATCCTCAGAGTAACTATTCGTTATTCAACTTTCACGCTGATAAGATGGAAGAGTCAAGACAGATGAATGCAGATGGGCAATGAAGGCTTGTATGCAAAATCTTGTCCGAATCTGGTCCGAAATATGGCTCAGAAAATGGAAGATTACAAATAGGTCCACTATTTTAAGTATCATGTATCAAACTCTAATACAACAAGCTCACCCGATTCCCACGTAGAATGGAGCAGGAACATTTTGGGTGTGTTAGAACTGCTTTTCCTCCTACTACTTACGATAGTGCTTTTTCATCAGGCATTATTGACAACTTTAGCCTGAAATGGGGGTAGAAAAGACTTCCATTTCCCAGAGATTCTCGCTCTGTCCGCTGCTGAGAGGTGTGAAAGACGACGTACTTCACTTGGCTATGACAAATGGTCAGGCCGAAAAGAGTAGAAATTGGGCTAAATTTTTTTTTTTTTGAAAAACACAGGATGAATTTTGTGTGCTGGCCTCTTGTTACCTTAAGACACAACCTGTTATTACTTTTGGCTAGAATGGGAAATGTGTTCCAGGCTGAGCTCAGTATTACAGATAGATCCTAGTGTATCACATATAGGGGTGAAACGATTCATCGATATATCGATGTATTGATACTTTTGCCATATCGATATACGTATCGATACAAGAGATGAAGAATCAATACAAAACGATATCTATCCTATATAAGTTACTTTAATTGTCAGCAGTCATGAATAAATATTTGTCGTTTGCCTTCTTATTCTTTAAACTGAGAATCGATAATGTATCGTATCGTAGGCTGTGTATCGTTAATAGTATCGATACGCGGCACAGGTGTATGGTTTCACCCCTATCACATATGCTCCGGATGATGGAAGTTTACATGGGATTTCTTTTCCAGGTGTGGTTAAAAGCATCACCAGGATGATATAGCCTTGCATGCAAAATATTGTCCAGATCAGATAAAAAAAATTGGTCCGCACATTGGAAGTTTATGTTCGACTCATTTCCAGATGTGGTAAAAAAGCATTAACCGGATGATATAGCCTTTCATGCCAAATCTTGTCCGGATCAGATAAAGAAATTGATCTGCATATGGGAAATTTACATTCGACATCTTTCTGGGTCAGGTAAAAAAGCATCGCCTTGATGATGTAGCCTTGAATGCAAAATATTGACTGGATCAGATAAAAAAATTAGTCCGCACATTGGAAGTTTACGTTCGATTTCTTTTCTAGATGTGGTAGAAAAGCATCGCCCGGATGATGTAGCCTTGCATGCAAAATCTGGTCTGGATCAGGTAAAAAAATTGGTCTGCACATTAAAAAATTACATTCGATTTCTTTCCGGATGTGGTTAAAAAGCATCGCCCGGATGATATAGCCTTGCATGCCAAATTTTGTCCGGATCGAATAAAAAAATTGGTCTGCACATAGGAAGTTTACATTCGATTTCTTTTCCGGATGTGGTTGAAAGCATCGCTTCGATGATGTATCCTTGCATGCACAATTTTGTGTGGATCAGATTAAAAAAAATGGTCCGGATGATGGAAGTTTACATGCGAAACCTTTTCCAGATCTAGTTAAAAGCATCGCATGGGCAATGAAGGCTTGTATGCAAAATCTTGTCCGAATCTTGTCCGAAATATGGCTCAGAAAATGGAAGATTACAAATAGGTCCACTGTTTTAAGTATCATGTATCAAACTCTAATACAACAAGCTCAGCCGCCTCAAACGTAGAATGGAGCAGGAATATTTTGGGTGTGTTAGAACTACTTTTCCTCCTACTACTTACGATAGTGCTTTTTCATCTGGCATTATTGACAACTTTAGCCTGAAATGGGGGTAGAAAAAAGTTCCATTTCCGAGAGATTCTCGCTTTGTCCGCTGCTGAGAGGTGTGAAAGACGACGTACTTCACTTGGCTATGACAAATGGTCATGCCGAAAAGAGTAGAAATTGGGCTTATTTTTTTTTTTTTTTTTGTAAAACACAGGATGAATTTTGTGTGCTGGCCCCTTGTTACCTTAAGACACAACCTGTTATTACTTTTGGCTAGAATGGGAAATGTGTTCCAGGCTGAGCTCAGTATTACAGATAGATCCTAGTGTATCACATATAGGGGTGAAACGATTCATCGATATATCGATGTATTGATACCTTTGTCATATCGATATACGTATCGATACAAGAGATGAAGAATCAATACGAAACGATATCTATCCTATATAAGTTACTTTAATTGTCAGCAGTCATGAATAAATATTTGTCGTTTGCCTTCTTATTCTTTAAACTGAGAATCGATAATGTATCGTATCGTGGGCTGTGTATCGTTAATCGCATCGATACGCGGCACAGGTGTATGGTTTCACCCCTATCACATATGCTCCGGATGATGGAAGTTTACATGGGATTACTTTTCCAGGTGTGGTTAAAAGCATCAGCAGGATGATATAGCCTTGCATGCAAAATATTGTCCAGATCGAATAAAAAAATTGGTCCGCACATAGGAATTTTATATTCGATTTCTTTTCAGGATGTGGTTGAAAGCATCGCTTCGATGATGTATCCCTGCATGCACAATTTTGTGTGGATCAGATTAAAAAATTGGTCCAGATGATGGAAGTTTACATGCGAAACCTTTTCCAGATCTAGTTAAAAGCATCGCATGGGCAATGAAGGCTTGTATGCAAAATCTTGTCCGAATCTTGTCCGAAATATGGCTCAGAAAATGGAAGATTACAAATAGGTCCACTGTTTTAAGTATCATGTATCAAACTCTAATACAACAAGCTCCCCCGCCTCAATCGTAGAATGGAGCAGGAACATTTTGGGTGTGTTAGAACTGCTTTTCCTGCAACTACTTACGATAGTGCTTTTTCATCTGGCATTATTGACAACTTTAGCCTGAAATGGGGGTAGAAAAAACTTCCATTTCCGAGAGATTCTCGCTCTGTCCGCTGCTGAGAGGTGTGAAAGAAGACTTACTTCACTTGGCTATGACAAATGGTCAGGCCGAAAAGAGTAGAAATTGGGCTAAATTTTTTTTTTTTTTTTGAAAAACACAGGATGAATTTTGTGTGCTGGCCCCTTGTTACCTTAAGACACAACCTGTTATTACTTTTGGCTAGAATGGGAAATGTGTTCCAGGCTGAGCTCAGTATTACAGATAGATCCTAGTGTATCACATATAGGGGTGAAACGATTCATCGATATATCGATGTATTGATACTTTTGCCATATCGATATACGTATCGATACAAGAGATGAAGAATCAATACAAAACGATATCTATCCTATATAAGTTACTTTAATTGTCAGCAGTCATGAATAAATATTTGTCGTTTGCCTTCTTATTCTTTAAACTGAGAATCGATAATGTATCGTATCGTAGGCTGTGTATCGTTAATGGTATCGATATTCGGCACAGGTGTATGGTTTCACCTTTATCACATATGCTCCGGATGATGGAAGTTTACATGGGATTTCTTTTCCAGGTGTGGTTAAAAGCATCACCAGGATGATATAACCTTGCATGCAAAATATTGTCCAGATCAGATAAAAAAATTGGTCCGCATATTGGAAGTTTATGTTCGACTCATTTCCAGATGTGGTAAAAAAGCATTATCCGGATGATATAGCCTTTCATGCCAAATCTTGTCCGGATCAGATAGAGAAATTGATCTGCATATGGGAAGTTTACAGTCGACATCTTTCCGGGTGAGGTAAAAAAGCATCGCCTTGATGATGTAACCTTGCATGCAAAATATTGACTGGATCAGATAAAAAAATTAGTCCGCACATTGGAAGTTTACGTTCGATTTCTTTTCTGGATGTGGTAAAAAAGCATCGCCCGGATGATGTAGGCTTGCATCCAAAATCTGGTCTGGATCAGGTAAAAAAATTGGTCTGCACATTAAAAAATTACATTCGATTTCTTTCCGGATGTGGTTAAAAATCATCGCCTGGATGATATAGCCTTGCATGCCAAATTTTGTCCGGATCGAATAAAATAATTGGTCTGCACATAGGAAGTTTACATTCGATTTCTTTTCCGGATGTGGTTGAAAGCATCGCTTCGATGATGTATCCTTGCATGCACAATTTTGTGTGGATCAGAGTAAAAAAATGATCCGGATGATGGAAGTTTACATGCGAAACCTTTTCCAGATCTAGTTAAAAGCATCGCATGGGCAATGAAGGCTTGTATGCAAAATCTTGTCCGAATCTTGTCCGAAATATGGCTCAGAAAATGGAAGATTACAAATAGGTCCACTGTTTTAAGTATCATGTATCAAACTCTAATACAACAAACTCAGCCGCCTCAAACGTAGAATGGAGCAGGAACATTTTGGGTGTGTTAGAACTGCTTTTCCTGCTACTACTTACGATAGTGCCTTTTCATCTGGCATTATTGACAACTTTAGCCTTAAATGAGGGTAGAAAAAACTTCCATTTCCGAGAGATTCTCGCTCTGTCCGCTGCTGGGAGGTGTGAAAGACGACGAACTTCACTTGGCTATGACAAATGGTCAGGCCGAAAAGAGTAGAAATTGGGCTTATTTTTTTTTTTTTTTTGAAAAACGTTGGATGAATTTTTTGTGCTGGCCCCTTGTTACCTAAAGACACAACCTGTTATTACTTTTGACTAGAATGGGAAATGTGTTCCAGGCTGAGCTCAGTATTACAGATAGATCCTAGTGTATCACATATAGGGGTGAAACGATTCATCGATATATCGATGTATTGATACTTTTGTCATATCGATATACGTATCGATACAAGAGATGAAGAATCAATACAAAACGATATCTATCCTATATAAGTTACTTTAATTGTCAGCAGTCATGAATAAATATTTGTCGTTTGCCTTCTTATTCTTTAAACTGAGAATCGATAATGTATCGTATCGTAGGCTGTGTATCGTTAATCGTACCGATACGCGGCACAGGTGTATGGTTTCACCCCTATCACATATGCTCCGGATGATGGAAGTTTACATGGGATTTCTTTTCCAGGTGTGGTTAAAAGCATCACCAGGATGATATAGCCTTGCATGCAAAATATTGTCCAGATCAGATAAAAAAAATTGGTCCGCACATTGGAAGTTTATGTTCGACTCATTTCCAGATGTGGTAAAAAAGCATTATCCGGATGATATAGCCTTTCATGCCAAATCTTGTCCGGATCAGATAGAGAAATTGATCTGCATATGGGAAGTTTACATTCGACATCTTTCCGGGTGAGGTAAAAAAGCATCGCCTTGATGATGTAGCCTTGCATGCAAAATATTGACTGGATCAGATAAAAAAATTAGTCCGCACATTGGAAGTTTACATTCGATTTCTTTTCTGGATGTGGTAAAAAAGCATCGCCCGGATGATGTAGGCTTGCATCCAAAATCTGGTCTGGATCAGGTAAAAAAATTGGTCTGCACATTAAAAAATTACATTCGATTTCTTTCCGGATGTGGTTAAAAATCATCGCCTGGATGATATAGCCTTGCATGCCAAATTTTGTCCGGATCGAATAAAATAATTGGTCTGCACATAGAAAGTTTACATTCGATTTCTTTTCCGGATGTGGTTGAAAGCATCGCTTCGATGATGTATCCTTGCATGCACAATTTTGTGTGGATCAGATTAAAAAAATGGTCCGGATGATGGAAGTTTACATGCGAAACCTTTTCCAGATCTAGTTAAAAGCATCGCATGGGCAATGAAGGCTTGTATGCAAAATCTTGTCCGAATCTTGTCCGAAATATGGCTCAGAAAATGGAAGATTACAAATAGGTCCACTGTTTTAAGTATCATGTATCAAACTCTAATACAACAAACTCAGCCGCCTCAAACGTAGAATGGAGCAGGAACATTTTGGGTGTGTTAGAACTGCTTTTCCTGCTACTACTTACGATAGTGCCTTTTCATCTGGCATTATTGACAACTTTAGCCTTAAATGAGGGTAGAAAAAACTTCCATTTCCGAGAGATTCTCGCTCTGTCCGCTGCTGGGAGGTGTGAAAGACGACGAACTTCACTTGGCTATGACAAATGGTCAGGCCGAAAAGAGTAGAAATTGGTCTTATTTTTTTTTTTTTTTTGAAAAACGTTGGATGAATTTTTTGTGCTGGCCCCTTGTTACCTAAAGACACAACCTGTTATTACTTTTGGCTAGAATGGGAAATGTGTTCCAGGCTGAGCTCAGTATTACAGATAGATCCTAGTGTATCACATATAGGGGTGAAACGATTCATCGATATATCGATGTATTGATACTTTTGTCATATCGATATACGTATCGATACAAGAGATGAAGAATCAATACAAAACGATATCTATCCTATATAAGTTACTTTAATTGTCAGCAGTCATGAATAAATATTTGTCGTTTGCCTTCTTATTCTTTAAACTGAGAATCGATAATGTATCGTATCGTAGGCTGTGTATCGTTAATCGTACCGATACGCGGCACAGGTGTATGGTTTCACCCCTATCACATATGCTCCGGATGATGGAAGTTTACATGGGATTTCTTTTCCAGGTGTGGTTAAAAGCATCACCAGGATGATATAGCCTTGCATGCAAAATATTGTCCAGATCAGATAAAAAAAATTGGTCCGCACATTGGAAGTTTATGTTCGACTCATTTCCAGATGTGGTAAAAAAGCATTATCCGGATGATATAGCCTTTCATGCCAAATCTTGTCCGGATCAGATAGAGAAATTGATCTGCATATGGGAAGTTTACATTCGACATCTTTCCGGGTGAGGTAAAAAAGCATCGCCTTGATGATGTAGCCTTGCATGCAAAATATTGACTGGATCAGATAAAAAAATTAGTCCGCAGATTGGAAGTTTACGTTCGATTTCTTTTCTGGATGTGGTAAAAAAGCATCGCCCGGATGATGTAGGCTTGCATCCAAAATCTGGTCTGGATCAGGTAAAAAAATTGGTCTGCACATTAAAAAATTACATTCGATTTCTTTCCGGATGTGGTTAAAAATCATCGCCTGGATGATATAGCCTTGCATGCCAAATTTTGTCCGGATCGAATAAAATAATTGGTCTGCACATAGGAAGTTTACATTCGATTTCTTTTCCGGATGTGGTTGAAAGCATCGCTTCGATGATGTATCCTTGCATGCACAATTTTGTGTGGATCAGATTAAAAAAATGGTCCGGATGATGGAAGTTTACATGCGAAACCTTTTCCAGATCTAGTTAAAAGCATCGCATGGGCAATGAAGGCTTGTATACAAAATCTTGTCCGAATCTTGTCCGAAATATGGCTCAGAAAATGGAAGATTACAAATAGGTCCACTGTTTTAAGTATCATGTATCAAACTCTAATACAACAAATTCAGCCGCCTCAAACGTAGAATGGAGCAGGATCATTTTGGGTGTGTTAGAACTGCTTTTCCTGCTACTACTTACGATAGTGCCTTTTCATCTGGCATTATTGACAACTTTAGCTTTAAATGGGGGTAGAAAAAACTTCCATTTCCGAGAGATTCTCGCTCTGTCCGCTGCTGGGAGGTGTGAAAGACGACGAACTTCACTTGGCTATGACAAATGGTCAGGCCGAAAAGAGTAGAAATTGGTCTTATTTTTTTTTTTTTTTGTAAAACGTTGGATGAATTTTTTGTGCTGGCCCCTTGTTACCTAAAGACACAACCTGTTATTACTTTTGGCTAGAATGGGAAATGTGTTCCAGGCTGAGCTCAGTATTACAGATAGATCCTAGTGTATCACATATAGGGGTGAAACGATTCATTTATATATCGATGTATTGATACTTTTGTCATATCGATATACGTATCGATACAAGAGATGAAGAATCAATACAAAACGATATCTATCCTATATAAGTTACTTTAATTGTCAGCAGTCATGAATAAATATTTGTCGTTTGCCTTCTTATTCTTTAAACTGAGAATCGATAATGTATCGTATCGTAGGCTGTGTATCGTTAATCGTACCGATACGCGGCACAGGTGTATGGTTTCACCCCTATCACATATGCTCCGGATGATGGAAGTTTACATGGGATTTCTTTTCCAGGTGTGGTTAAAAGCATCACCAGGATGATATAGCCTTGCATGCAAAATATTGTCCAGATCAGATAAAAAAAATTGGTCCGCACATTGGAAGTTTATGTTCGACTCATTTCCAGATGTGGTAAAAAAGCATTATCCGGATGATATAGCCTTTCATGCCAAATCTTGTCCGGATCAGATAAAGAAATTGATCTGCATATGGGAAGTTTACATTCGACATCTTTCCGGGTGAGGTAAAAAAGCATCGCCTTGATGATGTAGCCTTGCATGCAAAATATTGACCGGATCAGATAAAAAAATTAGTCCGCACATTGGAAGTTTACGTTCGATTTCTTTTCTGGATGTGGTAAAAAAGCATCGCCCGGATGATGTAGCCTTGCATGCAAAATCTGGTCTGGATCAGGTAAAAAAATTGGTCCGCACATTAAAAAATTACATTCGATTTCTTTCCGGATGTGGTTAAAAGGCATCGCCCGGATGATATAGCCTTGCATGCCAAATTTTGTCCGAATCGAATAAAAAAATTGGTCCGCACATAGGAAGTTTACATTTGATTTCTTTTCCGGATGTGGTTGAAAGCATCGCTTCGATGATGTATCCTTGCATGCACAATTTTGTGTGGATCAGATTAAAAAAATGGTCCGGATGATGGAAGTTTACATGCGAAACCTTTTCCAGATCTAGTAAAAAGCATCGAATGGGCAATGAAGGCTTGTATGCAAAATCTTGTCCGAATCTTGTCCGAAATATGGCTCAGAAAATGGAAGATTACAAATAGGTCCACTGTTTTAAGTATCATGTATCAAACTCCAATACAACAAGCTCACCCGCCTCCCACGTATAATGGAGCTGGAACATTTTGGGTGTGTTAGAACTACTTTTCCTCCTACTACTTACGATAGTGCTTTTTCATTTTGCATTATTGACAACTTTAGCCTGAAATGGGGGTAGAAAAAAGTTCCATTTCCGAGAGATTCTCGCTTTGTCCGCTGCTGAGAGGTGTGAAAGACGACGTACTTCACTTGGCTATGACAAATGGTCATGCCGAAAAGAGTAGAAATTGGGCTTATTTTTTTTTTTTTTTTTTGTAAAACACAGGATGAATTTTGTGTGCTGGCCCCTTGTTACCTTAAGACACAACCTGTTATTACTTTTGGCTAGAATGGGAAATGTGTTCCAGGCTGAGCTCAGTATTACAGATAGATCCTAGTGTATCACATATAGGGGTGAAACGATTCATCGATATATCGATGTATTGATACTTTTGTCATATCGATATACGTATCGATACAAGAGATGAAGAATCAATACAAAACGATATCTATCCTATATAAGTTACTTTAATTGTCAGCAGTCATGAATAAATATTTGTCGTTTGCTTTCTTATTCTTTAAACTGAGAATCGATAATGTATCGTATCGTGGGCTGTGTATCGTTAATCGCATCGATACGCGGCACAGGTGTATGGTTTCACCCCTATCACATATGCTCCGGATGATGGAAGTTTACATGGGATTACTTTTCCAGGTGTGGTTAAAAGCATCAGCAGGATGATATAGCCTTGCATGCAAAATATTGTCCAGATCGAATAAAAAAATTGGTCCGCACATAGGAATTTTATATTCGATTTCTTTTCAGGATGTGGTTGAAAGCATCGCTTCGATGATGTATCCCTGCATGCACAATTTTGTGTGGATCAGATTAAAAAATTGGTCCAGATGATGGAAGTTTACATGCGAAACCTTTTCCAGATCTAGTTAAAAGCATCGCATGGGCAATGAAGGCTTGTATGCAAAATCTTGTCCGAATCTTGTCCGAAATATGGCTCAGAAAATGGAAGATTACAAATAGGTCCACTGTTTTAAGTATCATGTATCAAACTCTAATACAACAAGCTCCCCCGCCTCAATCGTAGAATGGAGCAGGAACATTTTGGGTGTGTTAGAACTGCTTTTCCTGCAACTACTTACGATAGTGCTTTTTCCCCTGGCATTATTGACAACTTTAGCCTAAAATGGGGGTAGAAAAAACTTCCATTTCCGAGAGATTCTCGCTCTGTCCGCTGCTGAGAGGTGTGAAAGAAGACTTACTTCACTTGGCTATGACAAATGGTCAGGCCGAAAAGAGTAGAAATTGGGCTAAATTTTTTTTTTTTTTTGAAAAAAACAGGATGAATTTTGTGTGCTGGCCCCTTGTTACCTTAAGACACAACCTGTTATTACTTTTGGCTAGAATGGGAAATGTGTTCCAGGCTGAGCTCAGTATTACAGATAGATCCTAGTGTATCACATATAGGGGTGAAACGATTCATCGATATATCGATGTATTGATACTTTTGCCATATCGATATACGTATCGATACAAGAGATGAAGAATCAATACAAAACGATATCTATCCTATATAAGTTACTTTAATTGTCAGCAGTCATGAATAAATATTTGTCGTTTGCCTTCTTATTCTTTAAACTGAGAATCGATAATGTATCGTATCGTAGGCTGTGTATCGTTAATGGTATCGATATTCGGCACAGGTGTATGGTTTCACCTTTATCACATATGCTCCGGATGATGGAAGTTTACATGGGATTTCTTTTCCAGGTGTGGTTAAAAGCATCACCAGGATGATATAACCTTGCATGCAAAATATTGTCCAGATCAGATAAAAAAATTGGTCCGCATATTGGAAGTTTATGTTCGACTCATTTCCAGATGTGGTAAAAAAGCATTATCCGGATGATATAGCCTTTCATGCCAAATCTTGTCCGGATCAGATAGAGAAATTGATCTGCATATGGGAAGTTTACATTCGACATCTTTCCGGGTGAGGTAAAAAAGCATCGCCTTGATGATGTAACCTTGCATGCAAAATATTGACTGGATCAGATAAAAAAATTAGTCCGCACATTGGAAGTTTACATTCGATTTCTTTTCTGGATGTGGTAAAAAAGCATCGCCCGGATGATGTAGGCTTGCATCCAAAATCTGGTCTGGATCAGGTAAAAAAATTGGTCTGCACATTAAAAAATTACATTCGATTTCTTTCCGGATGTGGTTAAAAATCATCGCCTGGATGATATAGCCTTGCATGCCAAATTTTGTCCGGATCGAATAAAATAATTGGTCTGCACATAGGAAGTTTACATTCGATTTCTTTTCCGGATGTGGTTGAAAGCATCGCTTCGATGATGTATCCTTGCATGCACAATTTTGTGTGGATCAGAGTAAAAAAATGATCCGGATGATGGAAGTTTACATGCGAAACCTTTTCCAGATCTAGTTAAAAGCATCGCATGGGCAATGAAGGCTTGTATGCAAAATCTTGTCCGAATCTTGTCCGAAATATGGCTCAGAAAATGGAAGATTACAAATAGGTCCACTGTTTTAAGTATCATGTATCAAACTCTAATACAACAAACTCAGCCGCCTCAAACGTAGAATGGAGCAGGAACATTTTGGGTGTGTTAGAACTGCTTTTCCTGCTACTACTTACGATAGTGCCTTTTCATCTGGCATTATTGACAACTTTAGCCTTAAATGAGGGTAGAAAAAACTTCCATTTCCGAGAGATTCTCGCTCTGTCCGCTGCTGGAAGGTGTGAAAGACGACGAACTTCACTTGGCTATGACAAATGGTCAGGCCAAAAAGAGTAGAAATTGGGCTTATTTTTTTTTTTTTTTTGAAAAACGTTGGATGAATTTTTTGTGCTGGCCCCTTGTTACCTAAAGACACAACCTGTTATTACTTTTGGCTAGAATGGGAAATGTGTTCCAGGCTGAGCTCAGTATTACAGATAGATCCTAGTGTATCACATATAGGGGTGAAACGATTCATCGATATATCGATGTATTGATACTTTTGTCATATCGATATACGTATCGATACAAGAGATGAAGAATCAATACAAAACGATATCTATCCTATATAAGTTACTTTAATTGTCAGCAGTCATGAATAAATATTTGTCGTTTGCCTTCTTATTCTTTAAACTGAGAATCGATAATGTATCGTATCGTAGGCTGTGTATCGTTAATCGTACCGATACGCGGCACAGGTGTATGGTTTCACCCCTATCACATATGCTCCGGATGATGGAAGTTTACATGGGATTTCTTTTCCAGGTGTGGTTAAAAGCATCACCAGGATGATATAGCCTTGCATGCAAAATATTGTCCAGATCAGATAAAAAAAATTGGTCCGCACATTGGAAGTTTATGTTCGACTCATTTCCAGATGTGGTAAAAAAGCATTATCCGGATGATATAGCCTTTCATGCCAAATCTTGTCCGGATCAGATAGAGAAATTGATCTGCATATGGGAAGTTTACATTCGACATCTTTCCGGGTGAGGTAAAAAAGCATCGCCTTGATGATGTAGCCTTGCATGCAAAATATTGACTGGATCAGATAAAAAAATTAGTCCGCACATTGGAAGTTTACATTCGATTTCTTTTCTGGATGTGGTAAAAAAGCATCGCCCGGATGATGTAGGCTTGCATCCAAAATCTGGTCTGGATCAGGTAAAAAAATTGGTCTGCACATTAAAAAATTACATTCGATTTCTTTCCGGATGTGGTTAAAAATCATCGCCTGGATGATATAGCCTTGCATGCCAAATTTTGTCCGGATCGAATAAAATAATTGGTCTGCACATAGAAAGTTTACATTCGATTTCTTTTCCGGATGTGGTTGAAAGCATCGCTTCGATGATGTATCCTTGCATGCACAATTTTGTGTGGATCAGATTAAAAAAATGGTCCGGATGATGGAAGTTTACATGCGAAACCTTTTCCAGATCTAGTTAAAAGCATCGCATGGGCAATGAAGGCTTGTATGCAAAATCTTGTCCGAATCTTGTCCGAAATATGGCTCAGAAAATGGAAGATTACAAATAGGTCCACTGTTTTAAGTATCATGTATCAAACTCTAATACAACAAACTCAGCCGCCTCAAACGTAGAATGGAGCAGGAACATTTTGGGTGTGTTAGAACTGCTTTTCCTGCTACTACTTACGATAGTGCCTTTTCATCTGGCATTATTGACAACTTTAGCCTTAAATGAGGGTAGAAAAAACTTCCATTTCCGAGAGATTCTCGCTCTGTCCGCTGCTGGGAGGTGTGAAAGACGACGAACTTCACTTGGCTATGACAAATGGTCAGGCCGAAAAGAGTAGAAATTGGTCTTATTTTTTTTTTTTTTTTTGAAAAACGTTGGATGAATTTTTTGTGCTGGCCCCTTGTTACCTAAAGACACAACCTGTTATTACTTTTGGCTAGAATGGGAAATGTGTTCCAGGCTGAGCTCAGTATTACAGATAGATCCTAGTGTATCACATATAGGGGTGAAACGATTCATCGATATATCGATGTATTGATACTTTTGTCATATCGATATACGTATCGATACAAGAGATGAAGAATCAATACAAAACGATATCTATCCTATATAAGTTACTTTAATTGTCAGCAGTCATGAATAAATATTTGTCGTTTGCCTTCTTATTCTTTAAACTGAGAATCGATAATGTATCGTATCGTAGGCTGTGTATCGTTAATCGTACCGATACGCGGCACAGGTGTATGGTTTCACCCCTATCACATATGCTCCGGATGATGGAAGTTTACATGGGATTTCTTTTCCAGGTGTGGTTAAAAGCATCACCAGGATGATATAGCCTTGCATGCAAAATATTGTCCAGATCAGATAAAAAAAATTGGTCCGCACATTGGAAGTTTATGTTCGACTCATTTCCAGATGTGGTAAAAAAGCATTATCCGGATGATATAGCCTTTCATGCCAAATCTTGTCCGGATCAGATAGAGAAATTGATCTGCATATGGGAAGTTTACATTCGACATCTTTCCGGGTGAGGTAAAAAAGCATCGCCTTGATGATGTAGCCTTGCATGCAAAATATTGACTGGATCAGATAAAAAAATTAGTCCGCAGATTGGAAGTTTACGTTCGATTTCTTTTCTGGATGTGGTAAAAAAGCATCGCCCGGATGATGTAGGCTTGCATCCAAAATCTGGTCTGGATCAGGTAAAAAAATTGGTCTGCACATTAAAAAATTACATTCGATTTCTTTCCGGATGTGGTTAAAAATCATCGCCTGGATGATATAGCCTTGCATGCCAAATTTTGTCCGGATCGAATAAAATAATTGGTCTGCACATAGGAAGTTTACATTCGATTTCTTTTCCGGATGTGGTTGAAAGCATCGCTTCGATGATGTATCCTTGCATGCACAATTTTGTGTGGATCAGATTAAAAAAATGGTCCGGATGATGGAAGTTTACATGCGAAACCTTTTCCAGATCTAGTTAAAAGCATCGCATGGGCAATGAAGGCTTGTATACAAAATCTTGTCCGAATCTTGTCCGAAATATGGCTCAGAAAATGGAAGATTACAAATAGGTCCACTGTTTTAAGTATCATGTATCAAACTCTAATACAACAAATTCAGCCGCCTCAAACGTAGAATGGAGCAGGATCATTTTGGGTGTGTTAGAACTGCTTTTCCTGCTACTACTTACGATAGTGCCTTTTCATCTGGCATTATTGACAACTTTAGCTTTAAATGGGGGTAGAAAAAACTTCCATTTCCGAGAGATTCTCGCTCTGTCCGCTGCTGGGAGGTGTGAAAGACGACGAACTTCACTTGGCTATGACAAATGGTCAGGCCGAAAAGAGTAGAAATTGGTCTTATTTTTTTTTTTTTTTGTAAAACGTTGGATGAATTTTTTGTGCTGGCCCCTTGTTACCTAAAGACACAACCTGTTATTACTTTTGGCTAGAATGGGAAATGTGTTCCAGGCTGAGCTCAGTATTACAGATAGATCCTAGTGTATCACATATAGGGGTGAAACGATTCATTTATATATCGATGTATTGATACTTTTGTCATATCGATATACGTATCGATACAAGAGATGAAGAATCAATACAAAACGATATCTATCCTATATAAGTTACTTTAATTGTCAGCAGTCATGAATAAATATTTGTCGTTTGCCTTCTTATTCTTTAAACTGAGAATCGATAATGTATCGTATCGTAGGCTGTGTATCGTTAATCGTACCGATACGCGGCACAGGTGTATGGTTTCACCCCTATCACATATGCTCCGGATGATGGAAGTTTACATGGGATTTCTTTTCCAGGTGTGGTTAAAAGCATCACCAGGATGATATAGCCTTGCATGCAAAATATTGTCCAGATCAGATAAAAAAAATTGGTCCGCACATTGGAAGTTTATGTTCGACTCATTTCCAGATGTGGTAAAAAAGCATTATCCGGATGATATAGCCTTTCATGCCAAATCTTGTCCGGATCAGATAGAGAAATTGATCTGCATATGGGAAGTTTACATTCGACATCTTTCCGGGTGAGGTAAAAAAGCATCGCCTTGATGATGTAGCCTTGCATGCAAAATATTGACCGGATCAGATAAAAAAATTAGTCCGCACATTGGAAGTTTACGTTCGATTTCTTTTCTGGATGTGGTAAAAAAGCATCGCCCGGATGATGTAGCCTTGCATGCAAAATCTGGTCTGGATCAGGTAAAAAAATTGGTCCGCACATTAAAAAATTACATTCGATTTCTTTCCGGATGTGGTTAAAAGGCATCGCCCGGATGATATAGCCTTGCATGCCAAATTTTGTCCGAATCGAATAAAAAAATTGGTCCGCACATAGGAAGTTTACATTTGATTTCTTTTCCGGATGTGGTTGAAAGCATCGCTTCGATGATGTATCCTTGCATGCACAATTTTGTGTGGATCAGATTAAAAAAATGGTCCGGATGATGGAAGTTTACATGCGAAACCTTTTCCAGATCTAGTTAAAAGCATCGCATGGGCAATGAAGGCTTGTATACAAAATCTTGTCCGAATCTTGTCCGAAATATGGCTCAGAAAATGGAAGATTACAAATAGGTCCACTGTTTTAAGTATCATGTATCAAACTCTAATACAACAAATTCAGCCGCCTCAAACGTAGAATGGAGCAGGATCATTTTGGGTGTGTTAGAACTGCTTTTCCTGCTACTACTTACGATAGTGCCTTTTCATCTGGCATTATTGACAACTTTAGCCTTAAATGGGGGTAGAAAAAACTTCCATTTCCGAGAGATTCTCGCTCTGTCCGCTGCTGGGAGGTGTGAAAGACGACGAACTTCACTTGGCTATGACAAATGGTCAGGCCGAAAAGAGTAGAAATTGGTCTTATTTTTTTTTTTTTTTTGTAAAACGTTGGATGAATTTTTTGTGCTGGCCCCTTGTTACCTAAAGACACAACCTGTTATTACTTTTGGCTAGAATGGGAAATGTGTTCCAGGCTGAGCTCAGTATTACAGATAGATCCTAGTGTATCACATATAGGGGTGAAACGATTCATTTATATATCGATGTATTGATACTTTTGTCATATCGATATACGTATCGATACAAGAGATGAAGAATCAATACAAAACGATATCTATCCTATATAAGTTACTTTAATTGTCAGCAGTCATGAATAAATATTTGTCGTTTGCCTTCTTATTCTTTAAACTGAGAATCGATAATGTATCGTATCGTAGGCTGTGTATCGTTAATCGTACCGATACGCGGCACAGGTGTATGGTTTCACCCCTATCACATATGCTCCGGATGATGGAAGTTTACATGGGATTTCTTTTCCAGGTGTGGTTAAAAGCATCACCAGGATGATATAGCCTTGCATGCAAAATATTGTCCAGATCAGATAAAAAAAATTGGTCCGCACATTGGAAGTTTATGTTCGACTCATTTCCAGATGTGGTAAAAAAGCATTATCCGGATGATATAGCCTTTCATGCCAAATCTTGTCCGGATCAGATAAAGAAATTGATCTGCATATGGGAAGTTTACATTCGACATCTTTCCGGGTGAGGTAAAAAAGCATCGCCTTGATGATGTAGCCTTGCATGCAAAATATTGACCGGATCAGATAAAAAAATTAGTCCGCACATTGGAAGTTTACGTTCGATTTCTTTTCTGGATGTGGTAAAAAAGCATCGCCCGGATGATGTAGCCTTGCATGCAAAATCTGGTCTGGATCAGGTAAAAAAATTGGTCCGCACATTAAAAAATTACATTCGATTTCTTTCCGGATGTGGTTAAAAGGCATCGCCCGGATGATATAGCCTTGCATGCCAAATTTTGTCCGAATCGAATAAAAAAATTGGTCCGCACATAGGAAGTTTACATTTGATTTCTTTTCCGGATGTGGTTGAAAGCATCGCTTCGATGATGTATCCTTGCATGCACAATTTTGTGTGGATCAGATTAAAAAAATGGTCCGGATGATGGAAGTTTACATGCGAAACCTTTTCCAGATCTAGTAAAAAGCATCGAATGGGCAATGAAGGCTTGTATGCAAAATCTTGTCCGAATCTTGTCCGAAATATGGCTCAGAAAATGGAAGATTACAAATAGGTCCACTGTTTTAAGTATCATGTATCAAACTCCAATACAACAAGCTCACCCGCCTCCCACGTATAATGGAGCTGGAACATTTTGGGTGTGTTAGAACTACTTTTCCTCCTACTACTTACGATAGTGCTTTTTCATTTTGCATTATTGACAACTTTAGCCTGAAATGGGGGTAGAAAAAAGTTCCATTTCCGAGAGATTCTCGCTTTGTCCGCTGCTGAGAGGTGTGAAAGACGACGTACTTCACTTGGCTATGACAAATGGTCATGCCGAAAAGAGTAGAAATTGGGCTTATTTTTTTTTTTTTTTTTGTAAAACACAGGATGAATTTTGTGTGCTGGCCCCTTGTTACCTTAAGACACAACCTGTTATTACTTTTGGCTAGAATGGGAAATGTGTTCCAGGCTGAGCTCAGTATTACAGATAGATCCTAGTGTATCACATATAGGGGTGAAACGATTCATCGATATATCGATGTATTGATACTTTTGTCATATCGATATACGTATCGATACAAGAGATGAAGAATCAATACAAAACGATATCTATCCTATATAAGTTACTTTAATTGTCAGCAGTCATGAATAAATATTTGTCGTTTGCTTTCTTATTCTTTAAACTGAGAATCGATAATGTATCGTATCGTGGGCTGTGTATCGTTAATCGCATCGATACGCGGCACAGGTGTATGGTTTCACCCCTATCACATATGCTCCGGATGATGGAAGTTTACATGGGATTACTTTTCCAGGTGTGGTTAAAAGCATCAGCAGGATGATATAGCCTTGCATGCAAAATATTGTCCAGATCGAATAAAAAAATTGGTCCGCACATAGGAATTTTATATTCGATTTCTTTTCAGGATGTGGTTGAAAGCATCGCTTCGATGATGTATCCCTGCATGCACAATTTTGTGTGGATCAGATTAAAAAATTGGTCCAGATGATGGAAGTTTACATGCGAAACCTTTTCCAGATCTAGTTAAAAGCATCGCATGGGCAATGAAGGCTTGTATGCAAAATCTTGTCCGAATCTTGTCCGAAATATGGCTCAGAAAATGGAAGATTACAAATAGGTCCACTGTTTTAAGTATCATGTATCAAACTCTAATACAACAAGCTCCCCCGCCTCAATCGTAGAATGGAGCAGGAACATTTTGGGTGTGTTAGAACTGCTTTTCCTGCAACTACTTACGATAGTGCTTTTTCCCCTGGCATTATTGACAACTTTAGCCTGAAATGGGGGTAGAAAAAACTTCCATTTCCGAGAGATTCTCGCTCTGTCCGCTGCTGAGAGGTGTGAAAGAAGACTTACTTCACTTGGCTATGACAAATGGTCAGGCCGAAAAGAGTAGAAATTGGGCTAAATTTTTTTTTTTTTTTGAAAAACACAGGATGAATTTTGTGTGCTGGCCCCTTGTTACCTTAAGACACAACCTGTTATTACTTTTGGCTAGAATGGGAAATGTGTTCCAGGCTGAGCTCAGTATTACAGATAGATCCTAGTGTATCACATATAGGGGTGAAACGATTCATCGATATATCGATGTATTGATACTTTTGCCATATCGATATACGTATCGATACAAGAGATGAAGAATCAATACAAAACGATATCTATCCTATATAAGTTACTTTAATTGTCAGCAGTCATGAATAAATATTTGTCGTTTGCCTTCTTATTCTTTAAACTGAGAATCGATAATGTATCGTATCGTAGGCTGTGTATCGTTAATCGTATCGATACGCGGCACAGGTGTATGGTTTCACCTTTATCACATATGCTCCGGATGATGGAAGTTTACATGGGATTTCTTTTCCAGGTGTGGTTAAAAGCATCACCAGGATGATATAACCTTGCATGCAAAATATTGTCCAGATCAGATAAAAAAATTGGTCCGCATATTGGAAGTTTATGTTCGACTCATTTCCAGATGTAGTAAAAAAGCATTATCCGGATGATATAGCCTTTCATGCCAAATCTTGTCCGGATCAGATAGAGTAATTGATCTGCATATGGGAAGTTTACATTCGACATCTTTCCGGGTGAGGTAAAAAAGCATCGCCTTGATGATGTAGCCTTGCATGCAAAATATTGACTGGATCAGATAAAAAAATTAGTCCGCACATTGGAAGTTTACGTTCGATTTCTTTTCTGGATGTGGTAAAAAAGCATCGCCCGGATGATGTAGGCTTGCATCCAAAATCTGGTCTGGATCAGGTAAAAAAATTGGTCTGCACATTAAAAAATTACATTCGATTTCTTTCCGGATGTGGTTAAAAATCATCGCCTGGATGATATAGCCTTGCATGCCAAATTTTGTCCGGATCGAATAAAATAATTGGTCTGCACATAGAAAGTTTACATTCGATTTCTTTTCCGGATGTGGTTGAAAGCATCGCTTCGATGATGTATCCTTGCATGCACAATTTTGTGTGGATCAGATTAAAAAAATGGTCCGGATGATGGAAGTTTACATGCGAAACCTTTTCCAGATCTAGTTAAAAGCATCGCATGGGCAATGAAGGCTTGTATGCAAAATCTTGTCCGAATCTTGTCCGAAATATGGCTCAGAAAATGGAAGATTACAAATAGGTCCACTGTTTTAAGTATCATGTATCAAACTCTAATACAACAAACTCAGCCGCCTCAAACGTAGAATGGAGCAGGAACATTTTGGGTGTGTTAGAACTGCTTTTCCTGCTACTACTTACGATAGTGCCTTTTCATCTGGCATTATTGACAACTTTAGCCTTAAATGAGGGTAGAAAAAACTTCCATTTCCGAGAGATTCTCGCTCTGTCCGCTGCTGGGAGGTGTGAAAGACGACGAACTTCACTTGGCTATGACAAATGGTCAGGCCGAAAAGAGTAGAAATTGGGCTTATTTTTTTTTTTTTTTGAAAAACGTTGGATGAATTTTTTGTGCTGGCCCCTTGTTACCTAAAGACACAACCTGTTATTACTTTTGGCTAGAATGGGAAATGTGTTCCAGGCTGAGCTCAGTATTACAGATAGATCCTAGTGTATCACATATAGGGGTGAAACGATTCATCGATATATCGATGTATTGATACTTTTGTCATATCGATATACGTATCGATACAAGAGATGAAGAATCAATACAAAACGATATCTATCCTATATAAGTTACTTTAATTGTCAGCAGTCATGAATAAATATTTGTCGTTTGCCTTCTTATTCTTTAAACTGAGAATCGATAATGTATCGTATCGTAGGCTGTGTATCGTTAATCGTACCGATACGCGGCACAGGTGTATGGTTTCACCCCTATCACATATGCTCCGGATGATGGAAGTTTACATGGGATTTCTTTTCCAGGTGTGGTTAAAAGCATCACCAGGATGATATAGCCTTGCATGCAAAATATTGTCCAGATCAGATAAAAAAAATTGGTCCGCACATTGGAAGTTTATGTTCGACTCATTTCCAGATGTGGTAAAAAAGCATTATCCGGATGATATAGCCTTTCATGCCAAATCTTGTCCGGATCAGATAGAGAAATTGATCTGCATATGGGAAGTTTACATTCGACATCTTTCCGGGTGAGGTAAAAAAGCATCGCCTTGATGATGTAGCCTTGCATGCAAAATATTGACTGGATCAGATAAAAAAATTAGTCCGCACATTGGAAGTTTACATTCGATTTCTTTTCTGGATGTGGTAAAAAAGCATCGCCCGGATGATGTAGCCTTGCATCCAAAATCTGGTCTGGATCAGGTAAAAAAATTGGTCTGCACATTAAAAAATTACATTCGATTTCTTTCCGGATGTGGTTAAAAATCATCGCCTGGATGATATAGCCTTGCATGCCAAATTTTGTCCGGATCGAATAAAATAATTGGTCTGCACATAGGAAGTTTACATTCGATTTCTTTTCCGGATGTGGTTGAAAGCATCGCTTCGATGATGTATCCTTGCATGCACAATTTTGTGTGGATCAGATTAAAAAAATGGTCCGGATGATGGAAGTTTACATGCGAAACCTTTTCCAGATCTAGTTAAAAGCATCGCATGGGCAATGAAGGCTTGTATGCAAAATCTTGTCCGAATCTTGTCCGAAATATGGCTCAGAAAATGGAAGATTACAAATAGGTCCACTGTTTTAAGTATCATGTATCAAACTCTAATACAACAAACTCAGCCGACTCAAACGTAGAATGGAGCAGGAACATTTTGGGTGTGTTAGAACTGCTTTTCCTGCTACTACTTACGATAGTGCCTTTTCATCTGGCATTATTGACAACTTTAGCCTTAAATGAGGGTAGAAAAAACTTCCATTTCCGAGAGATTCTCGCTCTGTCCGCTGCTGGGAGGTGTGAAAGACGACGAACTTCACTTGGCTATGACAAATGGTCAGGCCGAAAAGAGTAGAAATTGGTCTTATTTTTTTTTTTTTTTTGAAAAACGTTGGATGAATTTTTTGTGCTGGCCCCTTGTTACCTAAAGACACAACCTGTTATTACTTTTGGCTAGAATGGGAAATGTGTTCCAGGCTGAGCTCAGTATTACAGATAGATCCTAGTGTATCACATATAGGGGTGAAACGATTCATCGATATATCGATGTATTGATACTTTTGTCATATCGATATACGTATCGATACAAGAGATGAAGAATCAATACAAAACGATATCTATCCTATATAAGTTACTTTAATTGTCAGCAGTCATGAATAAATATTTGTCGTTTGCCTTCTTATTCTTTAAACTGAGAATCGATAATGTATCGTATCGTAGGCTGTGTATCGTTAATCGTACCGATACGCGGCACAGGTGTATGGTTTCACCCCTATCACATATGCTCCGGATGATGGAAGTTTACATGGGATTTCTTTTCCAGGTGTGGTTAAAAGCATCACCAGGATGATATAGCCTTGCATGCAAAATATTGTCCAGATCAGATAAAAAAAATTGGTCCGCACATTGGAAGTTTATGTTCGACTCATTTCCAGATGTGGTAAAAAAGCATTATCCGGATGATATAGCCTTTCATGCCAAATCGTGTCCGGATCAGATAAAGAAATTGATCTGCATATGGGAAGTTTACATTCGACATCTTTCCGGGTGAGGTAAAAAAGCATCGCCTTGATGATGTAGCCTTGCATGCAAAATATTGACTGGATCAGATAAAAAAATTAGTCCGCAGATTGGAAGTTTACGTTCGATTTCTTTTCTGGATGTGGTAAAAAAGCATCGCCCGGATGATGTAGGCTTGCATCCAAAATCTGGTCTGGATCAGGTAAAAAAATTGGTCTGCACATTAAAAAATTACATTCGATTTCTTTCCGGATGTGGTTAAAAAGCATCGCCTGGATGATATAGCCTTGCATGCCAAATTTTGTCCGGATCGAATAAAATAATTGGTCTGCACATAGGAAGTTTACATTCGATTTCTTTTCCGGATGTGGTTGAAAGCATCGCTTCGATGATGTATCCTTGCATGCACAATTTTGTGTGGATCAGATTAAAAAAATGGTCCGGATGATGGAAGTTTACATGCGAAACCTTTTCCAGATCTAGTTAAAAGCATCGCATGGGCAATGAAGGCTTGTATGCAAAATCTTGTCCGAATCTTGTCCGAAATATGGCTCAGAAAATGGAAGATTACAAATAGGTCCACTGTTTTAAGTATCATGTATCAAACTCTAATACAACAAATTCAGCCGCCTCAAACGTAGAATGGAGCAGGATCATTTTGGGTGTGTTAGAACTGCTTTTCCTGCTACTACTTACGATAGTGCCTTTTCATCTGGCATTATTGACAACTTTAGCCTTAAATGGGGGTAGAAAAAACTTCCATTTCCGAGAGATTCTCGCTCTGTCCGCTGCTGGGAGGTGTGAAAGACGACGAACTTCACTTGGCTATGACAAATGGTCAGGCCGAAAAGAGTAGAAATTGGTCTTATTTTTTTTTTTTTTTTTGTAAAACGTTGGATGAATTTTTTGTGCTGGCCCCTTGTTACCTAAAGACACAACCTGTTATTACTTTTGGCTAGAATGGGAAATGTGTTCCAGGCTGAGCTCAGTATTACAGATAGATCCTAGTGTATCACATATAGGGGTGAAACGATTCATCGATATATCGATGTATTGATACTTTTGCCATATCGATATACGTATCGATACAAGAGATGAAGAATCGATACAAAACGATATCTATCCTATATAAGTTACTTTAATCGTCAGCAGTCATGAATAAATATTTGTCGTTTGCCTTCTTATTCTTTAAACTGAGAATCGATAATGTATCGTATCGTAGGCTGTGTATCGTTAATCGTATCGATACGCGGCACAGGTGTATGGTTTCACCCCTATCACATATGCTCCGGATGATGGAAGTTTACATGGGATTTCTTTTCCAGGTGTGGTTAAAAGCATCACCAGGATGATATAGCCTTGCATGCAAAATATTGTCCAGATCAGATAAAAAAAATTGGTCCGCACATTGGAAGTTTATGTTCGACTCATTTCCAGATGTGGTAAAAAAGCATTATCCGGATGATATAGCCTTTCATGCCAAATCTTGTCCGGATCAGATAGAGAAATTGATCTGCATATGGGAAGTTTACATTCGACATCTTTCCGGGTGAGGTAAAAAAGCATCGCCTTGATGATGTAGCCTTGCATGCAAAATATTGACCGGATCAGATAAAAAAATTAGTCCGCACATTGGAAGTTTACGTTCGATTTCTTTTCTGGATGTGGTAAAAAAGCATCGCCCGGATGATGTAGCCTTGCATCCAAAATCTGGTCTGGATCAGGTAAAAAAATTGGTCCGCACATTAAAAAATTACATTCGATTTCTTTCCGGATGTGGTTAAAAAGCATCGCCCGGATGATATAGCCTTGCATGCCAAATTTTGTCCGGATCGAATAAAATAATTGGTCTGCACATAGGAAGTTTACATTCGATTTCTTTTCCGGATGTGGTTGAAAGCATCGCTTCGATGATGTATCCTTGCATGCACAATTTTGTGTGGATCAGATTAAAAAAATGGTCCGGATGATGGAAGTTTACATGCGAAACCTTTTCCAGATCTAGTTAAAAGCATCGCATGGGCAATGAAGGCTTGTATGCAAAATCTTGTCCGAATCTTGTCCGAAATATGGCTCAGAAAATGGAAGATTACAAATAGGTCCACTGTTTTAAGTATCATGTATCAAACTCTAATACAACAAACTCAGCCGCCTCAAACGTAGAATGGAGCAGGAACATTTTGGGTGTGTTAGAACTGCTTTTCCTGCTACTACTTACGATAGTGCCTTTTCATCTGGCATTATTGACAACTTTAGCCTTAAATGAGGGTAGAAAAAACTTCCATTTCCGAGAGATTCTCGCTCTGTCCGCTGCTGGGAGGTGTGAAAGACGACGAACTTCACTTGGCTATGACAAATGGTCAGGCCGAAAAGAGTAGAAATTGGGCTTATTTTTTTTTTTTTTTTTGAAAAACGTTGGATGAATTTTTTGTGCTGGCCCCTTGTTACCTAAAGACACAACCTGATAGTACTTTTGGCTAGAATGGGAAATGTGTTCCAGGCTGAGCTCAGTATTACAGATAGATCCTAGTGTATCACATATAGGGGTGAAACGATTCATCGATATATCGATGTATTGATACTTTTGCCATATCGATATACGTATCGATACAAGAGATGAAGAATCGATACAAAATGATATCTATCCTATATAAGTTACTTTAATCTTCAGCAGTCATGAATAAATATTTGTCGTTTGCCTTCTTATTCTTTAAACTGAGAATCGATAATGTATCGTATCGTAGGCTGTGTATCGTTAATCGTATCGATACGCGGCACAGGTGTATGGTTTCACCCCTATCACATATGCTCCAGATGAAGTTTACATGGGATTTCTTTTCCAGGTGTGGTTAAAAGCATCACCAGGATGATGTTGCCTTGCATGCAAAATATTGTCCAGATCAGATAAAAAAATTGGTCCGCACATTGGAAGTTTATGTTCGACTCCTTTCCAGATGTGGTAAAAGAGCATCATCCGGATGGTATAGCCTTTCATGCAAAATCTTGTCCGGATCAGATAAAGAAATTGATCTGCTATGGGAAGTTTACATTCGACATCTTTCCGGGTGTGGTAAAAAAGCATCGCCTTGATGATGTAGCCTTGCATGCAAAATATTGACCGGATCAGATAAAAAAATTAGTCCGCACATTGGAAGTTTACGTTCGATTTCTTTTCTGGATGTGGTAAAAAAGCATCGCCCGGATGATGTAGACTTGCATCCAAAATCTGGTCTGGATCAGGTAAAAAAATTGGTCCGCACATTAAAAAATTACATTCGATTTCTTTCCGGATGTGGTTAAAAAGCATCGCCCGGATGATATAGCCTTGCATGCCAAATTTTGTCCGGATCGAATAAAAAAATTGGTCCGCACATAGGAAGTTTACATTCGATTTCTTTTCCGGATGTGGTTGAAAGCATCGCTTCGATGATGTATCCTTGCATGCACAATTTTGTGTGGATCAGATTAAAAAATGGTCAGGATGATGGAAGTTTTCATGCGAAACCTTTTCCAGATCTAGTTAAAAGCATCGCATGGGCAATGAAGGCTTGTATGCAAAATCTTGTCCGAATCTTCTCCGAAATATGTCTCAGAAAATGGAAGATTACAAATAGGTCGACTATTTTAAGTATCATGTATCAAACTCTAATACAATTAGTCCACGTAGAATGGAGCAGGAACATTTTTATGTGTGTTAGAACTGCTTTTCCTCCTACTACTTACGATAGTGCTCTTTCCCCTGGCATTATTGACAACTTTAGCCTGAAATGGGGGTAGAAAAAACTTCCATTTCCGAGAGATTCTCGCTCTGTCCGCTGCTGAGAGGTGTGAAAGACGACGTACTTCACTTGGCTATGACAAAGGGTCAGGCCGAAAAGAGTAGAAATTGGGCTTATTTTTTTTTTTTTTTTGAAAAACACAGGATGAATTTTGTGTGCTGGCCCCTTGTTACCTTAAGACACAACCTGTTATTACTTTTGGCTAGAATGGGAAATGTGTTCCAGGCTGAGCTCAGTATTACAGATAGATCCTAGTGTATCACATATAGGGGTGAAACGATTCATCGATATATCGATGTATTGATACTTTTGCATATCGATATACGTATCGATACAAGAGGTGAAGAATCGATACAAAATGATATCTATCCTATATAAGTTACTTTAATCTTCAGCAGTCATGAATAAATATTTGTCGTTTGCCTTCTTATTCTTTAAACTGAGAATCGATAATGTATCGTATCGTAGGCTGTGTATCGTTAATCGTATCGATACGCGGCACAGGTGTATGGTTTCACCCCTATCACATATGCTCCGGATGATGGAAGTTTACATGGGATTTCTTTTCCAGGTGTGGTTAAAAGCATCACCAGGATGATATAGCCTTGCATGCAAAATATTGTCCAGATCAGATAAAAAAAATTGGTCCGCACATTGGAAGTTTATGTTCGACTCATTTCCAGATGTGGTAAAAAAGCATTATCCGGATGATATAGCCTTTCATGCCAAATCTTGTCCGGATCAGATAAAGAAATTGATCTGCATATGGGAAGTTTACATTCGACATCTTTCCGGGTGAGGTAAAAAAGCATCGCCTTGATGATGTAGCCTTGCATGCAAAATATTGACCGGATCAGATAAAAAAATTAGTCCGCACATTGGAAGTTTACGTTCGATTTCTTTTCTGGATGTGGTAAAAAAGCATCGCCCGGATGATGTAGCCTTGCATCCAAAATCTGGTCTGGATCAGGTAAAAAAATTGGTCCGCACATTAAAAAATTACATTCGATTTCTTTCCGGATGTGGTTAAAAAGCATCGCCCGGATGATATAGCCTTGCATGCCAAATTTTGTCCGGATCGAATAAAAAAATTGGTCCGCACATAGGAAGTTTACATTCGATTTCTTTTCCGGATGTGGTTGAAAGCATCGCTTCGATGATGTATCCTTGCATGCACAATTTTGTGTGGATCAGATTAAAAAAATGGTCCGGATGATGGAAGTTTACATGCGAAACCTTTTCCAGATCTAGTTAAAAGCATCGCATGGGCAATGAAGGCTTGTATGCAAAATCTTGTCCGAATCTTGTCCGAAATATGGCTCAGAAAATGGAAGATTACAAATAGGTCCACTATTTTAAGTATCATGTATCAAACTCTAATACAACAAGCCCACCCGCCTCCCACGTAGAATGGAGCAGGAACATTTTGGGTGTGTTAGAACTGCTTTTCCTCCTACTACTTACGATAGTCCTTTTCCCCTGGCATTATTGAAAACTTTAGCCTGAAATGGGGGTAGAAAAAACTTCCATTTCCGAGAGATTCTCGCTCTGTCCGCTGCTGAGAGGTGTGAAAGACGACGTACTTCACTTGGCTATGACAAAGGGTCAGGCCGAAAAGAGTAGAAATTGGGCTTATTTTTTTTTTTTTTTTGAAAAACACAGGATGAATTTTGTGTGCTGGCCCCTTGTTACCTTAAGACACAACCTGTTATTACTTTTGGCTAGAATGGGAAATGTGTTCCAGGCTGAGCTCAGTATTACAGATAGATCCTAGTGTATCACATATAGGGGTGAAACGATTCATCGATATATCGATGTATTGATACTTTTGCCATATCGATATACGTATCGATACAAGAGATGAAGAATCGATACAAAACGATATCTATCCTATATAAGTTACTTTAATCTTCAGCAGTCATGAATAATTATTTGTCGTTTGCATTCTTATTCTTTAAACTGAGAATCGATAATGTATCGTATCGTAGGCTGTGTATCGTTAATCGTATCGATACGCGGCACAGGTGTATGGTTTCACCCCTATCACATATGCTCCGGCCGATGGAAGTTTACGTGGGATTTCTTTTCCAGGTGTGGTTAAAAGCATCACCAGGATGACATAGCCTTGCATGCAAAATATTGTCCAGATCAGATCAAAAAAATTGGTCCGCACATTGGAAGTTTATGTTCGACTCATTTCCAGATGTAGTAAAAAAGCATCATCCGCATGATATAGCCTTTCATGCCAAATCTTGTCCGGATCAGATAAAGAAATTGATCTGCATATGGGAAGTTTACATTCGACATCTTTCCGGGTGTGGTAAAAAAGCATCGCCTTGATGATGTGGCATTGCATGCCAAATATTGACCGGATCAGATAAAAAAATTAGTCCGCACGTTGGAAGTTTACGTTCGACTTCTTTTCTGGATGTGGTAAAAAAGCATCGCCCGGATGATGTAGCCTTGCATCCAAAATCTGGTCTGGATCAGGTAAAAAAATTGGTCCGCACATTAAAAAATTACATTCGATTTCTTTCCGGATGTGGTTAAAAAGCATCGCCCGGATGATATAGCCTTGCATGCCAAATTTTATCCGGATCGAATAAAAAAATTGGTCCGCACAAAGGAAGTTTACTTTCAATTTCTTTTCCGGATGTGGTTGAAAGCATCGCTTCGATGATGTATCCTTGCATGCACAATTTTGTGTGGATCAGATTAAAGAAATGGTCCGGATGATGGAAGTTTACATGCGAAACCTTTTCCAGATCTAGTTAAAAGCATCGCATGGGCAATGAAGGCTTGTATGGAAAATCTTGTCCGAATCTTGTCCGAAATATGGCTCAGAAAATGGCAGATTACAAATAGGTCAGCTATTTTAAGTGTCATGTATCAAACTCAAATACAACTACCCCACCCCCCTCCCACGTAGAATGGAGCAGGTACATTTTGGGTGTGTTGGAACTGCTTTTCCTCTTACTACTTACGATAGTGCTTTTTCCCCTGGCATTATTGACAACTTTAGCCTGAAATGGGGGTAGAAAAAACTTCCGTTTCCGAGAGATTCTCGCTCTGTCCGCTGCTGAGAGGTGTGAAAGACGACGTACTTCACTTGGCTATGACAAAGGGTCAGGCCGAAAAGAGTAGAAATTGGACATTTTTTTTTTTTTTTTTTTGAAAAACACAGGATGAATTTTGGGCGCTGGCCCCTTGTTACCTTAAGTCACAACCTGTTATTACTTTTGGCTAGAATGGGAAATGTGTTCCAGGCTGAGCTCAGTATTACAGATAGATCCTAGTGTATCACATATAGGCGTGAAACGATTCATCGATATATCGATGTATTGATACTTTTGCCATATCGATATACGTATCGATACAAGAGGTGAAGAATCGATACAAAACGATATCTATCCTATATAAGTTACTTTAATCTTCAGCAGTCATGAATAATTATTTGTCGTTTGCATTCTTATTCTTTAAACTAAGAATCGTTAATGTATCGTATCGTAGGCTGTGTATCGTTAATCGTATCGATACGCGGCACAGGTGTATGGTTTCACCCCTATCACATATGCTCCGGATGATGGAAGTTTACGTGGGATTTCTTTTCCAGGTGTGGTTAAAAGCATCACCAGGATGACATAGCCTTGCATGCAAAATATTGTCCAGATCAGATCAAAAAAATTGGTCCGCACATTGGAAGTTTATGTTCGACTCATTTCCAGATGTAGTAAAAAAGCATCATCCGCATGATATAGCCTTTCATGCCAAATCTTGTCCGGATCAGATAAAGAAATTGATCTGCATATGGGAAGTTTACATTCGACATCTTTCCGGGTGTGGTAAAAAAGCATCGCCTTGATGATGTGGCATTGCATGCCAAATATTGACCGGATCAGATAAAAAAATTAGTCCGCACGTTGGAAGTTTACGTTCGACTTCTTTTCTGGATGTGGTAAAAAAGCATCGCCCGGATGATGTAGCCTTGCATCCAAAATCTGGTCTGGATCAGGTAAAAAAATTGGTCCGCACATTAAAAAATTACATTCGATTTCTTTCCGGATGTGGTTAAAAAGCATCGCCCGGATGATATAGCCTTGCATGCCAAATTTTATCCGGATCGAATAAAAAAATTGGTCCGCACAAAGGAAGTTTACTTTCAATTTCTTTTCCGGATGTGGTTGAAAGCATCGCTTCGATGATGTATCCTTGCATGCACAATTTTGTGTGGATCAGATTAAAGAAATGGTCCGGATGATGGAAGTTTACATGCGAAACCTTTTCCAGATCTAGTTAAAAGCATCGCATGGGCAATGAAGGCTTGTATGGAAAATCTTGTCCGAATCTTGTCCGAAATATGGCTCAGAAAATGGCAGATTACAAATAGGTCAGCTATTTTAAGTGTCATGTATCAAACTCAAATACAACTACCCCACCCCCCTCCCACGTAGAATGGAGCAGGTACATTTTGGGTGTGTTGGAACTGCTTTTCCTCTTACTACTTACGATAGTGCTTTTTCCCCTGGCATTATTGACAACTTTAGCCTGAAATGGGGGTAGAAAAAACTTCCGTTTCCGAGAGATTCTCGCTCTGTCCGCTGCTGAGAGGTGTGAAAGACGACGTACTTCACTTGGCTATGACAAAGGGTCAGGCCGAAAAGAGTAGAAATTGGACATTTTTTTTTTTTTTTTTTTGAAAAACACAGGATGAATTTGGGCGCTGGCCCCTTGTTACCTTAAGTCACAACCTGTTATTACTTTTGGCTAGAATGGGAAATGTGTTCCAGGCTGAGCTCAGTATTACAGATAGATCCTAGTGTATCACATATAGGGGTGAAACGATTCATCGATATATCGATGTATTGATACTTTTGCCATATCGATATACGTATCGATACAAGAGGTGAAGAATCGATACAAAACGATATCTATCCTATATAAGTTACTTTAATCTTCAGCAGTCATGAATAATTATTTGTGGTTTGCATTCTTATTCTTTAAACTAAGAATCGTTAATGTATCGTATCGTAGGCTGTGTATCGTTAATCGTATCGATACGCGGCACAGGTGTATGGTTTCACCCCTATCACATATGCTCCGGCCAATGGAAGTTTACGTGGGATTTCTTTTCCAGGTGTGGTTAAAAACATCACCAGGATGACATAGCCTTGCATGCAAAATATTGTCCAGATCAGATCAAAAAAATTGGTCCGCACATTGGAAGTTTATGTTCGACTCATTTCCAGATGTGGTAAAAAAGCATCATCCGCATGATATAGCCTTTCATGCCAAATCTTGTCCGGATCAGATAAAGAAATTGATCCGCATATGGGAAGTTTACATTCGACATCTTTCCGGGTGTGGTAAAAAAGCATCGCCTTGATGATGTGGCATTACATGCCAAATATTGACCGGATCAGATAAAAAAATTAGTCCGCACATTGGAAGTTTACGTTCGATTTCTTTTCTGGATGTGGTAAAAAAGCATCGCCCGGATGATGTAGCCTTGCATCCAAAATCTTGTCTGGATCAGGTAAAAAAATTGGTCCGCACATTAAAAAATTACATTCGATTTCTTTCCGGATGTGGTTAAAAAGCATCGCCCGGATGATATAGCCTTGCATGCCAAATTTTATGCGGATCGAATAAAAAAATTATTCCGCACAAAGGAAGTTTACTTTCAATTTCTTTTCCGGATGTGGTTGAAAGCATCGCTTCGATGATGTATCCTTGCATGCACAATTTTGTGTGGATCAGATTAAAGAAATGGTCCGGATGATGGAAGTTTACATGCGAAACCTTTTCCAGATCTAGTTAAAAGCATCGCATGGGCAATGAAGGCTTGTATGGAAAATCTTGTCCGAATCTTGTCCGAAATATGGCTCAGAAAATGGCAGATTACAAATAGGTCAGCTATTTTAAGTGTCATGTATCAAACTCAAATACAACTACCCCACCCCCCTCCCACGTAGAATGGAGCAGGTACATTTTGGGTGTGTTGGAACTGCTTTTCCTCTTACTACTTACGATAGTGCTTTTTCCCCTGGCATTATTGACAACTTTAGCCTGAAATGGGGGTAGAAAAAACTTCCGTTTCCGAGAGATTCTCGCTCTGTCCGCTGCTGAGAGGTGTGAAAGACGACGTACTTCACTTGGCTATGACAAAGGGTCAGGCCGAAAAGAGTAGAAATTGGACATTTTTTTTTTTTTTTTTTGAAAAACACAGGATGAATTTGGGCGCTGGCCCCTTGTTACCTTAAGTCACAACCTGTTATTACTTTTGGCTAGAATGGGAAATGTGTTCCAGGCTGAGCTCAGTATTACAGATAGATCCTAGTGTATCACATATAGGCGTGAAACGATTCATCGATATATCGATGTATTGATACTTTTGCCATATCGATATACGTATCGATACAAGAGGTGAAGAATCGATACAAAACGATATCTATCCTATATAAGTTACTTTAATCTTCAGCAGTCATGAATAATTATTTGTGGTTTGCATTCTTATTCTTTAAACTAAGAATCGTTAATGTATCGTATCGTAGGCTGTGTATCGTTAATCGTATCGATACGCGGCACAGGTGTATGGTTTCACCCCTATCACATATGCTCCGGCCGATGGAAGTTTACGTGGGATTTCTTTTCCAGGTGTGGTTAAAAGCATCACCAGGATGACATAGCCTTGCATGCAAAATATTGTCCAGATCAGATCAAAAAAATTGGTCCGCACATTGGAAGTTTATGTTCGACTCATTTCCAGATGTAGTAAAAAAGCATCATCCGCATGATATAGCCTTTCATGCCAAATCTTGTCCGGATCAGATAAAGAAATTGATCTGCATATGGGAAGTTTACATTCGACATCTTTCCGGGTGTGGTAAAAAAGCATCGCCTTGATGATGTGGCATTGCATGCCAAATATTGACCGGATCAGATAAAAAAATTAGTCCGCACGTTGGAAGTTTACGTTCGACTTCTTTTCTGGATGTGGTAAAAAAGCATCGCCCGGATGATGTAGCCTTGCATCCAAAATCTGGTCTGGATCAGGTAAAAAAATTGGTCCGCACATTAAAAAATTACATTCGATTTCTTTCCGGATGTGGTTAGAAAGCATCGCCCGGATGATATAGCCTTGCATGCCAAATTTTATCCGGATCGAATAAAAAAATTGGTCCGCACAAAGGAAGTTTACTTTCAATTTCTTTTCCGGATGTGGTTGAAAGCATCGCTTCGATGATGTATCCTTGCATGCACAATTTTGTGTGGATCAGATTAAAGAAATGGTCCGGATGATGGAAGTTTACATGCGAAACCTTTTCCAGATCTAGTTAAAAGCATCGCATGGGCAATGAAGGCTTGTATGGAAAATCTTGTCCGAATCTTGTCCGAAATATGGCTCAGAAAATGGCAGATTACAAATAGGTCAGCTATTTTAAGTGTCATGTATCAAACTCAAATACAACTACCCCACCCCCCTCCCACGTAGAATGGAGCAGGTACATTTTGGGTGTGTTGGAACTGCTTTTCCTCTTACTACTTACGATAGTGCTTTTTCCCCTGGCATTATTGACAACTTTAGCCTGAAATGGGGGTAGAAAAAACTTCCGTTTCCGAGAGATTCTCGCTCTGTCCGCTGCTGAGAGGTGTGAAAGACGACGTACTTCACTTGGCTATGACAAAGGGTCAGGCCGAAAAGAGTAGAAATTGGACATTTTTTTTTTTTTTTTTTGAAAAACACAGGATGAATTTGGGCGCTGGCCCCTTGTTACCTTAAGTCACAACCTGTTATTACTTTTGGCTAGAATGGGAAATGTGTTCCAGGCTGAGCTCAGTATTACAGATAGATCCTAGTGTATCACATATAGGCGTGAAACGATTCATCGATATATCGATGTATTGATACTTTTGCCATATCGATATACGTATCGATACAAGAGGTGAAGAATCGATACAAAACGATATCTATCCTATATAAGTTACTTTAATCTTCAGCAGTCATGAATAATTATTTGTGGTTTGCATTCTTATTCTTTAAACTAAGAATCGTTAATGTATCGTATCGTAGGCTGTGTATCGTTAATCGTATCGATACGCGGCACAGGTGTATGGTTTCACCCCTATCACATATGCTCCGGCCGATGGAAGTTTACATGGGATTTCTTTTCCAGGTGTGGTTAAAAACATCACCAGGATGACATAGCCTTGCATGCAAAATATTGTCCAGATCAGATCAAAAAAATTGGTCCGCACATTGGAAGTTTATGTTCGACTCATTTCCAGATGTAGTAAAAAAGCATCATCCGCATGATATAGCCTTTCATGCCAAATCTTGTCCGGATCAGATAAAGAAATTGATCTGCATATGGGAAGTTTACATTCGACATCTTTCCGGGTGTGGTAAAAAAGCATCGCCTTGATGATGTGGCATTGCATGCCAAATATTGACCGGATCAGATAAAAAAATTAGTCCGCACGTTGGAAGTTTACGTTCGACTTCTTTTCTGGATGTGGTAAAAAAGCATCGCCCGGATGATGTAGCCTTGCATCCAAACTCTGGTCTGGATCAGGTAAAAAAATTGGTCCGCACATTAAAAAATTACATTCGATTTCTTTCCGGATGTGGTTAAAAAGCATCGCCCGGATGATATAGCCTTGCATGCCAAATTTTATCCGGATCGAATAAAAAAATTGGTCCGCACAAAGGAAGTTTACTTTCAATTTCTTTTCCGGATGTGGTTGAAAGCATCGCTTCGATGATGTATCCTTGCATGCACAATTTTGTGTGGATCAGATTAAAGAAATGGTCCGGATGATGGAAGTTTACATGCGAAACCTTTTCCAGATCTAGTTAAAAGCATCGCATGGGCAATGAAGGCTTGTATGGAAAATCTTGTCCGAATCTTGTCCGAAATATGGCTCAGAAAATGGCAGATTACAAATAGGTCAGCTATTTTAAGTGTCATGTATCAAACTCAAATACAACTACCCCACCCCCCTCCCACGTAGAATGGAGCAGGTACATTTTGGGTGTGTTGGAACTGCTTTTCCTCTTACTACTTACGATAGTGCTTTTTCCCCTGGCATTATTGACAACTTTAGCCTGAAATGGGGGTAGAAAAAACTTCCGTTTCCGAGAGATTCTCGCTCTGTCCGCTGCTGAGAGGTGTGAAAGACGACGTACTTCACTTGGCTATGACAAAGGGTCAGGCCGAAAAGAGTAGAAATTGGACTTTTTTTTTTTTTTTTTGAAAAACACAGGATGAATTTGGGCGCTGGCCCCTTGTTACCTTAAGTCACAACCTGTTATTACTTTTGGCTAGAATGGGAAATGTGTTCCAGGCTGAGCTCAGTATTACAGATAGATCCTAGTGTATCACATATAGGGGTGAAACGATTCATCGATATATCGATGTATTGATACTTTTGCCATATCGATATACGTATCGATACAAGAGGTGAAGAATCGATACAAAACGATATCTATCCTATATAAGTTACTTTAATCTTCAGCAGTCATGAATAATTATTTGTGGTTTGCATTCTTATTCTTTAAACTAAGAATCGTTAATGTATCGTATCGTAGGCTGTGTATCGTTAATCGTATCGATACGCGGCACAGGTGTATGGTTTCACCCCTATCACATATGCTCCGGCCGATGGAAGTTTACGTGGGATTTCTTTTCCAGGTGTGGTTAAAAACATCACCAGGATGACATAGCCTTGCGTGCAAAATATTGTCCAGATCAGATCAAAAAAATTGGTCCGCACATTGGAAGTTTATGTTCGACTCATTTCCAGATGTGGTAAAAAAGCATCATCCGCATGATATAGCCTTTCATGCCAAATCTTGTCCGGATCAGATAAAGAAATTGATCCGCATGTGGGAAGTTTACATTCGACATCTTTCCGGGTGTGGTAAAAAAGCATCGCCTTGATGATGTGGCATTGCATGCCAAATATTGACATGATCAGATAAAAAAATTAGTCCGCACATTGGAAGTTTACGTTCGATTTCTTTTCTGGATGTGGTAAAAAAGCATCGCCCGGATGATGTAGCCTTGCATCCAAAATCTGGTCTGGATCAGGTAAAAAAATTGGTCCGCACATTAAAAAATTACATTCGATTTCTTTCCGGATGTGGTTAAAAAGTATTGCCCGGATGATATAGCCTTGCATGCCAAATTTTATCCGGATCGAATAAAAAAATTGGTCCGCACAAAGGAAGTTTACATTCAATTTCTTTTCCGGATGTGGTTGAAGCATCGCTTCGATGATGTATCCTTGCATGCACAATTTTGTGTGGATCAGATTAAAGAAATGGTCCGGATGATGGAGTTCCAATTGACCGTTCAGAACCAAAACTGCAAGAAGTTAAGAATATTATAAAAGATGCAATGTCAGCATCAGCTCCTGGACCAAATGGTGTTACTTACAAGATTTGCTAATTCTGTCCAAAACTAACCGGAATACTTTGGAAGCTAATAAGAGAGAGAGAGAGAGAGAGAGAGAGTTGGCTGCTTTATTCCTAAGGAAGAGAATTCGTCAGGAATTAAGCATTTTAGGACCATATTCGTTCTAATGTTAGAAGGGAAGATATGCCTATCCATTCTTCCCTGGCGTCTGATTTAGTACATGATGGAGAACAACTACATCGTTACTGCAGGTCCGAAAGGCGGAGTTCCAGTAGTACCTGGTTGCCTTGAGCACACAAGTGACTTAAGCAAGATCATCTACGATGCTAATGAATACAAAGGCGATCTGTCAGTGTTGTGATTAGACCTTGCCAACGCATATGGCAGCATTCCACACAAGTTAGTGAACCCGAATCTAGAGAAGTATCATGAACCAGAGACGTTCAGGGATATGCTTCAAAACTACCTCGATAACTTCAAAATGCGTTTCACTGTGTCAGACTACACAACAACATGGCAGAGATTCGAAGTTGGCATCGTAACTTGCTATACCATGTAGGTGGTACTATTTTCAGCTTCAATTAATCTCCTTGTGAAGTCATCTGGAGTTCTGCAGCCGCCTACAAGGGCCTTCATGGATGATATGACAATTACATCCAAGTCAGTATCAAAATTTGGTTGACGTTAGAAGATCTTGGAGACCTGATTAACTGGGCCAGGATGAAATTCAAGTCATCTATGTCCAAAAGTCAGATCATGAAGAAAGGGAAGGTCCAAGATAGATGCAGATTCAAAATAGGAGAGGAATTGATATCAACATTGAGTCAGCAACCAGTTAATAGCCTCGGCAAGTGGTTTAAGGACTTCTTGAATGACAGTGAGAGTGTGGTAGACACGAAACGACAAGCCAAAGACGGGATGGAATACACAGACAAGAGTGGGCTACCTGGGAAGTACAAGGCCTTGTGTTAACAGCATGGTATTCTACCAAGATTCCTTAGATCACTTCTACTATACCAAATCTCACTGATGGCTGTAGAAGCAGTTGTGAGAATGTTCAATACATATCTGCGACGATGGATGGGAGTGCCAAGGAGTTTCAGTAGTATCGGCTTGTACAGTACCGGCAGCAAGCTTCAGTTATCACTATCATCAGTGACAGAGGAATTCAAGGTGACCAAGGCCAGGCAGGTGATAATGTTGAAAGACTGTGCAGATGAGAAGGTGAGAGAAGCAGCAGTGGAGGTACGGACAGGAAGAAAGTGGGCGGCAGCAAAGGCAGGTGAAGCGGCAGAATCAAGACTGAGATACAGTGACATGGTAGGCACAGTAGCAACAGGAAGATTGGGACTGAGAAGTCTGAAAAGACTACGTGGCAAGCAGCAAGCACCAAAGAGAAGCGTGCCATTGTCCAAAGAGACGTACGTCTTGCAGAAGAGCAAGACAGGCAAGTTAAAGCAGTCAGCACGAGAAAGCAGCGAGATTGGCTACGCTGGGAAGCTGCGAGGTCAAGGACATTTTGTTGAGCTACATCTGGAGAGTTGATGCCCAGAAAATTAGCTTCCTCTTACGCTCAGTGTATGATGTTTTCCCTACACTAACAAACCTCAAGACATGGGAACTAACTGTTGACCCAAACTGTAAACTTTGTGCAAGACTAGCAAATTTAGAGCACGTGATGTCATCAGCTCAGACAGATGGTCGTTATTGTTGACACCATGACCAAGTGCTTGCTGATATTGCTGACAGTATGGATATAGCTAGGAGAAAGAAGCATCATATGAAAAGCGGTCCCAACTTCATCAGCTTTATAAGAAGCGGCGAGACACAACGCCAACAGACTGAAGCAAGAGGCATCTTGAAAGCAACCCAGCATTGGGAAATGCAAGCAGATGTAAAAGGACAACTGAAAGTCTCAAGGGACATGTGTGACACCAACTTCAGACCTGGTATTGTACTGTGCTGAGGAGATACCAATCAGGTGATTTTGTTGGAACTGACAGTATCATGGGGAGCTAGAATGTAGGAGGCCCATGAGAGTAAATTGGCCAAGTATCAGCCACTCATCCATGAGTGGAAGACATGGAATCTATCGGTGGAAATAGCATGCCGTGGTTTTGCAACACATACCTTTTGGCGTGCCTTGAACGTCATATGTATTACAGGACCTAGCCGCAGGAATTTAGTTATCAAGGTTGTCAAACAGGCAGAAAAAGCCTTACATTGGATTTGGCTGAAGAGAGAGGAGTGATGGTAAAGCTAATCGGTTTCGGGCGGAGTCTGATCAACTGAATCGGCGCACACTTGAAGAGCGTTGTGGGTCAGCGCCGAAACGCCTATTGGAAAGGAGACCCCCACCTGATGATGGAACCGGTTGCAATACAGAACTGTATTAATATATCATGGTGTCTTTTATGTCAGCAATATGTTATGGAGGAAAGTGAAATGCAGTAGCCATGAGCTCTCAAAATATACATGTATATATGTGCAGATTGACTTAAACTTGCTTGTTTTTATGAAGGTGCATTTGTCATTCCTCAAGGTGGGGCTTACTCATAAGTATAATGATGCTGCATTCAGCAGAATATCTGAGAACCTGAGAAGGAATCATGCACAAACCATCCTTCAGTTGTAACGTCTCTTATAGGATACCGAAGAAGTGAATTACATCTTCAACAGCAGAGAGTGGATGCGGCCTTCTCTAAATAATGTAAAGCCGTTATATATCAATTTAGATGGGATTGTGATAACCACAATGTCAACATCTTCTAGAACGAAAACGAAATGATGCCTGGAAAATCCTTTAGAGCAACATCATCACCATAATTCGCACAAGCAAGCCCAAGCCCGTAGCACCAAACTATGAAAATTTTAACATTGAACAAATTAAGCAGCACAAAAAGCACTGGGATTGCCTCTTGGTGTATACACTTAACAACAGCAAACTGTAATGGTGGAATACATGCATCACTGATGTGAATAGAACAATCCTTTTCAAGCAACCAGGAGTGGAAGAAAAACGGATCATTCCCTTCTACCCAGGCAACGGACATTGAATGAATATGAGCCACACAATTTCATTTGCAATACAACAACTAGTAGACAAGAGTAGAACCAGAGGTACATAATTCCGAAATGTTATGTTGATGATAATTCTAACTGAAAATATAAAAAGTTAGGACGAAAGTATGTCTACAGACGATATTCATTTTATCTCTAATAGAAATATGTTGTATAATAATTATTTATTTATGCATAGCGTAAAATACTTAGTCTAATTACTTGTAGCACTGAAGGTATAATTACTATGCATTTAAGATGTGTTTTGAGTAAATACATTCATATGCCAAAGGTTATCTTTGCAGAATAAAGCTTTTAAGCTGTCTGAGCATTTAGATTCTATCTCGGAGCTTTCATCAGATGTGGCTCAATGTCACATGACGTGGTAGTACTTTAGTGAAACATTTCGTCTTTGACCAAAAAGCTCGGCTCAAATTTTGCATTCTAATTGTATGTAAAACCACAGTAGGATAATTAATTAAATATACGTTTTGAAACAAGCTGGTGTCTTTGGGCTAAGTAATCAGATATCTTAAGTTTTATTTATCAAAATTTTACAGGGGCAACATTTTCACTTGAGTATCTACTCAAACTGAGAAGCTTTTATGAAAGCCAGACCTGATGATCTGTGAGAATCCTTTCTTACATTAGTTGCTTCAATGACAGAATCAAGAATAAATCAACATTCTATGGTAACCAAAACAGAAGATTAGCAGTTTACAGGACGATAGCGGTTATTTTAATGATATTAATGGTCCAGATGAACACACGACCATATTTAGTAAATTGCTTGCCGCTATGTATAGGGGAAACATTACAAACAAAGATGTAATAACATACCAGTTATTGTTTGTATCTATCCAATTGAATCAGGATATTTAGCTTGGTAATGGTTTCATTTTGATTCTGTACACAATCATTAAGGAAATATGTAAAACACTGAAGGGAAATACTTAACTATATATGTATTTCACTTTTCTATCAGTGAAGCAGTTATTATTTTTAGCCTGTTTTTATTGTTGTTGCAAAAAACAAAACCCAGGTAGCATTTATTTGCATACCGTGTCATGGTTTTAGAAAGAATATGAGTATTATATTAGTTAAGATAAATATTACTGCATTTCTGAAGTTTGTATCCAGATATATGAAGGTTCGGGTATATCTTGTAATAGCAAATACCGACCATTTCCAGGAAACACAGAGCATTCCATTTCTTACTAGGTTCTTTTATAGTACAGTGTGTTCATGTGTTCTATCTTCATTTCATGCTTTCTTCTAATTTTAGATGTTATACGGATATAAAGACTCAACTGGGTGACACGGCTATAGCATATTGATATAAGGTATTGATATAAGGATTAAAAAAAGAAAATAAAAATACAATATCTTGCAATTTATTTAACACAAAAAAGAAAAGAAAGAATAAAACATTGAATCTTTCGGACTAATAGAGGTCTTTTCCCAAAATGTGGCATCATTTCTACAATGCTCTGATAAAGTCTAGTTTATTCAAAACTACAGAGAGTACAAATAAATACATGTAGTTGCAGATTTTCAACAGTCTTCAAAAACAGTCCTTCCGTATCGTTCATTGTTCATTCAGTGTAAATTACATACGTAATAGCCTTTCTTTGAGTGTCATTCTATGGGGAATCAAAGATATTTAAATAGTGATAATTCAAATAGGTGTAATATACATTTTATATGATTGTCAAATTTTACAATTTACTTTGTAAAAATAAGGAGTGATATTTGTCTGTAGCTAATCAATAAATGTTGCCATGGATATTAGCATTGAGATAATTGTAGGGCTAGTTCTTTGTAATGCCCCACTTAAGGCATTGCTAAGCTATTACTTAATGTTAATTTCTTTTTCCAATGGTATAAAAATATGTTTCTTACATATTGTGTTCATTTGATAACAATTTACCTTTTTGTGAAACTTTGTAATACACCGGAAAAGGATTGGATGGATTGATTTGTGAGTGGACATGAAATTCTTTGCAAATGTTCTCTTGCCCATATTCTGCTTGGTAGAACATGGGTTTTTTTTTGTTGCTCACATCTTGTCTGTGTTTATTTCACATATTATCAGTTGAAAAAATAATGTCTTTAGTAGGTAACAAACACACTACACTAAATTTTAAGAAAATCCAAGCACATTACACACCTACTATGGTGGGTGCCTTGCTTGAGAGCTTGAAATATTTCAAATATATTTTGTACCTTACAAATGTTTATATATGAAAGCATGGTGTCAAGGCAATATTTCGCATCTCTAAAATGGATTTGAACCCATATTTTTCTCTTTAGACACTCTTTGGATTCAGTCTGATCTGAAACATATCTTTTCGAAAAGACTTGGTATTGATTCCAAATTCTCTTCCCTGTATTCCACAAAATCTCTTAGCCTGCAATCTTGGAATAAGTCCCCAAAAAGTCTACTACCAGGCAAACTTGGGATTAGTCCAAAAAATCTCTCACCAGAAAAACTTGGGATCGGCTCCAAAGTTCTACTAACGATCACTTGCAGTTAATCCCAAAAATCTCTTGGTGATTAAAATTTGGGTTCGATCCCAAAAATGTCTTAGCAAACAAACTTGGAATAAATCCCAAAAATCTTTTAGCGAACATACTTACGATCGGTCCCAAAAAATCCCTTTCGGGCAAGCGTGGCATTGATCCCAAATACCTCCTTATAGACAAAATTGGAATGAATCCCAAAAGGTTCTTAGTAGGCAAGTTTGGAAGAGATTCCCTAAATTCTATTTCAGGTAAGCTTGGAATAGATCCCAAAAATATTTTTCGTGGCAAACTTTCGATTGGTCCCATAATCTCGCCCTGGTCAAGGTTAGGATTGTTCCCATAAATCTTTACATTTCAAGAACTATATCTGCAACAGTTTGTTTCTTATTGGAACAGTACCAAAACACTAGTGGAAGAGCCAATTACCTTTATCAGAAGCCTCTAATAATAAAATTAATTTGATGAAATATGCAGGATTTTATTCTGGGAAATAACTAATCAGTGAAGCCAGTTAACTTTTTAATTTGATATTGGACACAGTGGTAATACTAAACGCATGGACGATTGGAGAAATTAAACCAATATATTAAAAAGGAAACCCCAAACATCCTAACAATTATTGGCCAAAAGCACTTTTTTGCTGCAGGGGATAGCTGTGTACTTCCAACTTTAATAATAGACTAAAATATTATTTTCATTTTGTGTCTCTATTAAAAAAAATACCAAGCTGGTTATTGATCAGCACTCGACAACAGATAATATTTTTGTCTTATAAAGTCTTGTAGGATATATGAAAAATGCAAATAAGACAGCTTTTGTTTATTTCTTTTTAAAAGGCCTTTGACAAAGTCTGGTGAAATAAATTATGAAAACAAGTTAGGACTTATTGAATGTTATATCTAGTATGTACAGGAATAATCATGTATAAACTGTAATGCGAATGTTTATAGTTTTTTCAATGTATGAAAGGAGTTCGTCAGGGTGGTCATCTTTTCTCATTACGGTTTCATTTTTTTTATCTGAACGATTTTGAAGACTATTTTAAATCAAGAACCTTTAATGGTATCAAATTGCAAGTATCAGATGAAGAAATTAGTCGATATTAAAATTGTTTTTTACTTTTATATGCAAATGATACAAACCATACAGAACAAACTATCTAATATGTCTCTTCAAACTTGGAAAGTTGATAAACAAATTTCGAGTAAGGGTATTACCCATAAAGCTTTTAAGACTTGCTTGAATTCTAAGGATTATTTATTTTCTCCACATATTAATCTATGAATCAATTACTCTACATTTAGAACATCATATCATCATTTACCAATAAAAAAGGAAGATTGATACACCCCTAGAGAGGAAATATTGTGTACTGTATGCAATGGAAATGACATGGATGATGAGTCATACCATATATTTAACTGTAGTTACTTCAAAGAGCAACGAGAGCTATATTTCAGAAAACAATACTATAGTAGACCAGATTGTTTTTAGACTTTAGTGCTTTGTTTAATTCGTAGAAATATGAACTAATATCATAGATATACCTTTAAATTCATTGGTCGTAAAATATGTATCAAGTGACAAATATGTATGTTGGCAGATCTCCTGCTGCGTAATTTGTTGACAGATCTGCTGGTGTGTTCAGTGTTGGCAGATCCGCTGCGCATTTTGCATTATCAGATCTGCTGCTGCATTATGTGTTGTTAGATCTGTTGCTGCGTTAAGTGTTCGCAAATCTGGGGCGTTCTGTGTTGACATATCTTCTGGTGCATTATGTGTTGGCAGATGTGCTGGTACGTTATGTGTTGGCAGATCTACTGGCGCATTGTGTGTTGGTATATCTGCTGGTGCATATGTATTGGCCGATCTACTGATATAGTATGTGTTGGCAGATCTGCACGCGTATTATGTGTTGTTAGATCTGCTTGTGTATAATGTGTTGGAAGATCTGCTGGTGCATTGTGTTGGCATATCTGCTAGTGTATAATGTATTGGCAGATCGGCTGGCGCATTATGTGTTGGCAGATCAGGGTATATGTTCGTTCTTCTGATGATATCTAGTTAACAATTTAGACCCTGATTTGCTGCCTCATTGTTTGTTTATGGTAACTGATAGGATATGTTTATGAATAACACCTTAAAATTTAATACAACATGGATAACAATTAAGTTGTCAGTATTCAAATCATAAATTATTTTATTGTTAGATGAATAAGGAATTATTAAGACTCTCTCTCTCTCTTTCATTCTCTCTCTCTCTCTCTCTCTCTGTATGTGTGTGTGAAAAATATTCAAAATTCAAAGATTAGAATTGCTTAATCAAATGGAAAAAAATTCTTATGTAGTTTTCAACAATTTTGAAGACAACTAGGTATATTTACAGTAAAGTTCACAGAAACCAAATGAAAAAATTGCAAACAATATATATAAATACATGACATATATTTACTTCATTGTCACTCCTTTAGTTATCAAAATGTAAGCCTTTAAGACAGCTAATAATGATGCAATATTAACACAATCAAAGTTGCATTCCTTTGATAAAAGTGATTATTGGCATTGTAGCTTCTTTCACAGCATAGCCAGCAAGTGTCTTAAGCCTAGACAATAATAATAATAATAATAATAATAATAAGAAGAAGAAGATGATGATGATGATGATGGTGATGATGATGATGATGAATGTTTGATGAAGATGAAGACTTTCAAAAAGAGAGTAAGCAAACATATATATCTCAGCCATATTTAAGAACCATGCGAATTTAATAAAGGTTCAATGATCATAAAATCGATAATCATTACCAAATGATATATACATATTTTACATCATCATTAATCTGTTTGAGCAAATTACATTTTGTTTCATTAACAGTTTAAGTGCGTGCGATACTATGGCAAAATGCAAATATTGCCAATTATCAATCCATCTTTCTTTTAACTTTCTCCCTTCTCTTATGGTAGAAATGTGGGCATATTCAACTGGGCGTGTCTATCTTTCTTTCCTTCCGTCCGTCCCAATTTCCTTTCCGCATAATAACTCCTTTCAGTATTAATGGGCTTCAACCAAATTTGGTAAGCGGTTTGGCATTGATCAGACATTAATAAAAAGTAGATATCTGAATGCTCTATGGTTGGATAATGAGTACAAAATTATGCAGATGTACAGATCCCTGAAAATGTTAATACCATATGGAATAGACAAGTTTATATGCTTTTGTTTTCTCTATGTACTTGGAAAAAGTCCCATATATTAATAGCTTGTTACTTCCTCAAATGCATTCTAACACGAATGATATAAAAACCATCAACACTCATAACCTTTCGCACCGCAACATATGGGAACAGGTACGCTTAAGGTTTTTCTGCTCTCTCTCTCTCTCTCTCTCTCTCTCTCTCTCTCTCTCTCTCTCTCTCTCTCTCTCTCTCTCTCTCTCTCTCTCTCTCATACATACACACACCACACACACACGCACATTTTTAAATTGTTCTGTTTTGCGTACAGTAATGTTCCATACATTTGTCAAAAAACTATTTTTTATAACCATGTTCTATAGTTCTTCTCAGTAGGAGAATATCTAGTTATTCAATTATGTCGCCCAAATTTCGCCATATAAAATGATAACTGTATATGTTTCTTCCTTGCCATCCATTTATCTTTTCATAGTTGAATTGATACTTTTGCAATGAAAAAAATAAATGAGATCTAAAAGTTTTCAAAGTGACGGATGTAGGTACGTTTGCTAAACTTGTTGAGTTCCTTGCATGCCTTGTTCACGCTGTGTGTCATTGGTACAGATCCACAACTAAACACCCCGATTCTCTCCACCTGTCAATATGGAAAGAATTACACATTTAAGTACAACTAAAAGAATATACTTACTCGCTTCGTAGTGGAAAGGGAGGTAACTGGCATTGACATCTACTGGTAAAACGATGGAGGTAAACATTTTAAACGCAGTGACGCATGTGGTGAGATGTAACTCATACACGTAAAGGACAACTTTCAGAAATTACAAGGATATCATATTCCCCATTTGTTCTACAAGGAAACAAAAACAAAGTAAAAATGCATCATATTTGAAGTGATTTCATAAGCAGTCAATTAGGAAGATTTTCATTTAATTATTTCTTGTCTGATTTCTGTCGTTGTAAAGGTTAATAAACTTCGGACAACATTTTGTAATAGGCAATTAAACCAATGTTGTCTTTTGGATCAAAGCATGCAAATTACCTTCTGGTGACTGTAGCGGAGAGATTCCGTTAGAGCCATAGAATCGTGGTCTTCCAAAATGAGTCGTGAACAGGCTCTTTCCAGCTACCATTTGAAAGTGCCGCTCACATATATACTTGAAGAAAAATTATTATTAGTAGTAGTAGTAAATAAGTTGACTTTTGTTATTTTCTATTTTATTTTATTATTTTAAATTGTTATTACCATTTTTTCTACTCTTCAACCTGTCTTCAAGACGGATATGTGATGTACTCTGCAGACTCAATTACAGCCTTTTCGTACAATTTGCAGCAAGTAAGTATCAGACAACAATTTCACTATTTCGTTCATTTAGCAGACGATTTTCAAATAATTTCCTTCAATCGCATTTAAAATAAGATCAATATTTATATATTTTTCCGAAAGGCAGTGAATAAACCGTGGTTGATGTTTGTACTTTTTTCTGGCCCACGCCTACTGCTTCATTAGTTGTTTTAATTTGTCCTTTACTCATTTTCGTTTTTGTTTGTTGATTCCCACCTTCTATGCGGTCTTCCTTCTTATCAGCATACAATGTTTACTGTAAGCTTGTGAGGGTAACTACGGGAGGATGGTATATCAAAATTCCCTCATTATTTTGCGATATATATTCACTGGGTCACCAGCAATTTTACAGGCTCTCTATATTCCTGTCCTTTTCTAGTTTTTAGTTTTAGCGATAGGTTATATATATATATATATATATATATATATATATATATATATATATATATATATATATATATATATATATATATATATAGTAATATCTTTGATATTTTGGATTAAAGCTTTCCCATTTCAATGCAAATCATTGACAGAAGAAATATGTATCTCTTGTTTCATTTTGTATTTATTGTTTTGAAATTGTATTCATTGCTAAAATGCGTGAATGTAAATAACCCTAATGTAATGTGTTGATGTTGTCTGCTAAAAAAGGCTTATTTAATAAAGTTACCTTCTTCATAGTTATATTTTAAAGCTCATGATAAAAAGAACTGACCAAGTTTGTTTCCTGGTAATTTTTCTCATGGTTGAATAAACAATCATTGCACATAAAAAAGTTAACTTTTTTGTCACATTTTTAAAAAAATTTCCTTACGCACTTTATTTTCTTCTCGATCAGTCCCAGACCAAAGCAGTTTCAAACTCTGTTACAAAACTCTGCTATGCCGTTTAGTGCATCTTTGAAATTGCCCAGTATATATATATTTTTTTCTTGCATGTTTAAAACGTATTACTTGTAGTAATCACTTGTGTCATATAACATTGTAATATATTTTATGACGCTGTGAAAGTTGTTAGTTTTCATGCCTACAAAATTGTGTCAGTTATAAGAAGTTTCATGCTATTGTTGTACGCGCATTTTTTAACTTTTTATCGTGCATAAGCCACTTTGATAAATTTAACACAGTGAAAGCACCGTAAATAGGTTTCGCTAATTTGATTTGTATGTTTTTCTTGCCTACCAAAACCCAGTTTTCGTCAGTAATTGTTCTTCTGGACAATGATAGATCTTTTTTCCATTTCGAAAAACAACAACAAAAAAACACAAAAAAAAACCCAGAACATGTTTTGTCAAACATATTTTAGCACATGTTATTATCCATAAATTCTTCATATGTTTGCTGAATATATTTCTAGTAATCAATTTGAAGAATTAATTCTCAAAGTCGTTAGTTGCTATTTTTCTAAAGTTATATTGAGCTGGATTTATGATTTTAGCTGCAGTTATTAATCAAAGAAATCACAGCTCTTTTTCAGCTTTATTCCTAATTGAATGAACAACTTTAAATTTATGCAGTGAATGACATATTTCACTATATTTTGTCACATACATAACAGTCTTGGCACAATTGGTTTCTTTCCTTTTGCATCTTCAATTAATTGCTTTTGAAGTTATGGCATCTTCGAGAGGTGCCGCCATTTCTTCAGGTGCGGGAAAATAGTCATTTATACAGTCATGCAAGCGACTTCTTACATGTACCCTGTTTCATTATCATCCGGCATATCTATGATATTTTCCTTTCCATTGAATCTGTTCATTTGTTACCCATATAAATTTGTAACAGGCAATTATTTGCACATGGCCCAACCATACAGGCTGTTATTAACTAGGTACATGATGAAGGACCTCGATCTTGTTTGTCTTGTTTCATCATATTGCCGGTCAATTTTACTTTTTCCACCATTATCCGCCCATTATTTATGATAGACATCAGCATATCGAGGTGGTGTGATACTAATTCCTCCTCACATTCAACTCTCGAACATCGTGAACATTTTACAGTATTTTAACAGTTCGAGTTCTCAGCCAGTTAGTTTCAAACATGAATCATTAAGCTGATCAGAAGGACTAAAATAATAAACAGTGTCAAGTTGTATTTTTTCATACATACATTCTGGACTCTTCAAATATATCATACAATATTAGTCTTTTATTGCATAGTAGTCATTAATGTCATCCAGTGTCTTTAGTTTGAATTGCTCCATGACATCCTGTGCATACTTTTGTTTTCAATTGCATTCCCTCCATCTTTAGCCAACATGCATTCCAAATCGCAGCAAATGACGAATATAACCTTTAGTTTATGTTAGAAATTGATGCATTTAATTTAATGATATAATCGTTGTGCTCATTGACGTCTTCTTTTCCCTACGCTGTAATACAATCTTATGTGCTCTCTTAATTTTTCCGATGTATTACAAAAGAATATGACGCTTTTTACAGATAAGCATTTGGACATCAAGTTTATTTATCTGATAAGATACCAGTTCGAGAAATCGTTTATTTATTAGTAAACACATTTACTGAAGTTACATTTAATCTTAAAATATTTGGTCTCTGCAATATAAATGTCAAATTGCATCGTTCCTTCAAATCAATTGTATTGTAATATTATGTTGTTATCCCTCCTGTATTTTACACTACTGGTCAATAAAAAAAGGTTCAACCTTATTATCCATAACTGTTAAATTTCCTAATTTATAAAGTTGAAATTTCTTCCAAATAAATGCGTTAAATTCGTCAAGCTGTCAATCTTATTCATCCCTTAAAAAATCTATTAATTTATATAGTTTATATAGTTGAAAGTTGTGAATTTATAGCACATTAGGACTCATGAACAACTTGAAATATATGAATGTTCCCATTTACGTCATTCATTTTCTGTGACATTAATGTATTGGGGGTTTTCTGCTTTAAGTGATATCCCATCGAATGAACTGTTACATTTCTTGTACATTTACACTTAGCGGGTTTTCTTATTCTTTGCTCATCTAACACATTTATTCCTTTCAGCATTTTTGTTTATTTGCACATTTTTTACATCACATTAAACCATCTTTTCTTTTCTCTATATTGTGTGAAATGTATGTTCATTGCAATTTCTACAAGCTAATTTGTTCTGTTTTTTTCTATCGGAGCCCACAATCATCGTTACCATCGAAAACAATATTTGGAACAAAAATATTTTAACAGGTAAATTCATTTACCAAAAAGTTCCTCAGTATCCAACACACTAGTCACTAACTAAATTTACTGAAAGTGAGTATCTTAAAGGGTCTAATAGTGACTTTAGTGACTATTAGTGACTTTCAGTGACTATTTGTGACTTACTTTTTCCCTGCTTAAATAGGTAGATTGCCCAACCAGTGCTCTTTATTACCATTATTTGCTAAGGGGCATACAGAACCTTTAGGAATATGTCAGAAGTAAATTCAGCTCATAAACATCAAAACATTGAAGACAGTAAAGATAAGAGAACATACTCAACAACTAGAGCTGAAAAATATTGTAGAAAATGTCTTGCAAAAGCCAATACAGCATTACAACTGAAGAGCATTCAACCTATTGTCCAACGAATTAATGATCCAGATAAACCTAGGGATTCTGCTAATAAATCTTGCGAAGATAGATGAAAATTTAAACATATTGATTAAGTCTGAAGAGGTACAGCAAAAGGAATTAGAGGAAGACCTGGAACAAATTTAGGAAACATAAACACGTCGAGAATGAATTGCTTCGTTTCTCAGAACAAGAGAAATGGGAAAAGGCTTTGCTTGCAACAGTTACAATATGTAAATTGTATCCTGCTAATTAGCATCATTTACAAAATTGAGATATGGTCTAAGCCTGAACCAAATCAAGTTGACCAAAGTACAACGGCAGAGTTTATGCATAGCACAACGTTAGAGACTCCGCAGAGAACAAAGCAGACGGATATGCTTTAAACATATGTAGTTTACAGTGCAACCTTGAAGACCGTGTACGGTACAAACTTTGAGCCTACATAATGCAATAGTGTTATGTATATTGAATATATAATATGTGTCCATGATTGTAAGTTGGTCTCTATTCAGATTATGGTCATTTTGCAAACAACATGTTTACATAGCATTTGAGTTCAAGGCCGGTTTTGTTAGGAGTTGGACTGTTATTTCTATGTCTTGTTGTGACAAAAGTCAGATACACAAAGTATTTTTCCAATAGGATTACTCATATTATGATGTGACATAGGTCATGTAGGCATGTGTATTTATATACAGAGTTTGGTAAACAAATTCATTTCTATTCTAGAATTTCGATTCGAAAAGATCGGTCGGTAAGCAATCTATTTTAATTATGTTGTTGAAATCAGAATAATTTGATAGGAATTATTTATTTACAATATTCATTGGAAATATAAAAGTGTTCATTAACTTTTGGATTAATACGTGATTTGGGGATTTATGTGAACTCATTAAAATACATTCTGAAGTATACTTTTGTGATACATAAGGACATTCAAGGCTATTGGGATTCATTCGGAACATTCTATTATTTTGGACTTGTGATTAAGATCGTTAGGATTATTTGAAATTTAACTTACAAATTGTAAGTGTCTTTTGAATTTTCACTTTAATTGTCTGGAAATAAATTGCTTGTTGATTTTACTTACATTGTTGGTTTAACTTTGTTTCTGTTACATATTTTTAAGAACTAGAGTCCTAACACTAGTTACATTCCTGAAATTTGTAATAGTACCTAAAATAATAGCATTTCATCAGTATATGTTCCACCTTTAGCTCAATTTAATACTGTCAGAAAGAAACAGTATCATCAACATGATTTATCTGGCATCATTAGATATACGTCGAATTATTAGATACGCACGATTTTGAAAAGCTATTAAATGTTAAAATACTAAAAACTGTAGTGTGCCTTGTATACCTCACTTGTATGTGACATCTAAAACTGTAAATCAACTGCGCTTAAATGCATTGTTGAAACATTAAAAATTTAATGTGATATCCATGAACAGCGTGTTGTTTGATTCAGATTGTTTAGGCATCAAAAGCAACAAAGAAAAAAAAGTTCACTTTTATTATAGCATTGCATGTAAATAGTGTGTCTCTGCCAATAAATAAACGCATTGAAACCAATGTCACTTTCAAAATACTTACGGTGATTACAGTTTCAAGCAAGGAGCACAATTTTGTGTTGCCGATTATCTCCGTTACATCGCCACCAGTCGATAACTGTACACGCTGCAAGTAGATCCAGATCTGTTTCTTGCAAGAGAGGTGACTTAGATCATATCATCATCTTCTTTTTTTTTTTCCTTTCACAGATTTGAATATCCCAACAAAACGATTGCTAGGTCACCACAGACTTCGCAACTTATAATTCATATCAGTGAGTGAACACAATCTGTACATGACACAGGAAAGTTTTTCTTTTATTACAGAAAGAAGTTAGAGAACTCTTTAAGCAGCTGTGTCATGTTTAGCTCTCCTGGCCGTAATCCCATATGAGCTTTTAGTGTGGCTCAGAGTCCAACGTGCGTCGAGCCGCCGTCAACAATCGCTATTTTGAACTTCTTTTCAAAAACCACTGGACCAAATTTGACCAAATCTGTCACAGATTATTCTGGAGTGGAGAGTTTTTAAATTTGTACAAATGATAAAGCTCGTTATCAAATATGGCCCCCGTAACTACAAATAATAATAACAACAACTTTAAAATTCAAGAACCACTAAACAGCATTTGATCTATTCCAACAGAAAGCATCCTGGAATTAAGGTATTTTAAGGTAGCACAAATGATGCCGATCCGCCATCAAATATGGCCACCATTAATAAAATACAAAAGCAGCTGTACCTAAAAATATAACAACCTCAACCTCTTCTCTATAACTGCTGAATAGTTTATGACCAAACCTTAAAAAAGGTTTACTGTCATGAAGACCTATCAAGTTGGTGCAAATGACTCCGATCCGCTATCAAATGCGGCCACTGTTACTAAAATTAGAAAAGCCTTTATATGACTTCTCAAAAACCGCTGAATAGAATTCGACCAAGCTCCGTAGAAATCATCTTGGCATGAAGAGCTTTAACATTTTTACAAATGAAGCCGATCAGCCAGCAAATGTAGCCGCCGTTACTAAAATTAGAATAACATCACCGACTTCTTTTAAAAAACCAATCAACAGAATTTGATCAAATTTAGCCGAAAGTGTCCGCGTTTTGAGGGCTACCGCGCTTGTACGAATGATGCCAATCCACCACTGAATGTTGCCGCCGTTACAAAAGTTAAACAAAAAACATTTAACTAACTTCTTCAACTGATCCGGTGAATAGCATTTGCCTGAAGTTGACATAAAGCATTATGGCATAAAGACTGTTTAAATTTATATAAATGATGCCAATCCATCATCAAATATGACTGGCGTTGCTAAAAATAGAAAGCTTTTTGAAGCGAATTCTTCTTCAAAACTGTTGCACATAATTTGACAAAAAGAATCCCGGCATGACATACCTTTCACATCTGTACCAAAGATACCAATCTGCCATCAGATATTGAGGCCGGTACTAAAAAAATGAAAAACTTTAAATGTACCCTTCGCAAAAACAAAAAACAAACAAACAAAAAAACTGCATCTGAATTCGACCATATCTGAAAGAAAGCATTGAGGGCTTTCAGTTATATACACATCCATCCAATCCGCCAGTGTTGCAAAATTATACAAACATTTAAACTACCGAAACATATATATATAAAGAACTATAAGCGATCCATCTTAGAATAGGCTCGGTAGAAACTGGTCACAGTACTTTCGAATATGTACAAATGGTGTCGATTCTCCATTAAACATGACCACCGTAACTGAAAATGAACACTTTTTTACATTACTTCTTCACAACAAGGACTTAACAAACTTTGACAAGATTTTACAGAAAGCATTCTTGTATGAAGAGCGTACAAATTAATCCAGTCTGTCATCCCATTTGGCTGCGTCACTATAAACTAGAAGCCTTTTACAAATTCTTCTCAAACACAGCTTGAAAGATTTGTTTTATCAAATTCAAATACAAGCCTTTCAATGTTGGACAAATGATGTTGAAGTGCCGTCAAATACGGATGAAGATACAAACAATTAGAGAAACAGTGTAACAATTGTTTTAATAACATGTGCAATCAACAGCATTGGAACACATTTCAACAACAAGCATCCTAATGACCCAGATTTCTTTGCCAACAGCTCTTGCATTTGGCTATTAGACAGATGTTAGCCAGGTGAGCGATCTCAGGTCCACTTCGACTTCTTGCTCAATTTTGCATTCGATCACATTGATGTATAGATGTGTTGCAAACTTGAACACGGCATGGCTTGGTCTCGCAGGTTGCTGGGGTCAAACATGCGTCCCAGGTTCATGCTCAGAGGTTCGAATGTGCGAGGTCTGGTACTTCTGGTGAGGGGCTGAGGTCAAGGTGAAGGGATGAAACTCTGCTCGCCCCAGAGGAAGGAATGCTACCCGCACCCACTGGCCTGACTTGTACTCGAACCCGGGCGGTTTCTTCCATATCAGCGCCGTCACATATGCGCAGGGGAAAGTAAACTCTGGAGACATAGTGAAAAGAATGTATTGAAAGTTAACATACAGGTATAATATTAACATGCAAATAATTAGTTGTTACGGTTGGTACTTACAACTGTCATTCATACATATCGCATAAAAAGTTGTGGCTGCATTCAATTGTATTCGTGCAACAAGGCGGAAAAGACATCTAAATTGAGAAAAGCAGTAATTTCACTTTGCTATTAATGATCATTTCGTGTTCAAGACATTTTTAAACATCATAAATTTACGGCAATTCTATTCTGAAATATATTTTCTGCATATATTAAAGAGGCATTACCGCATTGTTCTAGCTGACAAAAAGATAATTTGATTTGCAATATCTGATTGCTCTCTAAATTTTCAAAATTGACTCATTAGAATCATTAAAGATGAGCTATTAAAAAGAAAATATTACTCAATTATTGAAGAATATTTTAGTTTTTTTCGAACAAAAAAAATAGTATTCTCCACTGAACTTGACCCGACTTAACAAAATTAAGCAGACAGTCTGTGGAATTCTCTCATTGAAAAGTTTAGGTCGAATTTCCAAGTGACTATGCGAAATATCCGCTGGGCTCATATTTAATTTCTCTTGTATGGACACGTGCTATTGTCTGTATATTTTGCACAGTTTAACTAAATGATACTTGTTCAATAAGTCTCGATACACAGAAACGACACTTACAATTCTTATTGCGCGTTTCACGCATAATCATATTTGTCTTGATTTTACATATCCGCACTCCGTAACAACTGGTATTGTTCTTGTGTCGGCACGAAAGGGCTATCACGAGGGTATAATAACAATTCCGATACATAATGGATAATGAAAATATGGTACAAGAATCTATTCAGAGAGAGAAGGCAGTATAGGTGCTTTACAACTTAATGTTTTCATCGTCATCATCATCACCTGAAAGAAGCAAATGAGGCTGAAGAAAACTCCAGACACTTCATATCAAACAGAGTGAAAGAGAGGTCAGAGATTTTCATTTCATTCGAGCTCTACAATCTTTATTTTACTTTTACCAACAATATGTGAAAAAGTCATCTTTAACTTCTTAAAGGTTATGGAAAATATCCACAACCACAGAAATAATTTTGTTTAGAAAATAAAATAAAAACATAGTTATGGAATCTCACCACTACACATATAGGTTAAAATAAGCATGTGTGTTTAGTCTCTTCCTATCCTTCAGCCTCCAAATTAATATTTTTGTTCTTCTTCTTCTTATTATTATTATTATGATTATTATTATTATTATTATTAATGGTAGTGATGTTGTTCGTTTCCCCTTTCTGTTATTACTGTGGTATTGTTGTTGCTGTTGCTATCATCCAAACTGTGGTTGACTGATGCCGTGAGCATTTTGGTCAGTGTTGTATTGTGAGTTTAGTACAAAGAACTGAAGCAAAATAATTTACTTAATTTAATGTTGAACAGAGTATAGACAATTGAACATCGATTGAAGAAGTGTTTTGCCCGAAACGTAAACGAGAGAAAAATGAGTAGTAGTTATTTTATAGCATACATTTATCAAGGTTAACCACCTTTTCTTCTTTTATATATGTTAATTTTGTCCATATACTTATTTTGTAGTTGTATTCTTTATCATTTGTCTCTACATCTGACTGAACACAACCATGTTACCACGTTAATTGATCAACATGTACTGGTATGCGAACATCGATAATCAGAGGAAAGAAACTAATCGATTTTTTGGAGTTCAGTCATTCAAAGTTAATAACTGTGAAATGTATAAACTGGAAAATGTTTCATTTAATTTTTAATAAAACCTAAATATAGATTTTCTGTCATACTGTTGTGGATACCCTAATTACTTGTTTACTGATTCCGTTATGTCATCTAATTTCTTCGCGTCTTTTCGCACTGATTAGGTGAAGTGTCACTTTTGCATACAATTATGATCGCAAAGATCAAAACCCCAGCCTCATGGGTGGAGTTTGAAAAGTTTGTTCGTATATGGTCTTAACTTAAATTGTCAAAGAATTGATATTTATCCACAAGAGTCGCTTTTCTGACATCGTACAAAGAAAGACTGCAAGGTATTGTATTTTTAACTATGTATTTGTCCTAACTCTTCTATCTTTAGACCAAAGGGAAGAATTCGAATTCCGCAGCAATATTTATTTCCATATATCTCCCGAAATCATTTTCGAAATATTTAAGTCTCAATCTTGAAAGGTGTTAGGAAAAGTTGTTACATCTCAATTACGTATGAACGCAGTAACGCATCAGAAAAACACTCGTGAATAGGCAGTGGAAACGAAACCTAGTATTTCATTTTCTCTTAAAATATACTGTATATAGTTCATCAAAGTTTACTATAGTTGAAGAAGAGACCGAAGGCCAGAATGTGTAATGGAGGAAGCCATAAATTATCAGAGGGCAAAAAACTTTGCCTTCAGGACCCGTATCTGCACCTTGCTTCTGTTGACAGTGATTACGTCATCTATGACGTACAGAACTGCCTGGCCAATAACAAACCATGGGAAGCAGGGACTCTATATCATCTGCATACTGGAAGAACGTCAGAAGTTTTTGCGTAATAAACAATGTATGCGTCCTCCAGAACGCATCGAACAGATAACGTCGATCGTACGATGAGGCAAAGACGTACAGAATGATTACCAGCACACACAGGAGAATCCCGGTGATTCCGTAAAAAAAAACGAAGAACCACACATATATAAAACTTGTGATAAGCAACTTTTAGATCAAAATGGTAAAAAGAAAGTGGACGCCGGATATTATCGACCTCATTTTCTGCCAATATTAGGGTAATGGTGAAGGAAAGTATGTCATTTGATTTGCCTTGAATGATTACAATTAAGTATAAAATGTGCACAGGTTATACGGAATCAATACTTTGAGCTTATCGACTATTTTGGTAATGGTATGTGCGTGCGAGTGCGTACGCATGCGTGTAAAGCAGCAATGGTTCCTTACTGTTTTGCATCCCTGACGTCATATTAAAATCTTATAATAACATAAATATTCAGAGAAAGTCATATGCGAGAAAATTCCCTAACATGGCTTTAATTACGATAAAATTAAAAATAAAACCGTTTACAAAAAAGCCAGTGACAAAAGCAAATTTAGTTTGTTGCAGTTTGAAGTATCTCTTCGAAAATGACATCATTTCTAAAATTGAATTTAGGTCAAAAACACGATCAACAAGCAAAACATAGTCTACTGGAAAAAGAGAACAGAAATTCGAAGCAGCATTTTTACAACGAAAAGTTTATTTGTGGACTTGATAATGAGGAAGTCTCCAATTTCCTCATTGTAAACTCCCATCAGATGACGAAAACATATTTACTAATATTAAGTGACGTAACTACCTCCGCCGGAGCACCCGCAATGGGGGGCGGGGGGCGCAAAAGGGGGCCCAAAATCCCGCTTTACATTAATTTGATTGGGGCCCACTCAAACTTTTTGCGGAGGGGGGGAGCACAATTTGAAGTTACGCCACTGCTATTATTGCAATCAAACAGTTTCTTTGCTGTTGTAGAAATGATCCTTGTCCACGTTTAGCCAATCTATTACTGTTATTTAATTGTTATTTAGTACATAGCAATACTATTGTATAGATCTTCATTTATAATTTAGTATTTCACCAGTGAATACAAAATATATATAGTGTTCAATGAAGCTGAAATTGAGTTAAGTACCGACTGTATACCTATGCCTACACGCATTATTCTAGTTAGACCCATACATCTGTCTCTATAGCGAATTATTTAATCTGACTGTCGTTGTCCATTACCACCATCTGATAAGATAAAAACTGTCGATATAGATGTATTGGTCTAAGGTTTAGCTTGCCCTTGCACGCTGCGATGCAGCAAACGAAAGTGATACTTCAGAATCCTATATAGTGCTACGACTCTAGGTCTTAAAAAAATGTAACAGAAAGAAAGTGAAACCAACAATGTACGTAAAATCAACAAGCAATTTATTTCTAGACAATTAAAGTGAAAATTCAATAAACACTTACAGTAACGTGAATAAAAGTCCATATAATCCAATAATCACAAGTGTCCTAATCACAAGTCCTAAATTTAGATAATTCCGAATGAATTCCAGTAGACTTGAATGTCCTAATGTGCTAGTAGTCTTGAATGGTCTGATGTGTCAGTAGTATTGAATGTCCTGATGTGCCTGAATGATGTAATCCAGAATATCTTTGAATTAATTCACATAAATCCCAAAGTCAAGTATTAATCCAAAATGAGAATGAGCACTCATAGTAATTCCAATGAATATTTCAAATAAATAATTCCTCTGTCTGAATTTGCTCTGATTTTCACACCTGTAAAATCTGATTACTAAAATAATTCCTTAATAGACTGATCTAAATAACATGAAGTTTAAAATAGGAATGAAATCTTGTTTACCAAACCTGTATAAATATAAGGACAAGTCACCTGACAGAACATTCTAGAATAAGAGTAACTATGAGTAAAAATTTCCGGTGCGTACGTGACTTTTCTTACATCAAGCATTGGAAAATTCCAATTTAATTTTTAAAAGACTGACCTTGATCTCAAATGCTGTACATATGTTGTTTACAAAATATACAACTTACCTCATGGACACATATTATAAATTCAATATACATAACTATATGAAAACTTCACGAAATCTTAAAAATCTTTACTGGTCAGATGCCTCTTAGATAGAAACATGTTTTCTGTTCCGATAGCATAATCCAGTTTAAGAAACTTTGCCCTTTAAACATGGTAGGAAGTTTTGTTAACGTTTGCTTATGGAGAGATGTTGCAAAAATCGAATTGCAAGTTTCATTTGTTCACATCACAAACAAATTAACCTTTTGTTGTGGGACGAGCTTTGTTTCATGCTACGTTCATGTTCTACTGAAACCCATTTCGGTGTTTTAAAATATAGTCATTAAATCTTGATTGAGCTAGCTATCATGTGGACGAGTGTGGAACCAGATTGAGCTATTGGGCTTTCCCCTATCACATCAGGCTACCGGTCAGTACATTTTATTAGTATTCAAACGCAAACAAACCGATAGCACTAGAGTATCTTACTTTTCTTCCAGTGGGATCAGAAAACGTCTCGATTCCGATATACCTGGTCCTATTATTCATATTAGATCTTCTTCTTCTTCAACTTCTTCTTCTTCTTCTGCAGCACACATCTTGATATTCGTGGCGGATTTTGTAGGTGACAAAATGCGTCATATATTGAAAATGCGTTTAAAACATCTAATTAGCATTGTATGTTTTCTTCTTACAGCATAAAACAATATATTCAGCCCAGAACAACCGAGACGGTTAACAAGGTGGCAACAGTGGCTGCTGCCGTATAACTATGTTGCAATATATAATATTAATTGTAGGAAGAGAAGGAGATAGGGTGGTCCTAATAGCAGCAACAGTAAAAGGAAACGTGGAAGAATGTGGTAGTAATATAAAATTACCCACAAATTACAGTGTGAAGAGAAGAAATCTTTTAATGCGAAACGTGTGCTTCTTAAATTATTTTTCTTAAAGTTTTTTGTAAAAAGTAATTTAATTTTTTTGTGAGTGATGATTTTGATGTATTGGAAAAATGGTCCAATAGTAGTTAGACACTGACCTGTAATAGTAGCTAGACACTGACCTGTTTTAGTAGCTAGACACTAACCTGTGATAGTAACTAGACATTAACCTGTTGTTGTGGCTGGACATTAACCCGTAATAGTAGCTAAATACTAACCTGTAACAGTAACTAGACGCTAACCTGTCATAGTAGCTAGACACTAACCTGTAATAGTAGATGGACACTAATCTGTAACAGTAGCTAGACACTAATCTGTAACAGTAGCTAGAAACTAACATGTTGTAGTTACTAGACACTAACCTGTTGCAGTAGCTAAACACTAATCTGTAATGGTGATTAGTGACTCACTTGTAATAGTAGCTAGACACTAAGCTGTAATTGTAGACAGACACTAACCTGTAATAGTAGCAAGACATAACCTGTAACAGTAGCTAGATACTAACTTGTAATGGTATCTAGACACTAACTTGTAATCGTAGCTGAACACTAACCTGTAATAGTAGCTAGACACTAACCTGTAAATTGTTCCTAGACAATAAACTGTAATGGTTTGAAATGTCCAGTATTGGAATGACGCTAGTGCATGGATTCTGACCGTCACAAGATTGTACGCTTGTCTGATGATCAAATTGTCAGTCGACCCTTGGAAAAAGTGTATCAGATTGTCTAATTTTCTTTAATTGTCAATTTTGCTGTTTTTGATCAAATCGAAAAACATGATGAAACTCTCCATGACACGACTTATGTCATCACTGTTGCACCAAATTCCATGCAAGGAAGTCAATGACACCATTCAAGACTTAGGGGATTTCCAAGTACTTTTAAAATAATTGATTCTACAAGACTACACTATTCCTCTGAATTTAGGACGATGTGTCGCTTCTATGTTATTGTCTAAAGTTCTTAGATTTTGTTTACTGGCAGATTCCCTGTTGCAAATATTATCACCAGTTCATTCAAAGACATGACAGCCACAACTTTGTGCACGAAGAAATTGTTTTAAACATGCTGTACTTAGTGATGAAAATGACTTTGCTATCCCTGTGTGAAGAAGAAATTCGTCGCACTTTATCTACCCTTTGAACTTACTAAGAAGTGTGTGTGTGGGTAGTTGGATACAGCAACTGATTTAGTACTAGAAGGATGTACGTGACTGGAGCAGTCTTGGATTCGACACTTGGAAACAAAAGGTGGTTGACTATACCAAAGACGCGTGTGACTGCTGAAAGAACTTTTTTAAAATTTGAATAGTTTTGTTGTACAATAAAAACATATTAAACATGTATAAAATCTCTTGTGTTCTTGGTAGTTGTCTCAAACTATTCCAAACTAGTCGAGAGTTATGACTGCATCCTCAGTTCTCAAAGTTATCGCCAAAATGGGAGGCACTGTACCTTCGCCATCACTTGAACATGTTTATTGCTGGACCAAGTGGTTCAGGCAAAACCAAATTTCCTCAACGTGTGATCGAAACACAAATCATTTTTGTTCGATTGTCTTCCATAGAGTGTCGCGTGATGTTACAAAGAGTGGCAATCGGCTTTCACGTTAGTTATAAAAGTCCTGGAAAATCCATTTTATTTGCAGAAAAAATTCCTCGCGAAGACGATGTGATCTTTGATGGCATGTTAGGAGAAGGCGAAGAAGAAATTAAACTTTGATTACACGAAAAGGACCTCATCGTAATGCCAGTATTATTTACATTACTCAAAAGTGATTTCAAGAACGTAATGCGCCTCGCAACATCAGTCTCAATGATTATTATGTAGTGTTGTTTAACAGTCAAAGAAATAAATTTCAAGTTCAAGTCTTGACTAACAATTAGGAACACTCTGGCTGAATTATGGCTATGACGATGCCACTCAATTGACACTGATCGATTTAAAACCAACCACTCCAGATTATTTGAGATTTCGTACGGATTTGTTTCACGATTTGTGTCAAAAAGGAGGTCAAGTCATTTACACGTCGTCTTACTTGTTTTTGTCTGTCTAAAAAACTGTAAAAACACCATTCACTTCATTCCTCCCTAACTGTATTCATGACATTCTTTCAATTGTATCATCGTGCCAAATTGATTCGTTCACTGTATGCTATCCGTCGCGAAACAAATCTTCAAGTGCGCTCGCATTTGTTAGAAGCCAGTCTCAAAGAAGTGTCACGGTGGTTTACTTTTACAGCGTGTAAATTACTACAAGGAAGTATTCACATTCTACATCAAACAAAACGTTATTTTTAGAAAAACATATAGTTGCTTTGACACAATTGGCCGATCCAAGAATCAATATTCAAACCACAGATCAAATCATCTTGGAGCCAGGTAGAAGTTGATCTCTAGGAGGTGTAATTATTTGTTCGCTCCTATGATGGGATCGTAACACTTTAGCTAAGAAAGCAAAACCTTCCTAAAAACCTAAAAGACTGCCTAAAATAAAATAAAGGAGGGTTTGTGACTCCACACTTTAAGTATCTCACAAGAAGAAAACCAAAATGCAAATGACCCCATCTAGAGAGAGAGAGAGAGAGAGTTACCGCAGCTAGAACGTGCACTTACTTGCGAAAACCTCGATCTATGACCGCCTCCTCTTCTCCTTCTCTTCCTCTGTTATTGAAGATGCCAGCCAAACCTGATTTAAGACCAGTGTTTCCACCCTTCTGACGAAAAATTGGATGAGGCAAAGAGGGACTTCTACTTTTTCTCCGTCAACACCTTCTTCTGCTGCATCCCCTACGAAAAACGTGCAATGCAGGAAAGGAATGTTACTAAGTTTACTGAATTTGTCTAAATAAGAACTGGCATGAACTTGTCCTTTGACAACGCTTTATCGTCCAGTATAAAGAAGGAGTGTTGGATAAGATTCACTTCCGTTTTACTGAGCAAAGATGTCTTCCTAAAGCCAATGCACCCATGCGAAAACAAATCATTCAAAAATTAGACAGGCGTGGAAAAAACTGAGCATTCGCGCATGTTTCAGACCGATGTGAGAAAAACAAAAAGTAGAAATATATCATGATTCAGTTGAATCATCTTCGAACGCTCAATATCTCTTCAAACATAAGTTCGCTTTGTTTCCTGTGTTGATTGAAAAACCAGCAGGCTACTGGTACAACTTGGGGGTTTACCTTTTCCAAATCAAAAAACCAGAAAGCTTTCAGAAACTGAAAAGATTTAAATTGTGTTTTAAAATAAAGAGTGATTAATTTAAGGAATGCAATCAATTTTTTACGAAGCATTATATATATATATATATATATATATATATATATATATATATATATATATATATATTCTATTTCCCAAACTCGAAACAGAAAGAGTTATCGAGAACTGGATCTGCTATTGGCAGGATGCAAGGGCACACCAGCATGCTGGTCTTTATGCCGGGTGTAACAAGATAACCTGGTAGGATTTCGGATTTATAACAGAACACTGTTGATGGTGATAAAAATGCAATGTCTATTGATGAATGACTTGAATGGGAAGAAAGGTTATGATTACGTGCGTGTATAGGGTCCAAATATTGGACAAATTAACATAATCCGCACGAACCTAATACGGTAACCCAAATGAGAATACAAATAAATAAATACACAGTGCAATGATAAAGGCTAATGATTTATCTCACACGATGAAAGGAATGATGTGTTTTACTCAGATAGCAAAAATGATCTGTTTTTACTCATATAGCAAAAATGTATACCCTCAGATAATGAAACATGAGGCTGTGTTTTGCTCAGACAGCAAAATGATGTGTTTTTACTCATATAGCAAAAATGTATACCCTCAAATAATGAAACATGAGGCACTTTATTCAAATAATAAAATGTGGTGCAAACAAATGTGATAGATATCATGCAATATATCTTACACTCCCAAACCAATGGGTATCACAAAAACCCAAAATTAGCCCACGGCTAAAAGATTACATATATGGAGTGACTCACAAACACTCCTTCACTAGCATACTTAGCTGTTAGTCGCACTGGTCAATCAAGCGATCCACGCCCACCAATGGGTCAACAACGCCCGATCACCTGGTATTAAAGCAACACACTGTTTATTCAGCTCCACGGTGGCTATGGTTAGCTTTACAGCTGCTATAGTCAACTTCTATTGTCCCCTCTATAGCTGGGACCTCGTCGACTCTGATCACTACAGCTCTACAGCTCTACAGCTGAAGACGTGCAAATCCTTAAGTAGACTGCTCACTGACAAGACGTTCCGTAATGCAAAGATTTAGTCTTACGGTGAGGCATTTATACACAGACGATGCATTCGGTTTTTCCCATCGAAAGCACTTCGCACGTGCGGCATGGGGTGAACCGAACTCACTGTTTCGAAATATTGTAAAATATACATAACTCACTCTCGGGTATCGTTGTTACACTGAAAAACGAAACCCGAGTACATGTACTTAATAAAAGGGATTTATACAATTGAGTGACACCGGGAAGCCTTCTATGTCAGCCATAGTCTCTCTCTCTCTCTCTCTCTCTCTCTCTCTCTCTCTCTCTCTCTCTCTCTCTCTCTCTCTCTCTCTCAGATCAGCATGGTCATGAACTAGTAGACTTGCTTTCGTCATTTCGTCATTACTACAAACTATATGTTAAAAGAACATGATTGCTTTCTACAATACAAACACTCCATATCATCCATTTTCCATAACCGTCTACCTGTCTTTGTTGTACTTTCGGTGCAGCCGTGACTAACTTGCCTGCAAATCATCTGGTCTGAACAGCTACGAGAGATAAGAAGCCAAATGGACCTATGGCTTGACTAATGAGCTAGTGCTGACCTTGAATGAAGACTAGTTTCAGGAATGCTTAAGTATTATATTAAGTGTTTGCTCCATTCAAAATTGATGAATTAATAAAAAGTCAATATATCATAAAGAGCAACGGATGCTAGTTTTGAGTCGCTATATTAATATTTTGAAAATTACATCTTGCGACTTATATTCCATTTTACAGATATGCATTTTGTTTCTTGTTTTAATATACCATCGAAAAGTCAGGACATAAGTTTCACATATTCAATAATTTATTCATTCTCACCTAGGTAAATCCATAGTCAAATGGTCCGTATTTTTAAACGCCCCTTGAAAGGTGCTCCCGTTATATGCAGCAGTAAAGCTTCATGCAGACGCTGAACGGGAAAATTCACGAAGAAAATTGTTGGTAACATGAAAATAGCTTTGTGTGTATATGTGTGTGTGTGTGTGTGTGAGAGAGAGACAGAGACAGAGACAGAGACAGAAAGGTCTAAACATTCTTTACTTGTACAGATGGTTTTTGCCTAAACTATTGTTATGAGTCAGTAAAACTCATGCTGTTCTTTTACTGACATCTCTTGATAGTTAAAGCTCCATTATAATGATAAAATGAACATAATGATTGTATAGGTTATTCTTACCTATGCGTTATTCTAGGTATAGTGTTTGATGGTTTGGTGTATCGCCAATACCTGCATGTAAAATGTTTATATGAAACCCCGTATAGCTTTTTATTGATATGTAATATGATTGACCTGTCTCCATTGTATCATTTTATGATCCACAATAGTAATTGCAAGGCCCCATATGTTTCTTAAAGTTCAGACATGTTCATATTCCTTTATTTTGGTTACTTAAGAGTAATTTAAACAAAATCATCAACATCGGTTATTATTCCTTCTCTCTTTGTCTTTCAATCCCGCTTTTCTCAATGCATGATTCCTCTTGGCTTCACTCAGTTGTAGGATTACGACCAATAGTATCATTGACAATTTATCGGCCCAGCGTTTTATGCTCCCAGTGTTTTTTTTTTTTGTTTTTTTTTTGTTTGTTTTTTTTATTGAACACAAGGTGTCAGGATTTTACATATTCCCCTACATCACCACCTGACCTGGTGTATGGGGCATTATCTTAAATTATTTTGCGTCCTTATCTTTTACATGTGTTCCCTACACAACACACACACACATGCACACACAGACACTTACATTCACAATTATTGTACACAAAGTCATACTCGCATACAAACCCCAAGATGTTTTAAATTGCCTTAAAAAAAAAAAAATAAAAAAAAATAAAAAAATAATTATGTACCAAAAGTTGATAATAGGATCCACTTTTTCTTAAACTCGTCACTTCTGTTATTCACTTTGGCGACATATTTTTCCAGTGTTTTGTATGATAAAACAATTTTTATAATATGATAGATTTGGAATTTTTGATGCACAACGTGATCTGTATATCACATATTTTGCAAGCAAAATTAGGAAGTTAATAAGATCATCAAAGTTGTTATTTCCTATAAAGACGTCTTTTCGTGTAATTCTAAAATTTGGGTCATAAGTTTGGATCCATTCCACCAACAGTTTCCAAAAGTGTTCAGTAACTGAACAGTCATAAAATAAGTGCTCAATTTGTTCTATTCCCTCATTACAAAAGGTACATTTATCATTATCACTTAAATTAATCTTTTTTAGAAACTGGTTTGTGGCAATGTTTCTATGGAGAAATCTAAAATTAAAGCTAATCAGTTTTGTGTCTTTTGTACAAAGTTTAGCCAAAACAAAAGAGTTGGTCCATTCATTTGCACCAATTGCACACTCTAGCTGCCTGGACCAAGTTTCATGTTTACCATTTGGCTTTTGTATCTTGGTTCTTATCAGGTCTTTATAGATAAATTTATTCTTTGCTCTTACCCTAAGGAGTGATGTTTTGTCCAAAACTACATGAAAACTATTTTCACTTTCAAAAAACCTTTTAATTTTCTTTTTCCACAGCACCGAGATCTTTGAAATAAGAGCAAAGTACTGTATGAAATTATTTGTTTTTGTTTTTTGTTTTATTTCATCAAAACTTAATAGAGATCCTTGTGCATCAAAAAGATGTTGAATAAGTACAACACCGTTTGTTCTCCACCTTGTGTATGATTTAAAATTATCTACAGTCACTAAATTAAGAATATCTTGAGACAAGTATTCATGGACAGTAGATGGTTTATTTTTCCATTGTGATAAAGCATAAATAACATCACGCCAAAAAATATTTTTAATTGATTTAGAAATTACTTTTAATTTAGTTTTTCCAAATGTAAATAACAGCGTACCTCCAAATTTTCCAAATATTTGTTCAGAAACCAGTTTTTGCCATAAGCCATCTTCGTTTAGTAAGAGACGCCTAATCCAGGAAAGTTTTATATAACACACAAATGAATGCAAGTGAATCATATTTAATCCCCCTTCCTTAAAAGAAGCTATAAGAGTGTCTCTTTTAACCCTCTCAGTTTTACCGCCCCAAATAAAGTGGAAAAATAATGTATTCAGTTCCTTTTCTATATGGGGTGGAGGATTTGGCAAAGCTGCAAAAAGATGAATGAATTTAGGCAAAATCAAGGACTTTATCAAAGTAATTTTTCCAATAAGGGATAAATTTCTTCTGCTCCACCAGCCAAGCAGTTTCTTTACTTCCTTTAACTTCGTCGAATAATTAAGCTCTACCATGTCCTCCAAGTTCAAAGAGAAATATACTCCCAGTAATCTAAAATTGGACATTGACCAGTTAATATCAATTTCTGGACATATTTTTTCATTAGAATATTTTTTATTTCCAATCCAAATAGCTTTTGATTTCAAAACATTGCAGTACAGACCTGACACCAAGGCAAAGTCATTTAAAATCTGCAAGGTTGTCTTCAAGGACAAATGAAAACCATCTAATAATAGAAAAGCATCATCAGCGTACTGCCCTAATTTGAACTCCATTTCATTATAGAAAATGCCTGTAATATCTGTGTTCTTCTTTAGTTCTATTGCAAGAAGTTCAATTCCTATTATAAATAAGTAGGGTGATAAAGGGTCTCCCTGGCGACAACCTCTCTCCAAATTAAAAAATGGGGATAAATGTCCATTATTAATGAGACAACTTTTTGATTTATTGCAAAATAATCTGAACCATTGACAAATTGATTCTCCAAAGTTAAAAGACTTCAGAGCAGTTTCCAGAAAGTCCCATTCGACCGAGTCCCACAGTGTTGGTTACACACATATACTGCCCTTGCTCCCTGAATGTAACCAATTTTTGTTTCTTCTACCTCGGACGAGAAGAGCTGCCTGGCAGCTAACAGTGGAATCTTTGTTTGCTGTCTGGTTCCTTGGTGCCATATTGCTGGCCTATTTCGGTGGAATTGTAAGCCTACAACACCTCAAGAGCCTGATCTTAAAAGGTAGATAATAGGATCCTTACTCAAGGACCCGAACATGCGCTTAAAATATTTATAAACAACCTTATATGATCACGCTAGGTACAGACGTATCCCCACCAACCATACCTAGTAAACAATTAGTATGGCTTTTGTGTACAAAATGGAAATCTGAAATATTGAAGGCGAAAACCCGGGCAAAAGCTAAAGAAATATTATGGATCTTTGTCAGTCTGTGTTATGCAAATTTCCGTCACTTTTATCGGTTTTATATTCAAATCTGTGGAAACGAATTGCACCGGATATTGCTTTTTCTCGCCATGCGCATGAAAAGCCCCAGATTTAGTTCTCAGTGTACCTTCTCTTCAACTTGAAAATTGTCTTGCTAAAGATCGATGAAATTACCTAAAAACTGTAACCCATTCACGCTACCTTGTTTTCATGTAATGTTAGAAAAGTATGAAGACATTTGGAATCGTGTAATAGCTATCTGTGATAATTTGGTTTCCAAGATACCTTTTAATCTTCCGCTATCTTTACTTTTATGTTTTTTTTTTTATGTACACAAATGTATGTAAATAATGTGATACACCTCTGTTCAATCAACGTATCAATGGCAGCTTGTTTAGAAAAAAACATTGCAAAAAGAAACCATCTTTTAGCAGATAAGATTTTCTTATTATTTTCATATTCATGCCCGATGGATCACTGTTAATTCATTCCAGGCAGTCCTTGGTTCCCGACTGGATGTTTTTGTTTTCCGTGAATACACCCAGCACGTAGAGCCTTACCTTATGGATACCAATCAGTATGGAAAAATGCAGGTTTGAACGATTTCCGGCCTAGACTATCAATATAAAAGAGAATAAAACCTAGTCTGGTCACTATAAAGTCAGGATAATAGTACTTGCATATGACAGTGGTACAATTAATATTTTGTACAGGACCACACTTAGATAAGACACCTTTTAGCCTTTATCATCCAAAAGTTTATGTTTACGGCAATTATCTTCAATACTGTGTGTTCAGAAAGATGACATATGTAAGTAAACGTTTTTGTACCAAAGAAAAATTGATTCAGAGTGCCAAGTCATTTTCAAATTTTAAACAAGGACATGTCTACCCCAAAATGTATTAAGATCCGTTCTTCTTATGTCCCTATAGGCTTTCAATATTTCTAATCATGAAGCATTGGGTTTCTGAATGACCCTATACATGAAACAATTCAGCTCAATGTAAGGCCACCGAAGCCAGAAAGTTCGAAAGATAGAGACAATACAACTTTATCTTGTTTTTCCTCATGTTATTGTTGCTGCTATTGCTTTGTTGTAGTATATACGGTGCCAATAAGATTTGGTAATTAAACGTCATCCTTTCGCATTAGAAATTAAATCGAACTTAATAAGTTGTATAAGGTTAGAACAGAACCGTATCCTAATATATTCCTAATTGGCATCTTTTACTTTTGCTGAGAGCACATTAGCGCTTAATGCCGGTCCTTTTCTTCTTCTTGACTTGGACGTTCGGTATAAGTCAATGAGTTAGCAAATATTACAGGTTTCCCATCTTGCTCATATCTAGAGTTTGCTGATAAAACAGAATCCTGAAAATAGCAGATATCACTAAGGAACTCATAACTTCTACAATTTCTCATCACAATCGTGGTATCGAGATGTCTTGATTCTTTATTTATTTGGACTTGAGCAGCTAAACGAACTGGCAAGTCGTGTTTTATTTTACACAGCCTGTAAGTTTTGTATATGTATAAGCCGCGCATATTTTACAGCTTTGCAAAAAAAAATATATATAAACTGGGTCTCCGTGCGTTATTTTTGGCGAATGTGTTACAAATGATTGGAGAAATATAATCATGGAGTTTGGTTTTGGTATGTGTTTTTATTGTCGACTCTGTTCTGTCGAAAACTTCCATGATATGGGAATCTATTGATTTTATGATGGCATGGACCTCGGCACTAACACCAAAAGGTCCAAATCAAGAAGTTAAATTCAGTGTTAAGAGCAAAAGCGTTCTCAGCTACTTTTTATTCTCCTTTAAGTTTGCTGTTAAATGATAAAGGGTCCTATCCAACCTAGCTTAATGTAATATCTACTTATCCATGACAGGCCATAGTGTACATGTTCCACTTTCTGCCGGTGTACGTCGCCTGCCTGTACGCCCAGTACTGTCCTGTACCTACGTAGGACAGTGACCTCTCCATTCTTCATGCCGGAGCAGCAATCAACGTACGTTAAACAAATCTCATTTTTATATTTCATACTTAGACCACGGTTAAATCTGTGATTCAGTTTTTTTTTCCATATTCTTTGACTTGTCTCTGCGTAAAGTGATAGAAAAAATAAATTAATGCTGAAGGTATAATTTGAATGAATAGGCTTCCTCTTAAATGCTCACAAGAGAACAATGATCGTGCTCTAATGTCATCAGAGGTCAATTGCTTATAGGAACAACATGATGGGGCTCTAATGTCATCAGAGGTTATCGTGCAATTTGTAATACAATAAATATCCTATGATCATTGGATGTGGATTATAAGAAAGCACACAATGTTCAAATTTCCTTTACAAAATAAAAAAGATAATTATTTGCAAGATCTTTTCCCACAGTGTCATACTGTTTGCAGAAAGCAATTTCAAATTGTCCTTTACAATTTTGAATAGGTATATTTAACACAAATCTTTTCTGCAACTTGTTGGTCTTCCTATATGTAGACATACTCGTTCGTGATCATAGAGAAATTTTTATTTTGACGGGGATGAAAAAGACTTTTTTCATGGTATGATTACAAAGGTCACGGCGATACCTTTCCACTTAAAATGAGATACGTAGTTTTACTTTCCAGAGCTAAAGATGGTTGTATTCAGGCATTAATTTAGCCGTTTTGATAGAGAAAACAAAACATTCATTATCAAATGATTGTAAATTGATGTTTGTGACAAATATGCTCAAATTATTGTAAATTGATTTCTGTGACACATCTACTCAAATAATTGTAAATTGATTTATGTGACACATATACTCAAGTGACTGTAAATTGATTTATGTTACCTTGTACTCAAATGACTGTAAATTGATTTTTGTAACACATATACTCAAATGACACTATGTTGATTTGTTTGACACATAAACTCATATGATTGTAAACTTATTTCTGTGAAATTATACTCAAATGACTGTAAAATTGATTTCTGTGACACATATACTCATATGACAGTAAATTGATTTCTATGACACATATACTTAAATAATTGTAAATTGATTTCTATGACACATGTACTTAAATGACTGTAAATTGATTTATGTGACACATGTTTTTGATGTGACACATGTACTCAGTCAGGATATACCTTTGAATAACATTATCAAATGCATTCAAGCTTACTGAGCTTACTGAGACTTGATGTGTACGAAACAGTAAAGGAATAAACGCGATTTTCTATATATTGACCGTTGTTCTTCTTCATTAATAAACATATTAATGCTGAACTGATAAAACATTTACTTTCCTAAACAATTCGTAGTTGGGGTTGACGTTTTGTCAAAATCCCGTCTTCTGCCAGCGTTAATAGATGTGTACCTCACACAACTGTACAATCTGCTGATTTTCTATTGCAGGCCCAGGTTAGTTACTTTGGCAGCGCTATCCACCCGCGTACACCACTGGAGTTCAGGTTTCCTATAACGTCATCATCTGTCTGGTTTGGGTTGGTTAATCTGAGTTTACTCCTAGTGCCTCAACTCTTCACACTTTATTGTAATTATGGCAACAAAATTGCTTTTTTGATCAGAAGACACTTCATGTACTGAAACCTTAGAGGCGAAGAGGCGAAAGAAGATTTCCTAATTACCGATCACTTAAACGTTTTTCAAAATTAAGCGAATGCATATTATTTACGCAAGAAGTTGTCTTTTTCAGATTAAACGTTGCCTTCAACTTATATTCAATTTATATTTAGATTTCATAAATCCCAGAAATATTGATGAAAAATGATAATGCCTAGGAGAAAAAACAAATGGCTCTAAAATTGTTCGTTATTTTTTTTTAAATACGAAGATTTGTTAAAGACAATCAAGCAGTATAAGAGATACAGTAAAACAGGTCTTGAGAGACCACTGCTATGAGAGACCACCTGTCTAGAGAGACCGCATTCTCAAAGCACAGATTTATTGATTCTATATTGTTATGATCTGTCATGAAAGACCACCTGTCTTCAGAGACCATACTTTTTTTGCAGAAGGGGTGGTAGTTCAAAACAGGTTTCTAGTGTATTCTAGTTTCATTTGCTAGTTTCTGAAAGATGTTGTAGGTAATAAAGTCTGTTATGCAGTTGGCTCAAAATGATATTCAAACCACAAATAGCATGTTTCTTCTCAAATGGAGATCATTCTTACATTATTTTAACAGTGTGACAGACATGTAATAAAAGTGCATGAAAAGATAAATGACCATTATATCCAATTTCTCTAGGAAGTTCTTATTATGCATACAGTTAAACGAATTAGAGAGGCCATTTCTCAGCAACCAAGTAAACGTACATTATTTTTAAGCGATAACAAAGTATAAACAACAATGACCGATCTAAAGTAGATATCAAGTGACCATTATATCATATTTATTGTCCATCCCACTATTTCTTTGTTGGTTGATTGGTTTATCAGTTTTACCATCATGAATCCAAAGAGAGAGAGAGGGAGAGAGAGAGAGATTAACTGATGTAAAACTGACATGCTGAGTGACCAACCAACAAAGACAGAGAGAGAGAAAAAAAAGAAAGAGAGAGACCTTGAGACAGTTTAATATTTCAAATTATCTGTTTTATAACCTTATTGTAGGTAAAAAGAATATAAAAAAGTTCCAACAAATGGATTAGAGTGTATTTGTGCCGCATAATCAAGGAATTTACAGTACGGCCTACCTCGTCTGGAGAGGTTATTGCAACTTTGTATCATTGGAATCGTTTAACAATGTAGATAAATCCCATCGATACTGTATACATACCATTTTTCTTTATGCTAGGCCATGAATTGATAGATTTTCCAAAAGAAATAATTTTGATAATTCACTGGAGTGAAATACCAGAAATATTTTTTGACCAAGAAATCTGAGCTAATTTTAGAAGTTTGCTTGGTCTGATGGTACGTTTGGCCGCCTCACATGCAGATGAACCAAGTTCAAACCCTACAAGGTTCATATACTTGTTTTCTTTGATTGTTTTTAATGTGCCATTATACCTTGAATTAGGAAGGAGAATTCTGTTACTACTAATATTTTCTGTGCGAATATACGCTAAACACAGCAGAACATAAACGATAAACTGTTGACATTATCCCGCGGAATCCGAAAAAAAAAATCTGCTACTTCAATCTGTTATACATATCGCCAGCCAATACGTTTGAACATAAAATAAACAGAACATGATGCTTCCTCCGAGTGATATATTTCATCTCGTGTGTGAAATCTCAAGTATTTTCACTCGTAGCTTCGCCACACGTAAGAATAATGAGCTTTAAACCCACTCGAAGAAATATATCCGTTATTCACTTGTTTCAAGCAACTATCCTCGATATAACCACACGGGTTCCTCAAGTTCAAGTTCAAGATTCTCATCCAGTTCAAATTCTTTTTTCTCTTTCACTCCACAGATTTACACATTTTTTGTCACTTATGGCATGTGAGTGTGTGTGTGTGTGTGTGAGAGAGAGAGAGAGAGAGAGAGAGAGAGAGAGAGAGAGAGAGAGAGTAAAGATAAAGCAGAGGTTATTTCGATGAAATGATGTACCATGTTTAATTCATTCAGAAAACGGGGTTATTAATATTTTCTTCTCGTTACTTTTATTTCAATAATGAATAATAAGTGGAAATTCATCACGGATCTAGAAAGCATAGAAGGAATAGTCTACTGTTGAAATCATAATAATATGCGTATTCATACACCGTGAGTGAATCACAATTTCGTATACCAACAGAATTGATGTATCAAATTGCCTTAATGCCATGTTATTTCTATTGTATGTGGTTTTGGAATCCTCTTTGGAGCATTTCAAGAAAGTATTGATATATTGTCCAATCAATTTCCAACGTAGTACTGCATATAACTGAGAACAAGATTGATCATGTTTCACGTGTTTCATTGATGTTGTTTATATTATTATTATTATTATTATTATTATTATTATTATTATTATTATTATTATTATTATTATTATTATATGCCTATTTGCCTAGCTGACGCCTGATAGTTAACGTTCATTACGCAGTGAGACAATAAACTGTCGGATGAATATAATATTATTTCTTATTGTTTTAATTGTACTCACGTATAAAAGAATGAATGAACATACCATTCATTTTCAACGTCAAAGACATGTACAATGAATTGCATAAATGCTTTTTGTTACGCGATTAAACATATTCATAAGAATGATGTGATCAGCGAAAATTACTGAAATACATATCTTCACATAATGGCAGGGCTGTAGTAGGGTATAGGGCAAACAAAGTGTACAAATATGCCTTTAAGAGTGACAGCTAAGAGCTGGCTTGGCATGCATTAAACGTTCAACTTTGACTATATGCTCGATTTGTTGTTTTATTGCGTCACAAAGTCATATGCAACGATTATTGCTTTATATTACATGCTGAAATATCACTTATAATCGTATCTCCATTTCTTTGTATTAAACGTGCTTTCTGAAAATCGTGGCTGCCAAATAAAGGTAGAGTACTTAATCCAAACCGATATATTTTATATACACAGGCCCTTGCGGTGGTATATACAGCTCCAAAAACAATAAGGAAAACAGTTACATCAATTAATAGACGTTTGCAAACATTTGAATCATCTACAAATGCAATAATTAAGCAAAGCACATATATGAAGTCTTTCACCCTTTTATACTTTGCTGAACTAGTGCTAAGCGTTTCCATGGTATCCACATCTTGTCAGACAGAAGAAACATGGTCAATGTATGTTTGCAAGCATTGAGAAAACATAACAAAAATCTATCGGCACACAAGGAACACAAGGAACACAAAAAGATTCAATAGAGAATATAAACTAGAAAAATTGTGCTAAACATCAAAATTTGTAGACGCAACCATTCCTGCATTAAACCCACAAATTGTTCAAATTCCACTAAATATATCTTAGAATTAGATTTCATTGTTTTGCCAATATGTGATTTAAGTAAGCGACAATTTTACAGAGGGTAAAGACAAAATTATTTGTATGAGTACACAAGTCTCAGAAGTTCTCGAAATGGTGATTGTATAATGGGAAGCCCTCATACTGCTTGACCGCGGAACAAGCCTTCTCCACTGCTAGGGTCATGGGAGGCGGACCACAGCTGAATACACCAATCTGCTTCACCTGTGGAGAGAACAACATGCAATGTTAAAAGAATGATATAACAGGTGAAAAACAAGCATGTAACAGGTTAAAAGTTACATATTGATATACAATACCAAAAAAGAAAGCTAAATAAACAGCTAAATAAACAGTTTTGTATTACAAGTTTTGAATGGTAGGGCGGTTAGAACTGATTTTTCAATGTCTACTGGTTGTTGGACTTCTAATGGACAATGGGGTTGATTGGATGATTGGTTTTTAGCTGTACTGTTAACGCATTATTGGCTATGTCATGCCACTGAAATGGGAGCTAAGTGATTTTCCAACGAGACATCGACGTAGCCACACTGGGCAGGCCTGGACAAGTATCGGATAAAAAAAAGAAGATAAACTATCCAATGATATAAAGTACATTTATTTTATAAAATGTAATGCACTTGGTCCTCATGCTAAACGCACCAAAGGAATAATAAAAAAAAATAAACGGTTTCCAGAACGCAAATGATGCAAAGAACAGGAATATATATATATATATATATATATATATATATATATATATATATATATATATATATATATATATATATAAATTAAATGCTGATACAGCAAAGCATAACTAAATATATCTTTAAATATAATTTTATCACATGCATCATTTTAGGAAATCTATTTTCCTTACATCTGGATGTTCATAATGAAGGGATTGGAGGAAATCCACAAACTCAGGACGACCAAAATGAGTAACTGCTTTTAGTCCGGTAAACAAGCTCCTACCGGATATCTTCTGGAAGTGTCGCTCACATACGTACTGGAAAAAAAAGCGTCATAGAATTAATGATGCTCACAAACTGATTTGATTTCAATGATAACTTAAAATAATAAATGAATACATAATTTGTTTAAAGTCGAAAACCCGTCCATAATGATGTTCTTTTCTAAGGCTGCAGCATCTACTGGTAGGAGGAAGCCTTACTTTACATCTGCCTGACTGGATCATTTGAATCTAAGCCACAAATGTTCAAAAACATGAATGCTTTTGAAAAGTGGAGGAACACAATGTGATCCAGCCTGCATAATGTCCGACTAAATTCAGATCTATATGTATAACCTTAATAAGAGGAACTTTGCCTTAACAAGCAGAAACATAAGGAAAACATCATCAGACGGACGTTGGGAAGTACAAATTAGATGCTACTGTCAAATTTATTACAGTTTCAACATAAATATTATCTGAATGTGTTTGGCTGTGAGATACAGTATCTAAGAGTTCAACAATAGCACGTGGCATTACCAACATGGTTGTGCGGAGGTCATATTTCTGCTGGAACTGGGTGATGATAATATGTGTGCTGACCAGGTTCTTGTAGTCCGTGTTTTCCACCTCCCTGATGATATCCGTCAGCCACTCAAACTGCTTCTGTGTTCTTGTCACCCACAGGAAGTACACCTGCAAGTTCACGTAATTTGCATTTCTCTCAAGATATTTCTAGGGTTAATCTTGATTTATTGATTAAATTTTACTTTATAAACATATAGAGGCAGCGTTAAGATCCTGAAATAGTCATAGTGCCGACATTAACAATAACGCTGGTTGTATTTTATCAATGGTATTTATGTAAAGTGGTAACAAAAGAAATTCGAAATAATAGGTTTGGACAGGATAACGAGTCAGACATATTTCTAATTTTGGAGATGTAAGAGGTACAGAAGCCAAATTGTCATGAACACTATACCTTTTCACAAGGAAACTTGGCTCCTATCTTTGATCTATGGACAATGTCTTTGAGGATGGAGGCGAAAGGGGTGACGCCGATACCTCCTCCGATCAGCACAGATACTGGGAATCTGTACCAGTCTTGATGTCCCTCCCCAAACGGTCCGTCCAGATACAGCTGTGGAAAATAAAACATATGAAGACAATATACTGATTTGGTGTCAAACATTAATATTGCACGTGCATATGATCAAAGCTTTGTAGAATTCAAGAACATTTTATCTGATATTTCTTGGATTGTAAATTACAAATCCTATTAGCATTGTAATACTTCAGCCCAACAACTTGTTTAAATTTTGATTTTTTTATCTATGCTATAACTCTATAAATACGAAACACTCACTTCAATTGTGTTTAAAGATCTTATAAGCCCACCCGGTCTGTTATATATTTCTCTCACCATCACATGTGCAAGGTTGTATGGGTTTTGGATCCAATCAAGTAAAGATTACTCTCAACTATCAATGATTGACAACATACCACTAGATAACACAAGTATTCTCTGCTTCACTGCGAACATTATGTATCTAATTTTGTCTCAGAAATGTAACCAAATACTCTTTGTAACCGTATGTTGCAAGGCTGCAACGATTAGGAGTTATTTTCTGTTTCATTTTCCCCTGGAAGATACCACCCTATAATAATATTGTTGTACCAGAGTACCAAAAGTATGATGAAAGACCTTACCATAGGAAGTGGTTTGTCTCCCCTATCATTGATGTCATACGTCTTGCGAAGATTCATGGTCCAGGGCCCAACTGCCCTGATGTGCAGCTTCAACTGCTCCTCGTGGGGAGCGGAAGTTAGCGTGAATGGGTGATATTCATGTTCCCCGAGCTCCTGACACGCTATTCTAACCCACTGACCCGACTTGTACTCAAAGTTCAAAGGTCGCTTGAAGGTCAAGGCTGTCACACCTGCAACGATCCGTTATGTATGCCACCATTTAAAAAACACTTACAAAATTCAACAATTTTGAAAAATGAAGTTATCTGTGGAAATCTTCTGCAACAATCTGTACAGAAGATGCTATGATTACTGATTATGGGAGAAACGAATCTAATTTAATAACTATAGTATGGTACTATACACTAAAACAAAAGGTATATGAAAATCCAATGAAAATTTGTCAGCAGAATACACTTCAATATCTTTTCCCTACATATCAGCTGTATATTTATATCAATTTGTCCCCTTAGATACCTTAAACTTCAGAAAGGTGTAGAATGTGGTTTAAGAATATTGCACAGAACAGAGAGTGTTGGGAGGAAATAGTCCGTTAACATGTGGATAACAAACTTAGAAGACGGCACAGTGGACTAAGAGTTGTACACCAAGTTCAAGTTCAAGTAATCTTCATTTGTTGTCCGTGATAATGTGTACAACACAAACAGGCACAAGCTTAATTGAGTTTTTACTACCGAGTATTTAAAATAATAATTTCAATAACATTCAGGATTATTAATTAGAAACATAAATTGTATGCAGTCAAATCAAACAAATCACGTGACACTGGTACAAACAAAGCTTTTTCAGCAACTTTTCGTTGTGCTTTATGCCATCTGGCGCTCATATTTTCACGTCTGCATTCACTGGCGAATGGATAAATATAAATCAACATCGGTTATGAGTTACATGAGTTTTTTAGGAGGCGAGGTGTTTTAATTACTACGCTTTTCCTTTAAATGTGATTGAGTAGAGTTAGGTAAGGATCTTGCTAAATTTGAATTCAAGTTGGCGCAAAAACCTTAAATGAAGATCATGCTTGCATTTAATGAGAGGCATTCAAATGAAGATCATGCTGGCATTTAATGAGAGGTTTTAAATGAAGATCATGCTGGCATTTAATGAGATGTTTCAAATGTAGATCATGCATGCATTTAATGAGAGGTTTCAAATGAAGATCATGCTGGCATTTAATGAGAGGTTTTAAATGAAGATCATGCTGGCATTTAATGAGATGCTTTAAATGAAGATCATGCTGGCATTTAAAGAGAGGTTTCAAATGAAGATCATGCTGGCATTTAATGAGAGGTTTCAAATGAAGATCATGCTGGCATTTAATGAGAGGTTTCTAATGAAGATCATGCTGGCATTTAATGAGAGGTTTCAAATGAAGATCATGCTGGCATTTAATGAGAGGTTTCAAACATATGATTGAATCATTCTTCATATATCTCAGTAATATGAGGCTTGATTTTTTAAATTCTATCTCACACACCTTCCACCCACCCTTCTTTCTTTTTATTGTTTGTTTTTACTTAGCATATATATGTTTGTTCGAAAGATTATTTCGAGTTCGAGAAAAACACAAATGTCGATATGGATGCAAGTACTCACGGTGTATATTTCCCCTTACCTATCGAAGGTGCATTGCGAGGTAAAAATAAAGACCAATTCTAACCTTTTAGCGGTTGATACCTATCTATGGGCAATGTTAAATACTCGAACTTGTCGAACTACCGTTTTGTACTTTCCCTTATTTCATCTCCAAATGTGGTATGTAAATGTCTAATAAATGTTCATTTCATCTTTGTTCATTATGTCAAAAAGGCCTTCTTCTGTGGTAAAAGTCTATGTATTATACTAACCTTCCCTCCTGGGTTCGTCCCTTCATATTTCGCTAATAATTGTTTAAATGTTCAAATATTTCAAAATACATGCTCATTATTTTGATTTATTAAAGTTAGACAATTTAAATATATATTTCACAATTTTGATGTTTTAAAATTAGAGACCTTCAATGTATATTTCACTATTTTGACTTTCTTACGTTGGACAATTTTAATTTATATTTTCGCTAGCTTGTTTAAAATATCAATTTATATTTAACTAATACATGCTTAGATATGTGTGAAAAAATGTTTGTTGTGGTTTACTTTTTGTGAGACATATTTTTTGGTAAAATATCTACGTCAGAACCAAAAGCTTACGCCTGAGGATAGTATATATCGGGACTGCACAACTTACCCACATACCCATTCCATCTCCAAGGGGAAGCCATACTTTCTATTGCAGATCTTTTTCTACGACAGAGATAGAATGTTGTTCTCCATATTGTTGTGTACAGTAGGTTCTATGTCACGTTTCGTATGTTAGCCATACAATATATTGTATGTACTTGAAAACATACATTTATTGTTAGAATGACGATTTAAATATAATGTAGTAAGGTTGTTATACAATAATAGGTAAAGACAGCGCTCTCAGTAATTTTCGCATAGAACTTTATCTAGCACAATACATAGGATATGAGATAAATATGACGACTAGTTCTCGCGTTATACATCCTACAATGCAGGAATGTATGTTTATATTTATATTATAGCACGCAGCAGTAAATCACTCAATAATGCACTATGTTTGAGTTTTGTACAACCTTGGGACACAGCAAAAATTTCCGAAATGTTTATCGAGTATGTGTTAGGCTTTATACATTAGTCTATTTCTGCGTTAATCGATGGACAATATCTAAATTACAATGTGAACCAGTACTCGAGTGTGTTTGTTGTGATATAGAAATTACAAATGTTTTAGATATGCCCTCGTTATGCTGTACTCCATTTGGGGCACCTTGCAAAAGTTGCTGCTATACAACGTCCTCGTACCTATACACTAGTTAGTTGCAATTTAAAAACTCACAAGTGTTCCAGCGATGTTCTTGTAGAAAGGTAAAAGTACTGTTTAAAATAGTTTTAACCGGTTGACTGTTTCAGAACTGTCCACCACTCCTCTGTCCTGATACAACGTGTAATATCAAGTAATCGATTTGGCCAATATTTTCAAAATGATACGTACCTGAAGACAAGTGTTCCACCTTTTTTACCCGTATAGGAATCTTTTTGCGACTGATACTGACAAGCTTGTCCAGCACGAATATCACGAGCGGCCCAAGGAGGTAATAGTGGGTAAGGGGACTCTGCACGAGGCGCCCAGATCCATGCAGAATCAGTAAGACGTACAGCAGCACGTACAGAGTGTGAGTGACCCAGAAAGCCCTAAATGCATGGCGACGAGCGTACGGCAGGGCAAAAACATACATGATGATGACAATTAGCACCAGGAGTATTCCAGTAACCCCTGTAATAATAATAATAATAATAATAGTTAAGAATTGAGGTATCATCATAGTTTAATATACATTGCGTGCATAATAGGATTCCACACTTTTGACGTTCAATGACACAAAATGGGGTAATATGCTCTCCGACACCAAGTATTCCAATGATAAATACGCTAAATATGGATATTTTTCCATACTGAATCTTTATAACTGAGTTGCTGTGAGGCTTAAACATACAGTGATAAATTAATATATAGGATCAAATCAAGCTGAAATAAACGCATATCCCACCCCATGAGTAATTATAGGCTTAGTCCATGTTCTGCCATCATATTCTGCTGCCACTGAATATACGTCACATGTGGGTAAATCACGAATTGTTCAGAGAAATAAAGTATAAGTTATACGATATGCGTGAGTGGGATACCAGATATATTGTAGGGCGGAACAACGAAAAGAGTATTGGTGGATAATTCAAGGGCGCTTCAGCGCCCCGCTTTTCCGAGACAATACCCTTTGAGCCACCAGGCCTACGATACAACTGGTATCACACCAAAGAATATTGTCTGTTGTATTATATGACTGCGGTTTTCTTTCAGACTTTTATATGATCAACTCTCTTTTTTAACCGGGTCATTTGTTTCCATTATGCGCTTCTTTTCGGGCATATCGATTTATTTCGTTTATAAAATTTTGCATCATCCATCAAGTTAAATGTGGCCAATTGTTTTCGGCTGCTCACGTGATCATACTCGGGTCTCTTCCAAGCCATCAACACTTTATTTGTACATGTACGTTGGACAGTGCTGTGAAGCTATTTGAACAAGAAGACTATTCTGCATCATTGTGTCATATGTTTTGGACCATTTTAAAGGCATAAAGGAAATTGAAGACACTATATATAGCAAGGGATATTCTTAAACGGATGGAAAAGTTTTAGACAGTTTTACATTTTAATTTGACTGCTTCTTGATAACATTCCGCTGCTAAAGAAAAATTGCCAATATTTCATATGCTTAAGGATAATTGACTTGAAAGTGCCAAGCTTTCTGAAAGTCTAAAAACTAAACTTAAATATTACATAGCTATATTTTATGGAACATGTTCATATCGTGTTGGAATGAGTTTTGCTGAATTTATTCCTGCACAATATTGCCAAAAATATGTGAAACTAAATATCCGGACGATTATACTATATTATATTTCTGGATTTTATATATGTAACAATGGTTTAGAAGGTACAGGGTGTACAGGAGGTTTTCTTCAATTTTCCTCACGTTGATTTATGTTTGCTTTGTTGCAATTAGATGCTTACTTTCATTGTTTATGTACAGGATACCATGATGAAAACAATCCAATCTGAATGTCAATCATTTCATTTTATTCTCTGAATCGATTTTAAAATTCTATTCTCACTCACTCACTCACTGATCACTCCTTTCTCTCTCTCTCTCTTTCTCTCTTTCTCTCTCTCTCTCTCTCTCTCTCTCTCTCTCTCGTTGTCATCTCGATTATTTCCCGCATTGATTTATCTTGGTCTTTTGCAATTTTATTATTTCTTTCATGGGTCATATACAGGATGGAACGATAATACCATTAAACTTTTCAAGTATACCATTTCATGTTATTTGCTAAATTATTCGATTTCGAAAATTTGCTATCTCTCCATCTCTGTCCTTCATTTCTATCTCCTTGTGAAATAGATATTTTCAACCGGAGACTAGGGACAGCGCCTGACGCCAGTAATCAATAGTGCACTTAGTAACACCCCATTCGTGGGATACCAGTTAAACTTGGAGCACGGCCTAGCCTTAGTTTACCAAAATTTAGAGCAGGGGAAAGAGCAGACGAGAAAGCCACCATCATATAATAAACTGTAAACAATATAAAAATAGGCATGATGTATTCACGATGTCCATGCACACTGGTTTTGGTTAGGTTTTGGATCAGTTCTATTATGCCATAAAATATACCAAATCACCTCAGAAATCTATCAATTTATCCAACTGTAACATGTGTATGGATGGCCATTCCAAGTAAGCCTTACTCTACACACCTACGGTTAGCAAAAGACGTTCTGTTTAGATATAACCTGTACACACACACACACACACACACACACACACACATATATATATATATATATATATATATATATATATATATATATATATATATATATATATATATATATATATTGTACTATCCCTTACTTAATGTGAGTTGGAATCAGTTTCACGTTAGCTCTATAGGAAATCCATATCAAGCTCAGACTACCTATATTGCGTTACTGGAATGGATACAAGGTTTGCTATTTGGGCAGCATCAAGAAGTAGTAATTAAACGGGAAGACCTATGCAAGACTACCAGTCCAATCGTGTGTGCCACAAGGTTCAGTCCTTGTGCCAGTATTGTATATAGTCGACACGAAGGTATCCACGGACTAACCCTAACCAGGTCTTTCTTGTAGACGATGCTGTAATATATCTAGTTATAACACAATGAAAGAACTGTTAACAACTCCCAAATGACTTTGGTATCCTAGCTACAAGGTGAAGAAAGACTTGCGAATGGAATTTCGTGAACAAAAATGAGAAATCATCAACTAAGCAAGGAAAACCAAAACTTTGAAACAAACTTACCAGCTCCATTGTGAGGTCTACAAATCTGTACCAGTACAATACAAGACCATGGCATTGACATCTGTAAAGACCTCAGATGACCACATAAACAACACAACAAATAAGGCACACCAGACACCGGGTTTATTAAAAAGAACTTTCAAATCAGATCTAGAAACATCAAAGACCAAGCATATACTGCACTAGTGAGACCGCAACTCGAATACTGTGTCAATCACAAATCATGATAAGGAAACATCATTTTGTAAACAAGATTGAGATTGTACAAAGAAGGGTCACAAGATGGGTACTGAATACACGTCCAATGCTTCAAATGTGCCGTACAAATTCGAATGTAGGTTCATAGAACAAAGTAGAGCTGATTTGAGATTAGACATTATACACCACTGAGAGATTGAAATAGCCACAAATACATGCTTTCAAAGACTACATTTTAAAAACAATACAGTTTAATAGCTTTCCAGGGAGCACGAAAGGCTCATTTAACAAGTCATCTTCGTTTTCTATCCATTTGCTTTACTTCCTTCTGAATGTCCTCATTTATTCCTCTTTGATCAATCTGTTGCACCCTACTCTACTTTATTCAGTGTCAATTCTGGTAATAACCTTCACAATGAAGGCATATTAATAAACTGTGAAAAAGCAAACACTATGTGTTTCGACGTACATGAGAGACACAGTGAGGTAAACGCTCGTGTAAATTCGATAATTAACTCACCAGTTATTGTCCGCCAAGCCCAATAATGGAAGGATGCTAGGACGTCCGTTCTGAAACAAAAAGAACGTTTAAATAATTAAGAAAGACGAAACTATTTGTCTTCTTTATGCCCGTTGACAGATTTAGGTTTTACCAGACAATTCCAATTTTTATTTCGACAATATAAAAGGCTGTGCGGGCAAATTGTTACTAATGTACACAGATTAATTTCCACTAGGACAACAATGCAGACAATTAGCATTCACATAAATTAGATTGCAATTGCACCAATTCTGTCGTTCGGAGGCTTCATAGCATACTTTATGAGTTTAATGTGTTCTTCATATTACTTTGGACGTTATACGTGAGTTGGAAATATTTATCAATACGGTAAATGCTCATGATAATTGTACGATGCCAATACCCAGAACACTTACGCCCTGAAATATTCTGTGAACTGGCAATTCATGTCCATGGATGCATGTGTAGAGATGTGGTAGAAGTTAATCCCGTGTCCCACACAATGAACAACTGAAAAAATGCGTGGAATAAATAGTTTAATGTTACATTGATAAATTAATTTAGGAGATATAGAACACTTCAACATTATGCGAAAATTATTTAAGTTGATAACTATACCAGACAAAAAAAGCCTTTGAGAGATAAATTTCGTACACTCAGGATTTCCAGTTTAAGGTATCAAATGTAAGAAACGATGGCACCGAAAAGATATAATACGAAGCTAGAGTTTGATTAAACCAAGGAATAGTTTCAAGAACTACCAGATAATCAAAGGCCACAAAGCCCTCAAGTACTGCCATATGTATGTATAGAGATTAACGGCATGTCAGCACAATCCTTGCTATACAATGCCGATTACAAATTAAACTGTAGAAATGTAAAGGTAAACATTGGTAAATACTTTAAGAAGAAAACCCATGCAAATAAACACAAATATGTACTCCTACAAGACGAAACATGAAAGGTAAACATACTAAATTTCTTTCAACGGTATATATACAAAAAGAGAAAGTTAAACAACTATTAATTTCTTGAAATATAGGGTCAAAAAGTATTATATTACGGCCATATGAATGGAAAGAAGAGGTAACATTATTTCTGTTTAGATACGATAGGCGGCCATACTGGAGGAAATCTTTTTGATATTGCAATGGTTATATATGGCGGGCAATAACTGAAATAGAATATTTGAATATCAGAAATACATTGTTTAAAGAAATAGCAGAAAATAGATTTTCCGCTAGTATCTATATTAGTTATGCTTCTGCTGATTTTGTCTCAGTTGAAGTTCCTCGATTTTTCTACAAACTGCTGCCACCTGGTCCTCCACATAAATAATCTATAACTACCATGGCTAAAATCGTCTGCCACTGATCGTACTTGCAGAAAGGTCTTTAGTAGACATCGATAGATAATATAAACAGTTAGACAACAGTAAAACATGTATAAATATATTTGTTAAAATGTGCGAGTCTAGCTTCCGGCTTCAGCACTTCCTGTCAAAATGGGAAAAGTTTAAAGTTCACCAATCTGGGGCATGGCAATAAGGTACTTTGAGCTTATGCACCAGAGCGAAAGGTGCCTTAAAGACTAAATCAATGCAACCAACCAGTGAATATCAGTGCTACTATAGCAATCAATTGGTGCATGGCGTAAGCAGAGTCGAAGGGGATAAATCTGTGCAGGAAAGTTTCCCTCAGTAAGGTGATTGTATTCCTGCTCATTGTTATCAGTAGAGTTGAGTACGTCCACATCATGACGCTGGCGGCGCCACGGGTAACCGTCACACCGTAACCCGCTATACGACGTAGGCCACCATGCTCAAGTTCCAAGGAATAATCTGCAGAGAAAGATTGCGATATCAACATTAGTTTACTTCTGTCTCATTAAAATGCTTTGATAAAGGTACATTTGTATATCTTCTGTACCATTATTTGCATAACATTATTAAACTGAACTTTGAATTTGGAACTGTTTTTAATTCTAATTATTTAGTTTTCAAATACAGCCCAAGCTGTCGTATGCAGCCTTCATTCGGAACTGATTGTCTCTCAAAGGTTAAGATGTTTGCTGAATCAAAGTTTACATTTTCTAAAAATGTTTGTAAAAAACGAAATAAAAAGTGGACATTCCAATCAGGTGATTCGTTATCGCTGGCAAGTTTGAATGTACGATCAATAGAAGAAACGAACATTTCTTCAAGTAAAGATGAGTACTATATGGTTACTGCATACAATATTGTCCTGGTGTCTCGTACATGTTAAACAAATTATTTTTCTCTACTGTTTTATGGCATTTATGACTGAAAAAGAAAAAGCATGAGGTAAAGCAGTGTGTACAAGACTACTCTTAATTTCACTTAATGCAGATTGTTATAGTCAATTTAAGAAAAATTACCTTTAATGCTGTTCCCAATTTATATTGAAAAAAATTAAGTTGCAGATAAAGTGGAGAGACTAATAATATATATACCTTTAAATATTCTGTGGCATATTTTGAATACCTTGGTGCTTATATCGTGACTGAGTTTCGGTACTATTCCCACCCCCATCCCCAACACACACACACACTCCCTCACTTCACCTTATAAAATCTAGCTTGCATAACAACTCGATACTTTTGCCCATGTACTACAAATTGCAGTCAAAATGAAGAGTCTGTAGTTAAGATGGCATGTGAAGTCTGAAACAAATGCGTTCGTAAAAAATATTTTCTTAAATGTTCATTCTTCCTCTCTCCCTTCCGCAAATCTCTATTGCAATTATCTTGAATGTGTCTAATCAAGCAGAAAAAACTTCCCCTCTGTACTCGCTTATAAGTCGGATCCAACCAGCTGCACACTGCATAGACCCATATCTGCCATCACATAATGCACCGGCAGATCTGGGTCTATGCAGTTTGCTAGGATTATTCAATTAAACAAAAAGAAGACAGACTCTGACCTGCCGACATAATGCATTGGCAGATCATGGTATATGTTGTTTGTAGTTGAGCCGATTTATACACTAGTTTATATGGTATATTTAGATTAGTAGAGTAGGCATACACAATTCTTATTATTACCCAACGGAGACTAGTTTTAAACTAATAATTTCCTTACTGAATTTTAAACTTATTTCCTGTAAACAGTAATACTAACGGTCATGAAGTACGTATGTTCCTGTTCTAGGATACTTATAAATACAGTCTACTAACCTCATTTAACAATAAACGAGAAAAATTCAATTTGCTTACAATGGGCCCTTTCCACAAAGATTCCGACGGTAATGAGAATGTAGAGCGTAACCCAAAAGATCTGACGACGGTAGTTCTCCACCCAGTTGAAAACAGCAAATTTCCTCTTCTCCCACTTTGTTTTAGGATGCTCTTTTTGCTTGGTTGTGATCGTCAGCTGCGATTTCGTGCGGGATAATGCCACATGTGGCGAATCATTCTTATCAAAGTCAGGGCTTAAAAACAAAATGATGGATCGAAATTCGAAACAAGACTTCCCATCTTGGCGTTTCGAAGATAACAAAATGCATTCAAAAGCGATATGTGCGTGCACTTCCCCGACCAGAATACATCAATGAATAAACCCTTAAGTTTATTTGAGAAGAAACTGAACTGAGTGAGAGCAATATCCAAGATACAATATCAACGACTGCGTAATCTGTGCTTGTTCAACTGGAAAAAAGATATCTGATTTGTATTAACAAAGAACAACGTATATTATGACAAAAGACAGCAACAGTTATGAGCAAGTCCTAAACACGCCAGAGTATTAAATGGCGTGAGCATTATGCTCAAAGGTTACCGGAATTTATGGAAATATGCAAACAGCAGACATTGGTAAAGAGGTTAAATGATGTATTAAGAATTGGAAGTAATTTTTTCACAATCTGGTTGTATACATTTTTAGCGCGATGGATGAAACGCTTGCATGTATGCATTTACGTGGTTATGCTTTATTGTCTGTCTAATTGTTTCAAACTGCAATTAAATGGAAGACACAGCTTACGCAAATCCATCCATAAATGTCTGGCGTCTGGAACGGAAGCTTTTGAACAGATGTCCTGTTTTTCCTTCTCCTGAAATATTTTAAACAAAATATGAAGCCGTTTTATGAGACTGTACAATCTCATTTGGTAATTCCATCCCTGATTTACATTGCTTTTAATAGAATATCTTAGGGGAAAAGGAGATTATCGCATATAAAGCTTGTATATAAACATACCAGGTGTGTCGGCAAAATCATATTGATTTTATGTAAAGTAACACAATCTACACAGTGTTGTTCAAGTTGATCACATATAGTTCTCATCCAGTAATGAGTGTGAACAGCTGTTTGCCGGTTTCATCCATATTCGATGTATTCATGATTGCAACTAACGTTTATGGTATTAAAGTTTAAAGGTAAAAAGTTGAAATTTGTCTCATATGTACTTTGTTTTACTTTCACAATAGTAGATTTCAGTAATTTTATAGCAGTAGCAGTTCTCTTGGCTGAAGGCTTCTATACAAGTTTACAACAACAAAAAAACAAACAAAAAACATACTTTTTAAAATAAATCCTACACACTAAAGATATCTTCCCTCCTACAAAGTTGTAAGCCGTGGCTTCTTTGAGATTGTCTCTGACCACATTAATGATAAGTGCCATATGCAGATGCATACTTTGCTGAAACGTTACAATATGCAAGAATCTGAGAGAATATGTAGCTATTCTTAATAAGAAATACTCAACGTCAACCGATTTGATTCGCATACATGCTTGAGTCTCATTCTCACTAAAGAGCGGGGCATAAACTTTTGATGAATTTCAACATCCTAAAGCTACAAAGAACACCGACTATACAGGTAATATAAGAATATTCAGGTATGTTAACATTAAGTGCCAATTACAAAAGGGTGGGTCTATACAAACAGGAAGCTCAACATTCGTTCTTCTATCTGACCACATTATATATTTAGAGCTGTATCGTACAAGAGTCTTTTCAAAACTTTTGGAATTATGGCCTTCTCGTGCAAAAGTTTAAAAAACTCCAACTTTAATTGGACATTTACACATTTTGAAAAAGGTATTTTAAGATTAGACCCTGGTCAAATGAATCCAAATGAGGAAATAAATATGAGTTATAATTTTTTGTAAGAGTAATAGCTGAAAAATTCTCGATTCTAAATAGAGTCAATTGGGTATCAAAATCTATATTTCATGTTGTTTTTCTTTAATAAACGCTTTGGCCAGAGCGAGATATCAAACTTGCATATATGCATGAACAGAGCACGTTATACTCGGGACGATGCCAACTATATGTGCTCATGCATAGATGTGTACGAAATAGTGGTTATGTAACGGGATTTACCGGTCCATGTGTAATTGAGTAGTAACGGCAAGCTGTCTCTCTTCTACATATTAATTGAAGACAAACGTTTATTTTAATATGTGCCTTGTATGAAAATAAAAAGAGAATGGAAATATATACCATAATGTTATTCAAACTGATTGAGCAGTTTCAAATGATATGGCCGATTAAGTACAAGCATTCGCGTCGATAGCCTGAGCTGCGAAGTTTGCCATGATGGATATATTTGTGACGTGACTAAGTCACATCCGGTCTATTTCAGATACATTCTTCATCTGATTTGCTGTTGCCATAAGTTTATTTTAGAACTGTTAACAAAACGTACAAAACAACGATGTTAAAATGTATTGTCAATATCGACGGTGAATTCAGATTATGAAGATACACGAAGAATCCGATTAATAAGTCTGTCACGTTGTTCAAACTACTTCGAGAATATACTGTATTCCACAGAAATGTAGGATCACTATAATAATTCGTTACGTAAACTCGAAGTGACTTCGAGATAATACTAAGACGTGTAAATTGTCATATGAGATCAAATTATGTTAAACTAAATCCAAATCTAACAACAACTATCAAAACTTCCAGTCACTTTCAACCGATTTTCATCTTGTCCCGGTTTTCAGAGTAGGAGAAATCTGATGAGAAAACTGGAGATGAGCATTGCGGATTTCAAGAATGTTTTTTTCCTTCAACTCTTTGAAATTTTCCGGAAGGTACTTGACAAAATGGATAGTTTATTTCAATATCGAGGCTACTAGATTAACAACTGAGCACAAATGTATTCAGGAAGAAAATGTCGATTAACCTTTTCTTGTAAAATCTTGTGTTAAACCGCAGTCTAGTGTTACGGGCGTGTTTAGTAGCCTAATCGTTGTAAGCCAAAGCTATATGTTACCGCCATTACATTCTAAGTCTGTTTTCGATTGACCTTCAGCTGAGTTATGAAAGAATGATGTGAAATATATATGGTTCTGCTCTCCAGGCGTAAATTAAGTATTAGAATTTTAGTGCTTGACACATTGGAACCACATAACACCTTGAGATCACACAACGCCTAGGAATCATACCATAACTGCATGTATTTCTCTCAAAGAATGCTGACAACACTTTATGTCTTATTGCTAGATAGCTAGCCAGTATATGATAGAGAGAGAGAGAGAGAGAGAGAGAGAGAGAGAGAGAGAGAGAGAGAGAAAGAGAGAGAGGGAAAGAGAGAGAGAGATTATTCATAAAGTTGAACTACTTTTGTAAACGTTACAATTAGGATATTCTCTCTTACCATCAAGTTTGAGAGTTGCATTCTCGAAAATCTTCTCGTACTCGTCTGAGGCGAAGATCTGCCTAAATGTGTCGAATGTCATAATGTCCGTGTCCTGAAGTCCAGCCTGGGAGTAGAGAGTATGTATAAGCTGATTGACTTGGCCACCCCCAAGGCTGCCTTCGGACAGGTCCAATATTGACCTGGATACAGGGAAACGTACAACATACAGTATGGTCCTTTATATTCAAATCTCAATTATCCTCATAATCAATCTCATCAAAACTGACAGGAAAACATACAGAATAGAATATGGTTCTCACTATCTCAACTCTCAGTTATCTTCATAATCAGTGTGATAAAAACTGAGAGGGGAACATACAATATACAGTATAGTCCTTACTATCCAAACTTCGTTCATCCTCCTAATAATTAATGTGGTCAAAACTGACAGGGAAACGTACAGAACATAAATATAGTTTTCATTATCTCAACTTTCAATTATTTGTATTACCAATGTGATCAAATTTGACAGGGAAACGTACAATATACAGTATTGGTCTCACAATCCCAACCCTATATTATCCTCATAATCACCATCATCAAATCCAAATTCTAAAATAACTTTAACTCTTTCACAGTGATATCACACCACAACATGTAAGCTATGCTAATGTATTGTGGTTAATTCCAGTAATATAAGCTGCATCATGTTGTAGCTTTGGTGGACTAAATGACAGAGATGATTCTGCACGTATTCAAGTAAACATTAGTCAACAATTAATGGATCGAGAAGGAGTTTTTGCTATGGTAGAATAAGTATATGAAACCTTAATGAAAGTGTCGAAATCTTTCCTTTTTAAGAACACAAACTTGGGATCGTGAGACGACGGAAGTCGAAAATGTAATGGTAAACTCTAAATGTTGAACTTTCAACTCTGACGTTTTGTTTTATTCTCGCATCCAGGTAAGAAAGATATCTTACACTTAAACGAGTCCATATAATCCGTATTTTTCTGCATTAGCAGTGGTCACTTTGATAATGAATGTTTCACATTAGACATTTACATAATATTTAATTTTCGCAAGCAAAAAAATTACCCATGCAGCTGATTTTGTTGCCCAAATTACATGTTTGTAGCAGCAAATGATGTAGAAAAATAGGATTTTGTTTCGTTTCTAAATCTCAAATAGGGATACGAGAACATTTAAAATGAAAGTTAAAATCATTAGACCAGTACTAAATGGGGTATGTTTAAAATTAAGAGACAATACAGAATGAAAATCGAGTATATACTGTATATATTGTAGGATTTACCAGGTTAAACGGATGTTATATATTTTTTTTAGGTTTTTGCTCAGCGCCAGACTAGCCGCCAAGAAATTTAAATCACGCCACTTACGAATGACAGACTAATTGCTTCAAGCTGCAGCAAATCATTATTTCATGTAATACATATTTTACTGTAGACTCTGGTCTGAACCATGGGCAAGAATGTACAATTGCTTTAGATTCTAATGTAGTGGCAGACAGTATAATTATGCACTACGTGCTAATCTTTCCTCCTTCTAGTTTAAAATATACAGCACATAGTCAGCAATAAGAAACGATCTTGCAGCAAATGAATTGAAATCTCACTACAAATGCTACAAATGTGGTTTTAAAAATCAGAAAAAAATAACTGAATTAAGACAATGAGTACAGTGATATTGAATTGTTTCTGTCACCGCAGGACAGGCCTTGTTGTCTGCTAGTATAAAATTAATTTTACAGTGTTGGTAACTATGATCTGAGGCCCAAAAGGTATCTGTATGATTAGAATACAAGCGGCCCGCGATTTCATCTTGCCTTGGGTGTAATTCGTCTATATAAAGTAGTAACCGCCTAACTGTCAACAGACGGACACAACTCCAACAAAGTCAGATTAAATGTACTCCGTAATCGAAAAAAGCTTCCCTATCAAGAAAGAGTTTTAAATAAGGTATGCAAACAAAAAATATGTTGTAAATTTGTATTTGGTGGCAGACGCACCAGAGCCGGGTGACACATTCACTATGTGTGCACAGTACGTGGAGCACAAAGTACGATCACAGATCGTACATAAATGTCTCCCTTAAAACCGTGGTTTCCACCTGAGGGTGGTAAGTGGTGCAGTTCCGTTATAACTACCCAGAATGGCAGAAAACTATAGACAGTAAGATATGCATTTTGTGTAAAATTAAAGATAAAGATTAAAGTTAAAAACATTTATAAAAAGCGAGCAAAATAATGAGACATATTAAACAAATGATGAAACTAATTCTGGTTAAGTAAACCGAAATAGTTTGTTTCCTACAGCACAACGAGATTCATCAGTGCATGTACTTTCCACAAGACCAGTTCCTCCCTAATGGCATTCTCAGAACTAAGTTGTTTCAAAACGCTTACGAAGTATTTTATATTAGTTATTTTGTTAAAATTCTATTGTGTAGTTTTTTTTATATCTGCTTTTATGCCGCCAGCTTTAGGCACTAAGGTTGTACCTAATTATATATGCCAAATATCGTGGCGCAAGTTAGACTCGAACCATCAACCATTGGCTTATAAACCCAACACTTCAACAATTAGAGTCAGATATTATTATTAGAATTACAAGAAATAAAGATTGATTTACTCTGACTGATTGTTCAATCTGTAAAAACAGTTCCGATTTAATGTATTATCTATCAATGCTTGTGATGGTAGTAAAATTATATATATCTTTTTTTTTACTTCAATATCTCCATAGAGCATAATTCATTTTATTTGATCTCAATGCTTTTATATTCGATTTCCTGAGAACGTTTTATAAAAGTATTAGCAGTAAGGTATCAGAGACTTCTGGACGGCCTCTCCGAACAGTACGCAAATAAGGAAAGTGGTCTAGGTGTTGGAACATGAAGGGATGTTTTTCAGACATAGTAAGGAAAGTGGTCTAGGTGTTGGAACATGAAGGGGTGTTTTTCAGACATAGTAAGGAAAGTGTTCTAGGTCTTAGAACATGAAGGGGTGTTTTGTTTTTCAGACATAGTAAGGAAAGTGTTCTAGGTCTTGGAACATGAAGGGGTGTTTTGTTTTTCAGACATAGTAAGGAAAGTGGTCTAGGTCTTAGAACATGAAGGGGTGTTTTTTGTTTTTCATTCATAGTAAGGAAAGTGGTCTAGGTCTTGGAACATGAAGGGGTGTTTTTTGTTTTTCAGACATAGTAAGGAAAGTGGTCTAGGTCTTGGAACATGAAGGGGTGTTTTTTGTTTTTCAGACATAGTAAGGAAAGTGGTCTAGGTCTTGGAACATGAAGGGGTGTTTTTTGTTTTTCAGACATAGTAAGGAAAGTGGTCTAGGTCTTGGAACATGAAGGGGTGTTTTTTGTTTTTCAGAAATAGTAAGGAAAGTGGTCGAGATCTGAAAATATCACTAATGCTTAGTAATATTGGGGTGCTTTTGTTTTTATGCAATAGTAAGGACAGTGGTCTAATAGTAAGGTCTAGGGATGTTTTTGTTTCTATGCAATAGTAAGGACAGTGGTCTAATAGTAAGGTCTAGGGGTGTTTTTGTTTTTCACACAATAGTACGGAAAGTGGTCCAGCTGAAACAAAATATCATTTCAGTAGTATGTTCAAGCAAGTGTGTGTTTGTGTGTTTGTAGGTGTATATGTGCTCGAGACCTACTTTATCATTTTTTCGAAGTCTGCCTTTCTCAGGTATCCTCGTCCCCTGAAGTCATTCATATTGAACAACAATTTGGTCTTCTCTTCAGCATTACCTAAGGAAGTAATACAATGTCCTAATGAATCTCAAAATTAAATATTTTAGAATATATAGCAATACAATATGATAGCGGACTTAAAATGAATGGGAGATTTTAAAACAAATATAGCTGGAAATCTTTTTTCTTATTCAAGGAATCTGAAACGTTCTGCGGAAATTAATTCTGCTGCTTCAAAATAATATCAATCTATAAAATTCAAGCTACAATAAAATAAAAAAAATGAAGAGCAATTTTAATATTATATATTCATTTGCCATACCGTGAAACATGTTTCCAATATATGTGATTTATATCATCAAAGTAAATTTCAAATTGTCTTTTCTAGCAAGAGGATGAGAAATACTATAATAAACAAGTAACAGAATGCAATGAAAGATAATTATAGAAGTAACAGAATGTAATGAAAGATAATGATATGTTCTCTATGAAAGGAAAAATGACCGATATAAATACCAATATACTACCAAAGCTTAGTCACTGATGTAAGATAAAGTCTATTTACCTCGGGCCAATATCACAAACACGTCCATGAATTCTTGGAAGCTGACAAAACCATTTTTGTCTTTGTCCACCATGAGGAACATGTTTCTGACGAACATAGAACTGGGTCTTAGTCCTAACGCATCCGCGAATTCAGTGCGAGTTAATTGGATTTCATTGACTAATTTGGAGTCTAATGGAATTTTTTCTTCTCCGTGGGCCTGTTTGAACGCCTACAAAAATAGCAGGAGACTGCAGCCATATACAAAGAAGGTCCTTAATACTTATACCTGGAGTCTGAAGTAAACATTATTGATCTTTAAATTAATACAATAATAAGCCTCAAAAAGAAATTATTAAGATTAATAAAATTTCTTTTTCAAATGTTGTAACATTGTTTGCAATGAAACAACGTTTGAAAAAACAAAAGCTAATTATATCCTGCAGAAACGAACATTTTCCTGTCGAGTCTAATAATTTCATGCTAAAACTTTTTCCAAATTAATCTACTTCAACTACATCATTGCTTGAAGATAATACCAAAAATCAAACTAAATTTGTCATCTAGAAAATTTTAATATTTGTGTAGTGTAACTCGATCCAGTAAAAAGAATATGTAACCCAGATTAAAAGGGAATTTGGTAAATGGATAGCTCTTCCTTTTTTCTTTACTTTTTTTTTTTTTTTTTTTTTTTTTTTTTTTTTTTTTTTTTTGCATTTTGCGTTTTGCCTTTGTGATGTAATACTTTTAATAATGTGTAATTTTGTGTTCAATGATTAAATTTTGGTTTTGTTGGTGTTTTCCACCCAAATATGTAAACGTATATTTATACATCAAACAATCTGTATAAAGCATCCATCTTGAAAGGATTTACTTGATTACATGTTGCGTGTGATCTTACCACGTCTTTAGGTAAATGGAAATTGCAAATGTATAAAATAGAAACAAACGGTCTTGATAAAATGATTGTTTTGTCTACCTGCAAGCACATCGCTCTGAAAACTTTATCCAGTAACTTCTTCCTAGTTTCCGTTGTTTCTGCGTCTTTCAGTATCATGGATTCAGAAAACGTGTGCCTCTCGCTGTCGACCCCGACATCCTGCAGGAAGTTCTCGAGCTTGCGGACAAAGTTGTCTCTGTAGCCTTCGTCTGCAAATCGGATGATCTGTAATGTATAAAATGGATACAATAAATCGAGGGCCAGTTCATTCTATTGGTTACAATAGTTTGAGGTTTCCAGATGACAAACTTTTTGTAGCGATTACATTTTGCGAGTTTATCACAATCGATATATTTAATTTCACGAATATGGATCTTACCGATACCTCTACGACAAGGTATAGTATGGATAATGTAGTAGGTTTAAAACAGGTCCAGGCACAAGGAAAACGTACATAAATTAAGTCAGCTATGTAGTATGGCCATTTGTGTTGGTAAAGAATAAAAACCACTTATAATAAAAAGTCTAGTCTATGACAAAATATACGAAGAATATACTTATTTATATCAGCCAATCACTTAGGCAGTACAGACGGTCGAAAATATCCCGACAAAAATTGACGGTGGTACTGCACTTCATGGTGTAATACCTGTGCATCAAATATTGCTTTATAAAAGTGTTCTGTCATCATTTTTTCCTCTGAAAAGTATTTAGAAAAAAATGAAAGTTGACAGATTTGTGGGAAATAGCTTTCAATTTTAAATTTAGAGATAAAGTCCTATCAAGTTTCAGCAAATTGAAATTATTAATTATTTGATATAAATATAAACCTTACCCAACAAAATAGTATACTTTAGTATCAGACAAGTCACTATACAGCCAGGACTGTTGATGATTAAAGTGCAATGTCTTTAAAATGTGAAATTGGAGTTCTTTCGAATAAAATTCCTGCTGACTGGTACACGCAAAAATGCATCAGAAACCATTTACATGTCAGATCGAAGAGAAAATTCACACTACGTCACAAAATAACAAATGAGATTGATTTCTTGATGAAAAGAAAGAATTTAACAAACCTACCAAGTCTATTTCTCCTGTTACACGAACGGATATAAGCGTTCTCTGTCTGTCCTCAGATAGACGTATATGAACCTTCCCTGTAGTTCGGCGCAAATCTATCATCCGGAGCGGCTTCTGGAGTCTGTCCGTGATATGGATCTTTTTTCTGGCCAGATCAAACTTGGCCTTGATGGTTCTTTCGCCCTCTTTAGGGCCCATCCATTCGATCACTGTAGAATTGAATTTAAAGTGTGGGAATGTATAAAGAAATAGTCATTGAAGAATCCAAAAAGTATGGAAATGTTTGCTCGAAAGTTTTGTGGAATGTAATCAAAACGTTTTTGAGGTTTAAAAGAAACTCACAGTATACACCTTTCATACATAATAATGAATATTTTTACTCTTGACGTGATAAAGCAAACGTATGTAATAAATACTTATTTAAACAATACTTTCTAAACGGCACTTCAACAATCCTGCCCTCAACATCTCTACATGAGGTTGCCCTTCATAATATTCACATATGTATAAATAATGTTAAAAATGCACTTTCAAATCTGACATTAGCAAGACAGGTGGTTCCTGATGATATTAACCGTATGCTACTTAAAGAAGGCGCTCAAATATTATTGCTACATTTATCAGAAATTGTGAACAATTTGCTCCAAGCATCATATTTCCTATGAAAAAAGGGACAAATATATCTTTTCTTATAGACCTGTTTCTCTACTAAATAGTGTGAGTAACGTATTAACAAATGCGATGCCTCACATTTGCATAACTATGTTTCTACTACCAACAACTTAAATAGTCATGTTCTATCTGCTTTGACACCTAAATATTTAGTTGGTGTACAATTGTGTGGTATTGCTAATAAGTTATGGAAGAAATTATATGGAGACAGAGAAGTTAAAGTAGTACTTTATGATATCAATAATGCCTTCGACAAAATCTGTTATGACGGTATAGTTTATAAATTAAGAAATATATCAATCGTTAGAAGAATATTGGAATTGTTAAAAAAAAATTATATTTTCCAAAAGGTGTTATATAGCAGCATATCATAGCTGGTGTGTCTCAAGGATCTATACTTTGACCACTCTTATGTCTAATTTATATTCATTATTTTGTACTGATCCTCTCAGTCCAGTATAAAATTGTTTGCTGATGATACTTCTTTATCAATTATTGTAGAGAATGCAACTCTGACCACTGCTGATTTGAATGAAGATCTAAGTAAAATCAATTTGTGGTATGACCAATGGTTAGTATAGTTTAATCCTAACAAAACCGACTCAATGACCATATTCAGAAAATCTCTATGGTCCAGCGATATAACATATTTAACAGTATTTTGGATTACACCCATGGGTCTTGCCCCAAGGGCGGGAAAATGTTGCCTATGGGTAGTAAATTGTAAACTGTTGAGATCCCCACGGTATGACCCATAAATAGGTTTGAAGAGCATAAGGATACGAAATCAAATATGTATCCAATAGAGATTCTTTGCGCATTTTTCTATGATATGATGTGGATCACAAAGACAAAAGTGTGAGTAAACCCTTTATAATGAATCATCAAAGGGGTTTAGGAAATACAAGCAATCGAAAAATCTCGACTCAGTCTACGAAGCTCCGTTTTGTCAATTTTGTGAATTATATCCTAAAGTTTTGCTGGTTCAGTAATTGTTAAATATTTTCTTTTAATGTTCACGTAATGAAGGACGACACGATGTTGCACAAAAATATGTGTTGTCGAGTAATTTTTAATTTTGATTTTCAACACACCCCCAAAGCACACCTCGGTGGGGATCTTTTATATTACTGGCTTAGTAATTTATAAAATTTGACATTTAACGTTCCCTTATATGAAAACCTTAAAAAAAGATAACTGCATGGTTGGTCTAATAACCGCTATTTTTATACTACTCAGACTAAAACTCTAAATAATCTTAAGCTAGTGGCTCAATCCTCTTTATCTCTTGGTCTGATATTTTGTGTATTTTTTATGACGATGTTTGCAATCCAAGAATGCAGTATAAGAAAAGTAAGATATTTCCAAAACATCGAACAAAATTATATTGGATGAAACTTTGTTACTGTCCATCATTATCAGTGTTTATATTTATTGATACTATACACACAGAAACTATCGAAACCCTGCTCCCCCGCATCCCCCCCCCCCCACCTCGGAAAACAAATTCCAATGCCAGAGCTAATGGAACATAACTAAATCATTGATTTCATTCAATTTCATAATGTAAGTATATACTCCATTTTAGTAGCACAAATAAATCATCCATGTTATGAAGTAATATGAAAAAGTATGGATCTTTTAAAAAGAGTGATTTTTTCTTCCGAACCATAAAGAATGCATTCAGCAAGCTGACCACTTTTTACCATAAGATTTTTTTTTAAGTTGTAAAATATTTCTTTAGCAATTCAGATAATAAGCAGTCGTATATTCCCGTGCATTATATCTGGGTATCCCGTGGCACCACAAATTTCAAGATACTGATTGACAAACATGTATAGGCAAATAGCATGGTTTGAAGAAATTCCGTTTCTTTTTCTTGAACCACCAGGCTCTTACCCCCATCTCCCACCCCAACTTTGACCCAAGTCATTCACTCCCAGGAAATAACCAACGATGGTATCCCAAAGAGCCTTTCTTGTGGTTAGTAGTAGTAGTATTTTCAATTAATCCTATTTTATCATTTTCTAACGATCTTGGGGTCAGAGCCAAAATGATTTATTTCTGATAACTTGTCAGTACATTTTCAAGTATATTGGTGTAATTTATCGCCTGTAGTAGGAAGGGAGAGTGCCATGGAAGGATGACTCGGGGGAGGGAGGATAAATTAAACTTTCCGAAACCTTGCTAGGAAAGCATCAGAAAAATAAACATGCAGTTTTATAAAGGGACCGTTAACAATTTAAAAAGCAGACAAGTGTAAAATATAGTTGTTGTGAAGTCCGAGTCTGAAATGTATCTTTAGATAAGCGGATACAGAAATGTAATTCATGCTTACTGTGGAAGGTGTTGGGGTCGTCACCCTTTTTAGGGGACACCCGTCTTGCGGCCTGCAGCTTCCTCTGCCGATATTTAGCCAGCACGATAAGGACTCCAAAAGCAACTGCACGTATATCATAAAATTGATAAAGCAAATGTCTGAAGTCCGAAAATAATTTCAGAGAGATATCAAAAGAAGTGTGAAGATATGATGTTCGAGTGTCCAAATAAATATCTTAACAGTCCTAAGATAGCAGTGTCATATTTGGGACGATAAATATTTGCAATTAAATAACTTATCCAAATTAAAAATAAAAGAGTTACCAAAAAAATCTTGTTCTGGTCGTTTGTAGTCTTCTTTTAGCTTTATAATAATAATAATAATAATAATAATAATAATACTTATTATTATTATTATTATTATTATTATTATTATTCCGACATGAACTTGGGGAGGAGATAGACTATAGGTATAGACACACGTATTATCTACTTTTCACAGATAATTTTTTCCTAAATGTTTGGATTTTTATGAATTTACTGTGGATATAATTTTATATCTTCAATAGTTTTTATCAATAAATATATCAACATGTGTGTACATTGTTTTGTTTTTTTGTTTTCAAACTAAATAACAACCTGAAAACAAGCAATCTAATATTCACATGTGCCGTTGAGAAACAGCGAGTAAGCAAGGAAGAAAAATGTGATACAACGGCGCTTACTTACTCGGTATACAGAGCCCGAGTCCAAAAAATGTAAGAGCGAAGGACACTTCACTTCCGGAGAAGTAGTCATAGTGTTGTAGAGGGGTGCATTTCTCGATCACCTCTGTTCCATTAAACGTATCGTTTCCGTCAGCAACTAGCTGCTTTGGCTGCGGACATGGACCTATGTTAGCAGGAACAATGATAATTGCCATGAATACATACATACATACATACATACATACATACATACATACATACATACATACATACATACATACATACATACATACATACATACATACATACATACATACATACATATATACATACCGCAGGGTAGAATTTAAATAAATTTTTGCAGCCGAGGGTTTCAAAAAGGTATCCAATCGAGCGCGACAGTAACTATAAATTCCTAAAGCTATTATTGTACTAGCTATTAAATATTCGTGCATAACAGTATTCGACAAACGTGGCTGACCGTAAGTTTTAATTATTATTTAAATAAACTCATTTATCATCTTGCCCCAGAGATTAATTAGATTGCAATTTAGAGGTGATAAGACTGATATGATCAATGATAAGCCAATTCATCTGATATAATGACCCAATCAAGTTCATAGAATTGGAGAAATATGTACAGACCGATCTATCGCCAAGCCTGCAAAAAGCACCCAAACGGGCATGAGTAACCCTTCCCCTCTGACACACACACATCGGGAATACGTACTTACTTACTTAACAATACGATACAATACAAAATTATACTATCCAATACAATACATATATGTGAGTAATAAGTGGAGTTAAAAGGACGTACCTTTTATAATGTCGGGGAATTTGTATGCTGATACGTTAAACGAAGAAGAACGAGAATTCGCATTGATCCAACTCCTCTAAATTAGCAAAAATTAGATTTATCCGTGCTTTTTCACAAATAAATAGTAAGTCACCATTATAGTTTGACACAAACTATGAAGTTTAAAGGGTGTAGTTTTTTATCATTTCAAGAACGTTTATATTGGTAGGTCAAACTGACAAGAATACGAATATCTCATAGCTCCTCTACGCTTCCTCGATACATTAACTAAAAAGAGATGTATGCGTCTGCTTCCACAAATATGGAGTAACTCACCATTATAATTTGACACAGACTATATAGCGTTTTAACGCAATGCTTATCTTTATTTGTTCAAAAATGTTCAACTTTTAACAATATTACGCTTTTCTTTGTATGGACTTTTGAACAATCTGTTTATAAATTTAAACAAGAAAATGGAGTCATCTATATCCACCTGCCCTCCACTATATGTCGAAGATTTCATATATAGGAAGTTATTATTTATAAAGTATCTATGGATGCGATAATCATAATGTGTGTTCGCGTCTTTGATTTGAGCCTGGATGGACAGACACTGGAAACATCTTTTAAATGTTGAAGCTGACGATTTCTCAATAGCAAAAGGTACATGTAACGCACTTGTCTGTCTGTATATATATATATATATATATATATATATATATATATATATATATATATATATATATATATCGTACAAATATTGAAACCAAGTAATTGTGAATATCCAAAGTCACATCTACACTTCTAGTATAATATCTGTATATCTGTACCATACTTTATAAAGAGTTTTTAGTTTGTAGCCTGAAACAGCAATATAGATAATGAATAGATGGATGAACAGACAAACGAAAAAAAAAACAATAATAGTATTGAAACTGAAAAATTGTGAATAGCAAAAGGCACATCTAGACCCTAAACCATTATTCTAAAATGGATACTATATATAATATATATATATAACGGTTTGGGAGTTATTCTCCTGAAGGTAACGTGTAATGGACTGATGGACGGATTGACAGACTGACTTACTGATTGACGGAACCAATTTATATATTTCCCGACAACTTTATTTCATGGGAGATAATGTTAAATAAGAGCAGTCTAGTGTTTGCTGTATAGCAACAAAAGATCAACCGTCTTGTTTGGTTTCACCAAATTAAAGGAAAACAATCTAAATTCTCTTCCTATGTCAGTACTCACTCTCTGTTAACAAGAACGGGTTCCGCTGTATATCGTTGGGTCCAATACGCGTCACCTTGGTTACTATGTCATAAATGGTAACATTCCTTATTTCTTCTATTTGATCTACCGTAAATAACCTGAGAATGAAAGATAAGTAAATTATGTATTTTACATCGGATACTTTACGCAACAAATGATGGATTTATAGCAAAGGGACCCGATCATTGCAATTTGCGTGGTATGTCCTCAAACAGAGGAACATGTGGTGAAAAATCAAAGTTAGGAGAATGGGTTTTGAAGTGACATAACTTCTCCAAATGAATGTGTGGAATGCTGGGTACACAATTTGTTGAATGTCCCGTTAATATACAGTTGCATAAAATACATTTGGTTTAAATGACTCATTCCTTAGTAAAGTTGCCCAAGGGAAACCAAAGATATAAGTACGGGCAATATGGGGCATTGACTATTCTAAATGACAATGTGGAACTGTTAAAATTAGACTGCTTCAAATTCTCATCAATATAAAGCTGCATGCCAAAGATCCTTAGTAAAGTAATCGTTTTGAAACCAAGGACAGGTCAGAAGGACCGGAACTCAGAGGCCATGCCTCTTTTGAATCATAATGAGAAACGCTGTAAATCAGACTCACTCAAGGTTTCGTCAATATGAAGCTGCATGCCAAATTTGATTGAAATATATAAAACAATACTTGGTAAAGTAATGCTGCAGAAACCAATGTCAGAAAGATAGATAAACCAAACTTGTTCTACGTCTTGCAATACAAAGTTGCATGCCAATATAATTGAAATTCAGAAATCCTTGGTAAATTAATGCTTCAGAAACAAAAGTCAGGAAGATAGATAATCAAGGGCTATACCTCATGTAAATTATGTATTGAAAGACTGTTAATCAAATTCCTTCAAGATTGCATCAACATATAGCTGCATGCCAACTTTCGTTGAAATCCATCAATCTTGGTTATGATAATGCTGAGGAAACACAAGCCAGAAGGTCAAAACGTCGTGTAAATAACCTCTGTAAATGATGTCATCGGACGCTGGAAATCATATTCGATCAAGGGCTTATAAATACAAAACAGCACGCTAAACTATGTTTCAATAAAGCAAACTTTGGTAAAGTTTTCTTGTGGAAAGCAAAGTCCGGAGGATGGGCAATTAGGGAAAATAAACCGTTCAACTTTAGTTTTTGGAACTCTAGAAATCCAGCTCGTTAAAGATTTTATCAATATAAAGCAGCATACGAAAATCCGATTGAAATCCAACAAACATTCATAAAGTAATGCTTTGAAAACCCAAAGCCAGGAGAACCGACAATCATGGGACCTAATTCATGTAACTGATGTCGAGGAACTCTTAAAGTCACAATGCCATAAGGTCTTTATATTTAAAGTACAGTGACAAATCTGGTTAAAATCCAACACACTTTGGTAACATTCTGCTGCTGAAACCATCGTCTGGAGGCTTGGCAATGAGAGAGGATGGGGTGGAAAACTCCTATAAGTGAGATTGTGGAACTCTGAAAATGAAACTTCTTCAAAACCTCATCAGTTTCAAGCCCAATGCCAAATCTGGTTGAATTCAACAAATCTTGGTGAAGATATGCTGCAAAAACCACAGTTAGAGGGACGGACAAAGGTATATCCTGTCAAGGATATTGCGGAACGTTGGAAATCGAATTAATTCAAGGTCATGATTATTTAGCACATATTAAAATTGGTTGAAATCCAACAAATCTTGATAACATTATGCTGCGAAAACAATTTCAGGATGATTGGCAATCAGGATGCATAACTTCTGTATTTGATGTCAAGGAACGCTGGAAATCAGATTTACTTAACGTCTCATTCAACAAGAATTTGCACGCTAGATTTGATTGAAATTCAACAATCATTGGTAAAGTTATGCTGCGGAAACGAAACTAGAGGGACAAGCAATAAGGGTTAGAGCACCTCTAAATGGCAATACAGAAGGCTGGAAATCAAAGTCGTTTAGGGTATCATTAATATAAAGCTGCATAGCAGATCTGGTTCAAGTCGGAGGGATAGTACGGACGGCAATTACATTACAATAGGACTGCGCTGTCTTCGTTGAACGAGGCACTAATTCACATGGGCTCCTTAGAGCTATAATTCAGACAAGCAATGTACTATAAAAAAACAGAGGATACAATGTCAGACAGTTCACGGAACGTCTCTAGCAACATGGAAAATGGTGAGTAGGCAAAAGGGTACGCTTAGGGTGTCTTACGAAAACGGTCATAGACCGCCAAAATAAGTAGCGATAATATATTCGAACAACAAGGAGCGGTTTAAAACATGGTACGCGATATCCGCAGCAACAATAGAGGATGTTGTACGCTTGTGAACGGCCATAGATGATACCGAATTAATCAGAACGGTCGAGAAACTCTAAAAAGACGGTACGGAAAACAATACGGTGCTATAGTGAGAAAAAACAATAGCAAACACTAAGCTGACAGTACGTTACGAGACGAACGCCAAATTGGTTGCGAAAGACATTAAATAAGTGATATAATATTTGAAAAAGAAAATGTATCACATGGCTATGCAAAATTATTGACACCAAATGGTCAATTAAGTCGACAAAAACACTTCATTTTTTAAAATGTGAATGATTAGCACACATATTGCAAAGGTTACGGGCATGTAGAAACATCTCACAAAGGTGGGGAAAGTCGAAAACAATAAACCCATGACCAAGATGTAAACTTATGCCTTAAAAGACTCAAGTCTTTTAAAATTAAAGAGAATGAGCACATTTACTTCTATAAAAGTGAAATACGCCTGTTTTACATTTACTTAACAGTACTATGTAGACAACAATTGAAAAAATAAAGTTTACCCGTTCTTGATGTTTTCAAACCAAAATCTGTCACCGTTTCTAATCCTCAGGAACTGGTCCAAGGTGATAGTACGGAACGTTTCCCCCATACCATCTGGGGTCGTCTCCAACAAAGACCCTGGAAATAGGTCCACGTTATCTGGTTTGGATGCATTTCCGTACACCCGACGCAAGTTTTCGATTGGCTGGAAATGGTATACAAGATTACTTACAAATTGAACAATTTTAGCTATCTATTTACTGCTTATCCACTGAAGGCTTATTTCATAGATTTCAGGCTCACATTTATTGTTTTTGACTTGGTCTGAACAGTTGAATTAACTGTATTTGATCGGACAGGCATACTGACCAATACCATTGTGCCTCTTTCCAAATAAGTTTAGAAAATATTTCGTCAACATAATTTTGGGAGAGTATACTTGAAAGGTAAAAGTCTGCATTTGTTTCATTGCTGTATTAATTCTTGACAACGTTATTTTGCTGATAATGCATTCGAATAAATAAAATGATGACACAGCCTTAGGAATTATATCGGCACACAACGTTCTAGATTTAATAAACCACGTGACAATATGGAAATATATGTATGTTCTAGCAGTGAACCTCTACTCTTATGAGATTGTTCTATAACTATCACACTTGGCAATACCTATCTTCGAAGTAGCTTGAAAAAGGTAGATAAAAGTACCCCTTGCATATACAAGCTCCCGTTGTACGTGGATGTGTTGATTTCCTCCCAGGTTTGTCTCCTAGGTAACCCGTATGCCTCGCGGATTGTGTTATAGTCAGACAGTCCATGATCCCGCGCGCGTTGGATGTTGATAGCTACCAGGTCACGCCGGGAAAAATCCAGGGGGCCAAACAAATGTTCTAAAAACAGAAATGAAGATTTACGAAAAGTAGTATTTTCATTTTAACATTTAAAATTATATTCTTACTGATTCGGCTACGGAAACATTTGGTACCCTATTAATGTATAACATATACCCTCGTGCAGCTCTACCCTATCGGTAAATGCAAACTTCACAAGAATTGATTTTAACGTTCCTGAAGCAGACACACAATCATCTGACGAGAGGTTCTCCAAAAAAACGAAAACCCCATAACAAAGTTTGCTGAAATAGTATGTCAGATACAATATATTATGCACAATTCAGGACATGTAGATAACAAAACATTGGCCTACATTCTTTTTGTTCACCTAAAGCCGGATATTTTATTTTCTCCTAAAATAGACAAAGCCGGAAACCAACGAAGGCTAAAAATATTTGAAACAATCACCTTATGGAAAAATTCCCAAATGTATTGCTTAATATAATCTTTGTCCCTTTCTGGCAAAGCTTCTCTTCAACGTCCAGGGTACCACCGGTGACAGCGCAATAAAACACCCCAAATATAACCTACCTACTTTGACATTCTTTCCTGGTTACACACAAATAGTGTGTGTGTGTGTGTGTGTGTGCTCTCTCTTTATCGCAACAATCCACATTACGAGTGGATGTTTAAGCTTGGAAAGAAGTTTGGGATAGTCATCTCGATACTACCCACCCCACCCCCCCACCCCACCCCCCAAAAAAAATACAAACAAACTTAATACCTCGTCTTGCTTTTTACCTACGTTTCAAAGTGGAACAATCTGCGTTCAACGGCCTGAACTCCCATATAGTAACGGCATTGCAGGGGATACAAACATGGCACGTCATCGAATCTTCCAACAATATGAATCGCGTATCCAAGGAGGTTTCTATGGTTATATATTGAAGACCTAAAAACCTCAAACATCACCTGGTACGAACTTAGATTAACTAGAGCGTACCCTAAAAACAGGAACACACAAATGTAAAGATAAATACTACCTCATCTGCAAAACTATGCTCGAAACTGAACATTTCGGAAGTTTTACAACAGGAGTAAGCTTCGGCGTTGACCACAAAATTGGCGTGTTGTAGAAAAAAATGTTACATATCTCCTGAATTGCAATACATTTGCTATTAAATATGTTTGCGAAACTGCGGACTTGAAGAAGAGAATTAATAACCACAAAGCTTCAATCGCAACAAACAAAATACAAAAGTCCTCAACCACTACAACTCAACCGAACACTCTGTCCAATCCATAGGGATTCTTCTGATTGACTCAAACCACGAAGACCACTTGGAAGGCACACTGAAGGAGTAAAATTAGATTTTACAGTTAAGAACAAACTTTTGTTTGATTTAAAAGTAACTGAAACTTTGCCCTGACTAGAATGACTCTCCGTAGATCTAAAGATTTGAGAGCATGCTAGTCAGGGCAAAGTTAAAGCCACTCTTAAATAGAAACACAGTGGGGAAATCAAAGCCCTATAGAGATAAAAGATGTAAGGCGTGCCGACACCTGAAAGAAAGAAGCACATTTTCAAGCACAATCACGGGTCAAAAGTTAAACATTCCGAGCCAGACTATAACATGCAACACAGAAAACGTGATCTACCTCATTCCATGCAAGGTATGCAGAATCCAATATGTTTAAAGAAACAATGAAATTTAATATTACAATGAATCTCCACAGATCAGATTGGCAAACTAAACAAAATGGAAAGAAGCCTAGTGGCGGAACATTTCTCTTCCCCGGACTACACTTTCAATGATGCAATCCTAACTGGAGTCGAACATAACTCAAAATGGAGCACATACAATAGGTAATCCAAAGAAATGTACTGGATTCGCCAGCTGTGAACATTCAAACCCAGCTGCTTAAATAAAGAAGAATCCAAGTGGGCAATGTCACATGCATAGATAGCAAGACGTTTCAAAGTTACCAAAATCACATTTTCCTGCTATTAATTCGCTTTCTCAAACAGATGATATCAACTTTCATTCTTCCATACAAAATTCAAATATAAAAATTGTATATCTTTGATTTTATTTTATTTATATTTTAATTAGTCATGTCACAACTTTCTAGAACTACTTTAGAACAAAACTAGTATAAGTTTTAAGTAATCGCCAATTCAACAAAGTACTATATTCTGGATAAACATTTAACCGGAAAGTTGTAAACAACTCTATCGATGGCGCAAATGTTTCATGGCTGACATACTTGCTTAGGTCATCAATTATATTCCTTTGTTCTAAATATATCGTTTCTGTAAATATCTACAGCCAACCATCATGTAGATTCTGTAAAGTAATTACTTATTTTGTGTTTTGTTCTTGTCTAGTTTGTGTAATCAATCTTTGTAGCTTGGTACCCTTGAGACAGGAATCGTTATATTTCGAAAGCGCCGGGCTGGTCTATGCCAGCTTTGCACTGTTGTTTGTCGGTTTTTCTTCCATATATATATATATATATATATATATATATATATATATATATATATATATATATATATATATATATATATATATATATATATATATATATATATATATATATATATACAGACACACACACACATATATATATATACAGACACACACACACACATATATATATATATATATACAGACACACACACACACACATATATATATATATATATATATATATATATATATATATATATATATAAACTATTGGTCTTACTTCTCAGGTCTGGGACTACAATATGGTCCTCTCTCTCCGACAGTGTAGAAGCCATGCCCATCAGTACCTCATCAAAAGCATTTTGGCCTGATAGAAACTCCTGTCATAGAATAATGTAGTTTTATTGAGAAAAGAAATATCCATACTTTGGTGTTGTCTCATGACCAACAAGATAATGAATCTCTATATTTTCTATATAGTCATCAACCTATCCTGTTAGCAGTAGCACTGTTTCTATACACTTATCAACCAATCATCTAATCAGTAGCACTGTTTCTATACACTCATTAACCTATCATATCATCTTATCAGTAGCACTGTTTCTATATACTCATCAACCTATCATCTAATCAGTAGCACTGTTTCTATATACTCATCAACCTATCATCTTATCAAAAGCACTGTTTCTATATACTCATCAACCTATCATCTTATCAGTAGCACTGTTTCTATACACTTATCAACCTATCATCTTATCAATAGCACTGTTTCTATACATTTATCAACCTATCATCTTATCAGTAGCACTGTTTCTATACACGAATCAACCTATCCTGTTATCAGTAGCACTGTTTCTATACACGAATCAACCTATCATCTTATCAGTAGCACTGTTTCTATATACTCATCAACCTCTCATCTTATCAGTAGCACTGTTTCTATATACTCATCAACCTATCATCTAATCAATAGTACTGTTTCTATATACGTATCAACCTATCATCTTATCAGTAGCACTGTTTCTATATACTTATCAACCTATCATCTTATCAGTAGCACTGTTTCTATATACTTATCAACCTATCATCTTATCAATAGCACTGTTTCTATACACTTATCAACCTATCATCTTATCAATAGCACTGTTTCTATATACTCATCAACCTATCATCTTATCAGTAGCACTGTTGCTATATACTTATCAACCTATCATCTTATCAGTAGCACTGTTTATATACACTCATCAACCTATCATCTTATCAGTAGCACTGTTTCTATACACTTATCAACCTATCATCTTATCAATAGCACTGTTTCTATACACTTATCGACCTATCCTGTTAATAGTAGCACTGTTTCTATACACTTATCAGCCTATCATCTTATCAGTAGCACTGTTTCTATACACGAATCAACCTATCCTGTTATCAGTAGCACTGTTTCTATACACGAATCAACCTATCATCTTATCAGTAGCACTGTTTCTATATGCTCATCAACCTATCATCTTACCAGTAGCACTGTTTCTATATACTTATCAACCTATCATCTTATCAGTAGCACTGTTTCTATATGCTTATCAACCTATCATCTTATCAATAGCACTGTTTCTATACACTTATCAACCTATCATCTTATCAGTAGCACTGTTTCTATATACTCATCAACCTATCATCTTATCAGTAGCACTGTTGCTATATACTTATCAGCCTATCCTGTTATCAGTAGCACTGTTTCTGTACACTCATCAACCTATCATCTTATCAGTAGCACTGTTTCTATACACTTATCAACCTATCATCTTATCAATAGCACTGTTTCTATACACTTATCGACCTATCCTGTTAATAGTAGCACTGTTTCTATACACTTATCAGCCTATCATCTTATCAGTAGCACTGTTTCTATACACGAATCAACCTATCCTGTTATCAGTAGCACTGTTTCTATACACGAATCAACCTATCATCTTATCAGTAGCACTGTTTCTATATGCTCATCAACCTATCATCTTACCAGTAGCACTGTTTCTATATACTTATCAACCTATCATCTTATCAGTAGCACTGTTTCTATATACTTATCAACCTATCATCTTATCAATAGCACTGTTTCTATACACTTATCAACCTATCATCTTATCAGTAGCACTGTTTCTATATACTCATCAACCTATCATCTTATCAGTAGCACTGTTTGTATATACTCATCAACCTATCATCTTATCAGTAGCACTGTTTCTATATACTTATCAACCTATCATCTTATCAGCAGCACTGTTTCTATACACTTATCAACCTATCATCTTATCAATAGCACTGTTTCTATACACTTATCAACCTATCATCTTATCAGTAGCACTGTTTCAGTACACAAATCAACCTATCATCTTATCAATAGCACTGTTTCTATACTCGAATCAACCTATCATCTTATCAGTAGATCTGTTTCTATATACTTATCAACCTATCATCTTATCAATAGCACTGTTTCTATACACTTATCAACCTATCCTGTTATCAGTAGCACTGTTTCTATTCATTCATCAATCTATCCTGTTATCAGTAGCACTGTTTCTATACACCCATCAACCTATCATGTTATCAGTAGCACTGTTTCTATACACCCATCAACCTATCCTGTTATCAGTAGCACTGTTTCTATACACTCATCAGCCTATCCTGTTATCAGTAACTCTGTTTCTATACACTCATCAACCTACCATTTTATCAGCATCATTGTTTCCCGTATCGCAACATTCAGCCAATCAGTTGCTCTCACATTCCTAATTTAGTCTCTAAAAAAAAGTAAATCATAAATTTCTCCAGTTTATTTCCAGGACATCTGCTGACAAGCGAAGAATGTTACTTGTGTTGAATAAAAAGCAACACTAAAGCATGATAACGAAAACAAAAATTGCTTTTTTGAATTCATCCGCTTGACATATGAGTAGGATGACAATGCTACATGTGTGATTGGGCATTTTCCTGAAAGGACATTAGTTTTAGTCAACATGCAATTATATTCCAGAAAATGCAGTATGACCTATGCTGATTTTGCATACATTGTGTCTAAGGTACTGCTTAAAATTTACGCCATTACGTCATAAAGTGACAAATCTGTAATATTATATGGATTCAGACGCATTTCAGGGTAAAATCACTACACTATTTTGCTGTTTTATTTAATCAAATCAATATAGTACGTCATGTGATAAATATAATTATACGTGAGTGCTCACTTCAAAAGAAATGTATGAAACTCGTTATTAAACTGGTGTCATAACTTCATTTGAAATGAGCACTCATGTAAAGTTAAATATTAATATAGCAGTCATTTGAAGCTACAATGCCCAACCGCGCGTGCGATTCACTTTCCGAGAATACTTCGTTGTTGTGTTGCATCCAAACTAATTGCAAATGTTGACTTTCCGAGGGTGACGGAAGTCCATCGTCCTGTCAATTGCATACTAAGTTAGCTTCGTCCTGCCGAGGGACTATTTCTGGTTAGGGCTTTCATTGTACAGCAAGGAAAGGTGAAGCAATCCGTGTGAGCAAGATCAGTAATAAACGCAACACGCAGTATTAATAATTTTTAATATGACAACATTTCAAAAGTGCTTTATGTACAGGCCTAGCTTTATGTACAGGCCCATCATTGTAATCGTTTCTTCCTTGTATCGTCCTAAAAGTCGTATCTACTTTCATTGAATTCATTTACACAATTATCGAGTTATTCCATTACACATACATCTGCACAAATATACAGGCGTGATTTCAGAGCCCTTTTTCCTCCCTCAATATCTGGCTAATGAGAAATACAAACTCTGTGGTTAACAGTGTTTATTTCAAAGACTGCAGTAAAATATGACAGCAAGATTTTGCACAACTGTAAGAATAGGAAAAGATAAATTGCATCTAAGTTATCGCTTGGTAATTATCATTTCTCCAATGATACAAACAGCTTTAAATACTTTATTCAAGTATGCACACGTGGTGGATAAACTGTTACCACCGCCAGTATACTAGTGTATGGAGTGAATTGATTGTAAGATAGTTTTCTCTTACGTAAGTCATAAATCATTTAGAGCTCAATATAACACGTTCTTCCGAGTGAAAAAATAACTATAGGGAAGGAATGATATGTCATTGCATACTAGATGCTTTGTGTCAGTAACTTTTTTTTGTATACGTTATGTTTGTAAAGTTAAAAGTTTATCATACCTACCTATGCAAATTGAAAAATATTCCGTCACTTTTGCATCGCTTACAATGTTTTTCCTTTGCGTCGTTTAGTGTTACCTATGTCTTGTTCTGCTTTCAGATGCACCGTTTAGTCATTATTCGTTCAGCTCTAGAAGGTCTAGTGATTTTTAACTTTTTACTTTGTTTATTAATTTTCACATTAAATCTTAGCTGTGGCTAAATGTAAGCATACCTGTGGGTTCCAATAGGCGTTGCACATCCGAAGAGCGTGGACGTTACTTGGAGAACCGGGTATGTTCAGCTTGAGTTTCTTAAATTCACACTTATTGTCTCTGCAAAGAAAACATAACATTTACTGCAATCATGGTTTTTCAGTATCTTTATTCCCCGACGAATTTTTAAAAAATGATGTGTGTACATAACTATTGGAGGGGAATCTTTCTCAGATATACTGTTTAATCTCATAAATCCGACCTCATTTTAAGCAGATATAGTTGTAAAGTGTATACGACCAGTTCAGTTAAATAGGTAAACTTTGAGTACATAATTCGAACTGTTAGATTATCGGACAGTTCTATCAGACTGATTATTGTGGTTTAAAGTCAGAAATATATGTATTTGTCAACTGAATTAATTTGCACATAATTAGTTTTAAAGTCGAAATCGTGTGGAAGTCGATATTTTTAAACATATTTGAATCAAATGCTTGCTTTATGATAATGAGCTTTTAAACTATAATAATTTAATACACCACATGATACGTTCTCAATTGCCTATGGGCTAATATCAATGATTTACTGTAGGACAATATTTATTTTCCCTTGACTCTTGCATGCCTTACATGGCACAGTCGTCACACCCCTTCCAGCGGGCACTTAGCTCCGACGTTGTATGACGTCATAAGAAGTCATTTGATGTGCTAACTCTGTTAGGGTAAAAACGGGTGTTTCCTGTCATCCGGAGAAAATGGGTCACCTTTACTAAATCCAGTTCCTCTTCTTATGATATGACACGCCATAACAATACCGCGAACATATTTTGTTAAAACCCAGTTCACTGACCACGATTGTACGTAAAATTGAAATAAGAATGCATATCATTCTAGCAATGAATCAAGTTGTCAGGTCGTCACTAGATCAATTTACTTTTCATCTAATTTAGGCCACTGCTGTTGACTTGATTAAATCTTTGCTTATTTTAAATACGTTTTGCATGCATTGTTAATTTTTACTTCTTGAACAGAGGTTAACAAGAATGATAATTAGTGACTAAGTGTACCCGAAGGAACAAATGACAACTATGGTAATCGGTCATTTCAGTAACATGGCATGGGGGTGCCACACATTCTCTGTGTATTTTGCGATATCAGTCTTTTTGAGTAAGAATAATTCTACATTTCAAAGGAGAAATGTAAATTGGGATTTCTTCTAAAGTAATGGATTATAAGGATTTATGGTCCAAAAGTATCAGTTTATAATATCTTCATGAACCACATGTGAAAAGTTACTCAGACGATACTGACATCACTAATACAGACCGAAATTACATAGTTTGATCCCCAGGTTTGAAGTTAGATTACCTGTCTTCATAAAGTAGATAAACACTTGATTTTTTCTGTTTTATCATAGGTTCTGAGATAGAGAAAAAACAAAATTCAATGTAATTGGTTGGTTAGTTTTTTAATTTTATTTGAAACGAAAACAAATCTGTCTCAGTGAAAAGTTTATCAAGAAGAAAGGAGAGATTAAGCGGAAAAATAAAACTGATTCAAATGTTAATAATGAAAGCTCTTATTTCAAAGTATATGTATAACACTGACTGGGAAAATGAAGACGCTCCTGGATAGGTTATTGGTGTTCATCTTGTCAGATACACAGTCAACGCCTTGTTTTGGTTGGGCAGAGCCCAATGTAAATTCTGAAGATTTTAATTCTCCCCAAATCCCCAATACCTGAGTTCACCTTACTTACTGGGATGGACCCAGATATCAAGAAATATGAGAGGACACCAGACAACTTCCTGGCAAAACTCGTTGTGTTGGATAGGTTGAGAACTCTGTTCTACCAGCTCATCTATTTGTTAGTGATACTCAGATAAAAATTCGTCATTGAAATCATTAGTGAAATTGTGGAAAGTGGTAATTCAGACATTGCATCCTATTTTAGTATGCAAGTATTTCCACTTGTGAAACGGAGATCACGATTTTGAATGAAGTTCTTTACGTTTTTGTTGTTGTTGTTGTGGGTTTAACGCCATTTTTCAGCACATGATCGGCTATACATGGCGGCCAGTTTTATCTGGTGGAGGAAGAACCCGGGCAAACCCCGGGAAGAACCACCGACCCACAGGCAGCTACTGGCAAGCTTTCTCACACATCCCCATTGGCCGAGCCCGAGACTCGAACCCACGCCTTAGACCACTCGACCACCCGGGGCCCCAAATTCTTTACGTAAATCTTCCTTGATTTAGCCATGCTATATATGAATTATCTGTCAATGTTTGTCTTTCAATATTACTTATGACCATATGGCTTTGTTCCACACGGAATGCACATGCCGTAGTTTTACCGTCTGTACTCGCTTATAAATCGAGTCCTACTGCAAACTACACAGACCCAGATCTGGGTCTGTGCAGTTTTCAGTTGGACTCGACTTATAAGCGAGTATGGACGCTAAACATTGTAGAAAATACATCATGAATTAAAAATGAATGAATGAATGAATGTTTATTTTAAATTGGAAATAACTTTAATACCAGACAAACATGAAGTGCTCTGAGAGATAAATAGTGAGATCTCACTAATTTCAGGCCAACATGGGAAACTGACCTATTGCAAGTTTTGGCTCGTTAAATTCGAGATAGATATCAAGCAAGCTAGCTAGTTTGATATGTAGATTCTTGAGACAAATGAACATTTCTTTAATTCAATTCATATGAATAATTTAAACACAAAATGTAGAAAGTAAAGATTTATCTTTGCAGGAAAACAAGGCATTAAAATTAAATAAAAGGAAAATTGGAGGTAGGGTGGGTCAGAGCGCTTGCTGTCAGCCCTTTAGAAGCTTCCATGAATGAATCCATTTTTTTTCTTCAATATATATATATATTTTCAAAATAGTTTGCAGTGGCAATTCTTGATTGAATAGTTTCTTATTTTAAAAAAATATACGGGTTTTAATGAATATTGAAGAATATGCTTATTTGTAGCAAATTGTTATTTTCGTTCTTGTATTAAAAAAAAAGAAACGTACGAGAAAAGAACCGAGTCATAACTAGATATCACGAGAGGATTATTTTATGCAAATAAGAAAATTTCACATTTTGATACGGAGACAATGTATAATTTTATTGGTAATAGTTTTATATGATCCAGTGTTTAATTAACTAAGTCTATCATTGAAATCGGATTCCAAAGTGGAAGTAGAATCATAAATAAGTATCTATGTTCTATTCATTTGGTACTTACCTGTGCAGTAGAGTTCATTGACGTTTTATCCTAAAGAATTTATCATGTCATGACAGAGCAACGAACTTTTGTGGAATTAAGCTGGCATGTTTGTGACTATGTTTGGAAAACATTACACTGCCCAATTGTACCTTAAATTGTAACTATAGTACCCCACGTAGAGTAGGTATCAAATTTTGAACAGGCCCGAGTCCCTTACAACATTAAAATACAAACAAACATTTTTTAAAAATGCCATTGTTCCCTGCTTTTGATTGCATTGTCTATTCCAATGGACGGTAGATGACAATACCATACATAATTCTTTAATACTATGGTGAATGAAATTACCCGGATGTACCATATTTTCTTCTCCCATGAGAACTGTCCTCCTACTTCGGCTTGGGGATATGTCTCACCAGACAACCCTACAGAAGAACAGTTCCCTCGGGTGAAGCTAATACTAAAATATTATTTTTAATCTCTCGCCCTTCCCCATCTACCCACCACACCCCCAATCTCTTGATTTTCTGTTGATTTTGCAAATTTTTGACATATCTTTTTTATTAAGACGCCATTCAAGATAAATGGTGTAAGTGTGCACGCAATGTACTTAAGTTAAGTACCTGATCCACGAGCCTGGCGTGACAAGGGTGTGTCCAAATCTCAAGGCTGCTGTCTGAAACTCCTGGGAAATACCCGGATGAATATGTGGGTCATATGAATCTGAAACGAGTAAAATATAGTTAAATAAATGTGAGTGTAAAATAATGAGCTTTAAAATAAAAATGTTTCATTATTTGATTTTCGGACATTGCTTGTGGAGGTACTCACGTGCGCAATGTGGTAAATATTCCTATTAAGTGGAGTCCCATTTCCCCCACCTAACCCCAGAAACTTAAATTCTGCGATCTCAATCATGTAAGATGTTTCCAAAATTCTAAAGGATGTTGTCTTGTATAAATTAATTTTTGGAGTCACAAACATGTTTCTTCTAGGACAAATGCTCATTAAGATGTGTCTTGTCCTTTACAAAATGGGAATAAATGTTATAATCGTTTTTCGACATATATTATTCCAGGTAGTGAGAGTACCTTTCTCCAAAACCAACGAACGAAGTCTTCAGATTGTTTAATACCTGGGTTGACATCTGTGTTAAATTATAGGTATAATTTCTTCCACAATCAATTTTTCTTCCCGACACTGAGGTCATTAGCATCTCTATACAAAGCTTCAACAATTTTTGTAAATATCAGATGAAGAAGATATGTTGAAATAAAAACAAAATAAAAAATTAGTTTAACAAATCATAAGATATGGAAATTTATGAATATACGCATATATCTCTCAGATAAATCCTTGATTTGCAAAACAAAGTTGGAGCTTTACGCAAAGATTATACTGGAAAAAAAAACAAAACTAAAAATCAACAGAAGAAAATCACAATCAAAATGTACCTAGTTGATACATGTCCTTCAGACGTTTCGTGCTATTTCTTTTTACGGTTTTTGAATACAAAAAGACATACAGTCCGTTAGACGTCCCCTGTCGTTTCTTTGATGACCTTTAAAGGTAAGAAAGATGAAACCTTCTATAACAAGCATCAAAAATGGTTGGCATTCGCCATGGGATCTAGAAGTTAAATGTTGAAATACTGAATTAAACAAGAAAATAAGATATCTCACAACCCAGGGGAATGATAGATCAATGAATAGCATATCACTGAGATCGGTGTGATTGTTTACTCACTCTTTGGATCGCTCAAGTTGTAGCGTGGAATTTCGTGGGTGGGGTGTCCAGATTCATCCAATCCCAACCACAATGGAAGCCAGTCGTACATTACAATTTTCTACCGAAGACAAAATGTAATTGTTATAATATATTTTACTTTCATTTTTTATGTAGTTCCTTAGTGACTAAAATGCAAATGCATCTTTTAAAGAAACACTACGTATGTAGGTGCTAAATTTAATAGCTTTGGTCACCAAAAAAGAATAAACTGATACAAGTGAGAATCCGGATTCGTCATGAAGTTTCACAAACTTACTTACTAAAGGTAGGAGGATGGCGTTTTTTCAAAATGCATTTTACACACCTGAGCACAATTATCGGGGACATACAATGTAAACTCGTTTAGAAAGGTAAATCTTATTACCTATATGTCTGTCTGATTCGCTATCTGTTTAACTAGAAAACAGATACCTTCAGTTTTCTCAAATAATACATTATATTTGAAAGCTACACGTGTAACAGGCATGAATATTAACGAAAACTGACCAGTGGAGATTCATTTATTTTCTTAAACTTAGCCAGATGTTTATTTTTTTTTTTAAAAATGCAAGCATATCAAAGTATGAGATGACTCACATTAACAGAGTCGTACGTTGCTACCTTACCTGATGAGATGCGGTGACAAACTTCCGGGCTTCGTTGAAAACTTCTTCGTCAGTGTAATTGGGATGCTTTGTCGCAATTTCATTGGCCACATAATTATGCCATCGAAACCACAGTACCCCAAATGACAAGAGCAAAGGATTTTCGTTGCCCCTTGGATTTCCAAGCCCTGAAAAAGTTGGCGTTCATACGTATTTGTACGTTAGAAAAACACAGAAAGACTCACTATGACACAAAAAGAATTGAAGATCAAAATGACAGATAAAAACTATATGACAAGAATGTCAATTTATACATATTTGACTTCTCGACAAATTTGGTATTCAAGAAACTAGTCTTCTCCTAGTGGAAAAGGATGATATAAGGAAACAATCTTTTTTGTATTCAATATTGGCATATTCGATGCATTGTCGGCATAAAGTACTTTAAAATTGAATTCGTTCATTATATATATATATATATATATATATATATATATATATATATATATATATATATATATGTTGTAACAAACCTAGGTTATATGTTGTTTGTATTTACGTCTATGTTTATAGCTTTTGTTATATCTTAGTGATTATTTCTTTCATTATAGAGATATGTTTCTCAAACCGAACGTTATCGTGCACGCATAATTTGACAATACTCTGGCAATCAACAGTCTGAGAGAAGTGGTCCTTGACTATTAAAACAAAAGATGGAATACGACGCTATGGGCACAGGCAAAGAGGAGGATGTTTTCCATCAAGAATATAAACTACAGCAGTTACTGACCCCAACTGGTAGAAAAGCACAGCCATGATGTCACGATGGCCAGAATAAGAACAACACTTAGTCTCCTGTTTTGCTCGCCACTTAGTTGAAAAAATCACAGTCCTGACCAGAAAACAACGTTATCGTTGTCAAATCTATCTGTAACACGACAAATGTTTAATGATGGGAGCTAATAAAACAGTTGGAAGCGTATCTGGAAGAAGGATGGATACTCATTCCAGAAGTAGAGATCTTCAAACAGTGGTCTAAAGACTTAAGTGACCATTCCCTACCTCCATTGACTTCTTTAGAGACGATACGCATTGAAGCTCTCTTGCAACAGAGTACCGAGACTTCCCGTTTATCGACTTACTTGATGGATCTTTTGAAGATAAAGTAAAGTGTGAAATCATTACTTATCATTATCTGTGAGAGACAAGATGAATACCTGGGATCTTCATTACCTTTTGACCCACAGCTCGAACACAGCTTATTGACTCCACTGGTTTGTGTTAAAGATGAACCTCCTCATCGAAAACTTACAGACGTTCGAGCTTATGTCATCAACTTGAACGACAGTCATTGCCCAGGAACTCATTAGGTGGCCGTTTACCTCTCAAAGACCACAATGTTTACTACTTTTATTTATATGGATTACCTCCTCTCGAAGACGACATAAGAGAGGAAATGATGTATCCACTCAATTCAATAATGTGAGATTATAACGATTGGATTCGATGGGGGTGTGGACAATATTGCGTGTATTTTCTTCATCAATGCAGTCTTGGATTATCATTAGAACATTTACTGACTGGTTTTGGACGTGATGTATCTTGAAACGATGAAAATAAATGGAAACGTGGTTTAGCGATCGTTGAGGCTATCTGTTTTCTTCAGCTCAGAAACGTCGTGTCCACCGATGGAAAAGGACATTGTACAAGATCATTGGAAGTCTCGTTTCACTCCAAAATGTTTTCAACCGTGTATATATGTTCATGTTTAAGAGTTTTTGAGTATTTGTCAGTTGTACATGAGTAGAACGGACTTGCCCTAATCTCCCCTCTTCATTCATTTGTTCATAATTGCGTTAGCAGGGCTTATTTGAAAAATGTTTATTTTGAAAAATGGTGTTGATTGTTTTTGTTTTTGTTTGGCGTTTTTTTTAAAAGGGGTGTAATTCTTTGACAGTTTTTTATTTTTTCCATCTGTGGATCATTGAAATTTTTCGAGGACATTTTCTTTCACCTCTGCGTCTTCACTATGAGGGTTTTTTCCTTTTCCTTTTTCCTATGTTCGCGCTTAAAGAGTACCAAGCAGTACGTTAGCCAGTCTTGCCATTGATTGTCGACTCGTCCACGAAGATAAAATGGCCAAACAACACTATCATGTTGAGAAGTTTAGTAACGCCATGTGCTTGTTGAATAGAGTGGAGCATCTCCTGTGACGAGTGGAGGAAATGCTATCCGAACAAGAATCAACTCAAGAGGGAAATGGTAGCCTTCAACACAGCGAAGGGACTCATGTTAGAGATGATGGAGGAGGAAACAAAGAAGTTAAAGAAGACTTGGGCGGAGAAAAATAAGGAAAGCGATCGGGAAAAGAGGAAGAGGGAATCCCCACGCTTTAAACAAAACTGAATAATGGTCCAACAAATGTTGAGGCAGCAAGAAGATGACAGGGAGGAATATCTTTGGCAACAACAGCAGCACAACAGTCAGAACAGCTCCTGATTCCTCGAATGGAAAATTGGGAGATGGAGGCAAATGGTCCAAAGTTTACACTCGTTGTTTTCGTCGGCAGATGGACTGATTACAATCAGATGCGCCCCTGGCCCAAGTGGTGCAGTTGTCCTGAATATCGATAACATCAACGATCCATAACAACATCCAACTTCCCTTTTCAGGGCCATCCAGATCTCTCGGAAAAAGCTATATACTACTCAATTATTGCCAAAATTTCATGATGTCTTTTATCTTTTAGAACTAATACTTAAACTCCCATATATATTTATGTGTATAGCGTGTAATCCTACTTATTCTCTTGTGTGTGATAGTATAATATCGTGTGTGTGTGTATGTATGTGAGAACTCTTACCCTTTTTATGGATGTTTATGTGTATGTGTGAGTACTACAATTTTTTAATGGATGATAGTTTGTTTGTGTATGTGTTAGCACTCCTAGCTTTTTCATGGATGTTTGTGTGTATGTGTGAGCACAATAATCTTTTTCAGGGATGCATGTGAGTATGTGTGTAAGCACACCAATCGTTTTCATGGATGCTTGTGTGTATGTGTTACCACTCCTACCCTTTTATGGGGTGATAGTATGTTTGTGTCTGTCTTAGTACTCCTAACCTTTTCGTTGGTTAGTAAGTGTATGTGTTAATTAGTAGATGACTGGGTTTTGGTCAGTCTAAACGGCGTGTTGGTTAGTAAGTGTAGGTGCCGGTCAGTCAACGTAGTTTTAACATTACATTTCCCCATGTCTCTTCAAATTTCTCAATATGGAGATGTAATGTTAAATTCCACTTGTCCTCAGAGGGCCAGATTACTATTAAACCTGTGGATATTTTAACATGAATTCCCATTACTCCAGAGTGTCATTTTTGTACTCAACACCAAACACCATTTCTAACGATAATTTGAAATGTCATGTTAAAAAGACTAAGGCTAAATTTCCCTTGTCCCCAGAACGCCACGTTAATTTGAAACCTATGAACACTTTTACCATTGCCATTCCCCTTGTCCCCAGAGTACCAGATTTGAAACCATTGCCCTGAAATTGAGCTAAAAAATGTCACGGTAGTTATGTGAAATGTCACAAGAGGTAGTTATATGATATCGAATATAATTCATTTTTCATTGTGGTAAGACAATGTCTTAACTTAATTGAAGTTGACAAAACACGTACGGTATGCCCTTACCGCAGATCAAAAGTCTAAATTTAAGTAGTAAACACACACGCACACGCACGCACACACACACACACACACACAAGATATGCACATTACATAAATGGCACAAATATCTTATCAAATTTCACGTATCTACATATGCACACGAAAGTCACACAGTTTCTACGTAGTCAAGCAAAGAAGGTTGCCACATCAATTTTCATGTGGACAGAGTGTTCCAGAAATTCAAGAACTATATTAATGGAGTGCAAATATATGTCTGGTAAATTCTATTTGTCATGCTAACACAAATGCAAAAACCCCGTATAAATCTCGAAAAAATGTGATGCCAAATGCACAGATCATATCAACCAAATTTTAGTCGTATAAACGTAAAGTGCTTTTATATCAAATTTAGATTACATGGGGCGGACGGACGTTAGAAAGGAAGTATTAAGAAAGTCAAACGGACAGGAGCAAAACAAAATGCGTCTTTTAGTGGAGGCAAAAAAGTGTCCTTCTCGTGAAAAGAAAATATATTAACAAATATTGCTACTTACTCCAAAACCTTTTGACAGGTTTGAGAACGTGTTCCCGGGGAGGGGGAGGATTTGCAAATGGAAGACGGATGTTGTTCAGGGCGGGGAAACTATCCCTAATATCAGCATTAGGATTCAAGGCTGCTAACCGTCCCCTTAAGGGGCCATCCTTCAATTCTCGGATCGAGTCCGTCCAGGCCTTAGCCGTCCCGTAAAATAGTCCACCATCAAGGTACGGGGTGATCTCGTTCAACTGGGAAAAAATGACGAATCTAATTAACATTTGTTGTAAGATGCTGAATAAACGAAATAGTTTCATCAATTGTTTATTATGGCACTCTTATACCTTGTCAGTCGGGATAATGCGAGGCATACATTTGAATGTAATGAGGTATATCAATATCTCGCATGGCTTTACATGAAGCCTTTTTTAAAATAAGTATTTAAATTAAATGTAAAATAATGTTTTATAGTTCAGTAATTGGTTTTGTGACACGTAAATTCTTAATATAACACATAAAATGATAAATACAATTGAGCTGATAATCATTTATACAACTTCTGGCGAGTTGAATAATCGTCGCTTTTTATTTATATAAAAAAAATATTCTATAATCATTCTAAAACCGGTGTATAACATTATTAAACAAATTATGAAAGAGTTACATATATTATATTAATCAGCACTAAACAATAAGTGCTTAAATTACAAAACCTTCATTTGTATACAAATTTTAATGACTGTAGAAAATTATTCGTTATTAAATTTTTTTTCTCATACTATATTTCGCATATCGCAATACTGGGGTGATGATAAATTTATTGTACCACCCTTAAATTATCGATATTCACGATTTATATCGCTTTAATGATGTAATGATGACAATAAGTGCTCGTGTAGATGTTTATTTCAATAAAGAACTTGAACTTTGAAACACGGCACCAAAAATACCTGTTGCCTTGGGTTATTAGGTGAGAGTCCCGTTCGCTGGTCAAATCTCGATCTGTGTACCGGCATCTCAATATTTCCTTTTCCAGTCGAGTCGTAGTCATGTCCCGGAGGCACAGGAATATTGAAGAATTCTCGGGGACATCCCGGTCTCTGGGCGTCCAAAATTTCTTCTACTACCTGCTGACCTATTGAAAAGAAATACACCAACCTCAGAAATTTAAATGTGGTAAAATTGATAGACTTATTGCTTATAATGCCTTTGAGTTGCGTGGTGTTGAAAAATTATATTGAAACACTTGAAGGGCAACTTTATATTGATTGTGAGCTTGTCACGCACATGAAAGGAACTTCATATTTATTGTCTGTGTCACTCACTTGAAAGAGAGCTGTTCCAAAGAAAGCACGTCGATATAATCAATGAAGATACTGGGAAGCAATATTGTTTAACTTTTTATGTATTTCTCCACTGTATTAACTAAATGTTAGCAATCCCACCAGATTTAACTCAAAAGCTTATAAAAATTTATAGGACCCTACTTAAACCGACTACACCAAGACGAGGAAAATGAATCTGATATAATCAATGAAAATATACTGGGAAGCAATATTGTTTACAATTGTGTGTATTCGTCTACTGTATTAACTAAATGTTAGCAATTTCACCAGATTGAACTCAAGAGCTTATCAAAGCTGATAGAACAACCGACTACACCAAGAGGAGGAAAATAAATCTGATATTATATCAGCAGTCTGTTATATACTGACACATATATGCCAGAGATGAAATGTATGTATTATGAGTTTATGAAAAGGTGTACATAGAATGATAAAAATATTATAATGCCTCCAAGGCAAGAAACAAACGATAATCAACGTATATATGCATGTATATGTGATATGTTTTCTGATATATTATACTAGAATAGACACGTATCCACCAAAGTAAAAGACTCTAAACGTTGCGAAAATATATTCTGTATAAGTTGAATGAAATGTTTTATCAAAAATAAGGCCAAGTGTTCACAAAGTTTACTTGATTTTGTACTGTCGCCAATGGAATGATGATATTAGCGTAACAGCACACTCATGGATCACATCCATATAGAAAATCGTCTCGTTCAATAGTCGGACGACGTCTTTGTTTAATATCATTTTGATCCAAAGTAGATAGGCAAAATTGGGAAATAAGAAGAAAGACGAACAAAGAGAAGGCAAGGGTAAATTAAACAAACACTGATATAGCCAGATTCCCATGAAGATGGAAATAAACAAAATAGGAATGCAAACTACCAACACTAATAGTATATAATTATACAAAGTTGAACAGCTTGGATTGGAGAAAGAAAACTATCCAGAATAATGAAGAGGTCTAACTAAAGAAAAAGAACAGAATAATATAGTAGATAACTACATGGCTGGAAAAGTAGGTAGTTATCTGTGAATAAGATGAACAAATATAAGTGCAGGCTAGCAGAACTATAGCGTAATAGTGTTTGGCGTGACCTAGTTAACTACGTCGTTACAAAACAATTAAGTTTCATTGGGCGCCATCGGTAGCGGTGCGCAGATGTTTGGTACTAGCTTTACACCTCGGAAACAATTTGAACTAAAAGAAACAGATGGATCAATTCATTTTCATTAACAGGGAAGGTGGTAGAAAGATGTAATGATAAAAAATAACATATCCGGTTATCACACACACACACAGACATACACATACACACACACACACACATATATATATATATATATATTGATAAAAATAATAACCTTTCCTATTATACGAACCACGCAAAATAATTATTCAAATTAAGGAGTTAAAATAACAAAGAAGACTGATAAAAATATACTTAATTCTGCAAGGATTTCATAGTTGATAGTTTCATGACAGAAGAATAAGATACTATGGCAGAAGGACAATAAAGTTTGTAGACTGCTTAGATTCCTAATTACCGCGGTATTGCACTGTCCAGGTGTTTAACCAAATAGTTCTTTTCAATCATACAGACAAAATTAACAACATTTTTAGAAAGAAAAATTTGGATTTTGGCAAAAATCGAAGAACTATAGATATTATTTTCATTCTTAATACCGTCATAAAAATCATCTACACTATAAAAAACAACACAAATACAACTCTTATTATGCCTTGTGGATTTTTAGAAAACATTCGGGAAACATGTATAGAGTCACAGGAAAATCTTTATTTTGATAATCACATGTAAAATAATGTCACTTATGCCGAGAAGCTGAAAATGAAGTCGCCCAATCCATAAAGTCCAATATTTGTGTCGAACAAGAATGCGGATATAATCCCAATTTGTAAATGATCACAATACCTCTTTGGGCTTTCGGGTGCAGCAGGCACCCACACTTAATGACTTGCCCATCGCACATCTCATTGCTGATGATCTCTTTCTACGGTCAACATCTTCAAAAGGGTATTGAAATGGCTTCGATAATCTAAGAACCTTTGGAGTGGAAATTAAAATGCATGCAATTCCAACCCGATTAAGATTGCGAAATCTATGTTGGATATACCGAAAAGATCATATAATATTAGAACTATAGTTGAACTTCTACTTATTTCCTATGAATATTGATTTCGTAGTATGCTAAAACTTGCATACAAGTTTCTAATAGTGCCCGTCACAAGTACTCCGCAAAGTCTTTGAGCAATATTATATCTTACACAATGCGAAGTCGGAGTTTCGATGTTTTGCATAATAAATGAACTGAATTGACTTGGAACAGGCAATATAACAACTGCCTAAAATATAAGTGGTAAATCGTTCACAGAGACACTGGGACGTTTTATGTGCACGATACTTAGGTATTCGAGTAAAGACATTTACCCATACGAATGCAAGGATAGATTCAAACATATCAAATTTTGTAACTGCCGAAACAGTTCAACGTTCAGACATTTGGAGATCTACATGACTATTATGATGTCATGAAGGATAGTTTAATGCTATGTGGTAGTTGTGAGGAATTTAGGAATGTCTGTGTTAAAATATCGAAACTAGACCCTGTTCACTATCAGGATGCAACAGGACTAGCTAATGATGCGAGCTTGGAGACATCTGATATAGAACGTAACATTTTAACATGTGATCCAACTATGAAATTTGCATGATACCACTGCCGAAGCAAATCATCAATACAACTAGGACAAACATGAAAAGACAAGGTCTGAAGGCCAATAAAGGTCCAGGTCAAAGTTGTTCATCACGTTTCTTTATCAAAAAAAAAAATCTTTCTGACTGATCCATAAGCCAATACATTATGCTAAAATATTAGATTTGATAAAGACATGAGATATGTAAGAGAAACTTTATTTTGAAATGCCGCATGCCAGTGATATCGGTTGCATATTAGAAGTAGATTTAGATATTCAAGTACACTTGCTTGCCTGCTTCAAGAATGATTCAATTGCTCCAGAAATAGTAATTGCAGAAGAAAATGATTTATTATGGCTACAGCAGAAGTTGATAAATGATACCAAGGATACAAAACCTATTATCTCCATTTAAAAAAGAGGGAACTGTGACATTCACTACAAAACGTAAAGCTTTTCATACAGTTGGATTTAAATACGGAAAAGAAAAATATTTTTTTAAACAGCAGCCATAGTTTAAAGTCTACATTGAACTGAATACAAATCTGAGACAAAAAGCAAAACATAAATACATTCGAGAAAGATTTAGATGTTTAAAAATTTTAGGAAACGAATCATAGTTACACTTTGTATGGATGAAAATGAAAGTTTTAAATGTAAGAAAAATAATTTGGAAGGAGAACAATTATTGATGATGATATAGTACTGATTATGTTTGGAAAACGAGAAAATCAAAATTACCAAACCAATTTATGGTGGATATATAGTGATTAATAGAGTTATCCAAATGGTTGATGTGCGAATTTTACTGCAGCATGTTAAAAAGACATACGGTGATATAATGATACTGGTAATTACTAATTCAAATGTATTCTATATCAACGTTGAGACATACAGTTTTTCAGTGACATGAAGAATCACATCAAATTATATCACAAGAGTAACTGTATCCCATATATGAATAAGAAAGCTCCTGTGCTTTGAAAGGATGAGTCAAACGGCATTCCAATTAGAGTATTATGAGTTAAGGTTATGTGGAACTGATAAATGCGACAAGAAAGTTTGTAAAGGAATAAGACAAAATGTATAATCAAACAGTATTCAAAGTTCGTCGTGTACAAAAAAGCGTTCATTCAGTCACAAGGAAATGTATCAAGAGATTAATTTACTCAGATCATACAATCACGAGATATATAACGTAAACATAAACAAAATATATTTGTCTCTGCATGACGACAAGTATTTTGGGGTTGAAAACATGTATGCATAACCTTACGACATTGTCAGTATCTTGCAATTGCGATTTTCACATGCTTCGAAGGAACAATCGTGTTATGCACGTGTGTAAGACATTTTATGTCAGCGTGCTGCTGGCACATCTACGACATATCAAAGGGGTATTAAGGTCTCATTAAACGTTAATTTTGTTTGCTTTCAAAATGTATAGACTCTTTCTTCGTACATCATCTGTGATGAGATTATGTTACATGAAGATAGTTTCCATAGCTTTGTTTGGCATGTGCTGTAGATGTCAACGAAAATACGTATATTCTCTCTGAAATCTTGTTTGATTACACAGTTCTACTTTTGGACAATCACCCATACAGATATTTCAAAATGCCTACCATTAACGGCTTGTTTTGTTAGGTCTGTTCAAGATCGGAACAGACATCAATCATAAACAAAGTATCTGCACCTTGGTATAAATCAACCAGTAACTTTAACCACGTATCTAATTTATTCTCAGGACCTATCACGGGATCTATCACGGTCACATTTTCATCCTGGAGTAACCACGTGCCTCTGAAAATTGTGTTGACCAAAAAGACTGGATAAATGATAACGATGTAATCCAAAAGATGTATGTATTAAGTCTCTGTCAAATTTAGTGAAAACGTAATCTTTCCACAATTAGTCACTCCAAAGATCATTATTTTATTTTCAGTTGATTTCAAAGTGAATGCCTTGCTGAACGCTAGCTATTTGAGACTACTGCCATATAATATGTTGTTGCATGCTCTTCTCATATCAAGCCAGATGCAATGGTTATCAGTGTAAACCTTGTTTATACTTGTGCTACGAAGTTCCATCTCCTTCTGTTGTGCAACAAATAAATATTTTGTGGTATATGGAAACTATTGTATTAATTTGAACCCTAGGAATAAACTATATTTGGCAGACTTTCTATAGTCACCAAGATTTGTTTTTATAGTTCCCCTCTACAGTAAGAAGTACTTCTGAAAAGGGAAAGATATAAAGTAAAGCTATGTGCAATTAAAAAAATGCTCAAGAACTTGAACTAGTCCAAAGTACACTAACTTTAGCAGTTATTAAAATAGACAAAATTAATTTTGCCAGAGTAGATAATAATAACTTCTGAAACTGTAATTCATGAAATATAAAATATATATTTAAAAACCTAAAAATGTTATTGGCTATTTTGTTTTTCTTCAAAATACCTCTGAAGGCCAGGAAATGAAAATGACCAAGCGAAGATAATAGTCTTTTGAGAGATGCATGTGTGAATGAGGCCAAAATGTATACTCTATAAACCTAATTACACTCATCGATCATTATAATAATACATAAGATGTACTAAGTCTATTTCACATAACAAGGTTAACGTCTTCTGGTCTACTTTCTCCAAACATTTCTTGCAAAATATTAAGCACCCTTTAAAATCATTCTGGGAGAATCGTGTGTGCGGTTCGTTAATATTGTATTGGCTGAAATGTCGATAATTCTCTCTCTGGTGATGTGGTCATATAAGGAATTAGTGACATTTCTGTACCTGCCATTAACTGATTGTTTAATTAATTTCGAAGTAATAGTATCGTACTGGAGGCATGTGTTTTCCTGTTCGTAGTCTTAGTTTCCAGCCTTCTGTCTCCTCAGATGATTTTGCAATGATTCTGTTATATTTTAAATCCAGACGAAGAGCCCAAGAATACAGTGGACAATGGTCTGGTAGAATCTGAAAATCTAACTGTATTCTTTTAACAATAGAATGTGCACTGAATAGCTTCTATGACAGTTTATGTGCATCACCTGCTCCTGATTGTAACTTTATCATATTTTCACTCGTAATGTCTTGTTTCATCCTATTTGTTCCAATTGAATCATGTAACCATACAACTTTGTATGTCCAAAAATGATGTAGTGATTCAACTTGAATATATCAGCGTTTTAGGTGAATACTATGTCTTTAAACAGCATTCTACCTAAATCGTTTACCACTACTTTGTTAGCATCCCTTTTCATCTTCATATTATACAACACATATTCACTACCCGACATTATCATGATATTTTGGACTTAGCTTTGGAAATGCTATATTTACTGGTTTGCTTATGTTTATTGTTGCTCTGTGTGTATGTGATACAGTGCGGGCTGTTTAACTCTCTGCAGTATTTTGTACTACTTATGAGAGATTATGTATTTATTTAAGTTGAAGTTTTATCCTTTATACGATATATAAAAGTCCAAGACGTTCAAAGAAATGTACAGAACAAACTAAACACAATCACCCATCACAAGTGCCAAAAATATGCATTCGTATATTGCCAGTTCATCATAAGGTTCCAAAACTAATTCATTTCTGGCTGACGTGAATCAGCAAGTTCAGGACCGTAGGTCAGTTTTAAAGTTTAATACTATTTTGTGGGTAAATGCATATACAGCAACGAAATCATCCAGGTTGTTTAAATACTGAGATTCCAAACTGTGTTATCTCAATCATTCACTCCAGTAGTCAAGTGCCTTTGCTCTGTTTGCATTGGCCTCTGCTGTTTTCCTCTGTAGTTCGTTTAATGAGTAATAATGCCTATTTTTGTCTTGTTCTGTTCCATCCGGATCAAGTAAATGAACATAAGGTTACTTATGCAAATGCTAGAAGATTAGCTGTTGCTCCTCCTGTCATTACTCCTGTTGCAGACTTTTTATTATCTACGTGTAAGAAATGTATATACTGCTGCCAGTGTCTCTCGTATATCCGGACTGATGAGCTAATTCTTTCTGTTTCAATCGAATTATTGAAATATTGTTATTTTCTAGTTGCTAAGTTCGTAATTGTTTTACATTGTAGAGATTAAGATTAGCTTTAGATAGATTTTAACGTATAGTGAGTAAACAGCATATGATTTGTTTACCTCTAATCCAATGTAAATATCAATATAAAAGCCTAAATAAAGGTTCAACATGCAACTTGATAAAAATTGTGTATAAGCCTTTTAAGACTTCAATAACATATTTATCTACTAAACCTAATGGGACAGGAATTCAGCAAAACAGGATAGAGAAAAGTTACAAAAATAAAAACGCTCAGCATCCCTTTCTTATATTTGTATTCATTAGCAGCTATTGTCTTGGTACCAACTGAATATTCGTCTATTACATTCACACTTAAACCCAACACCATCTGGATCGGACTTTAGCGGTTCAGTGCAAAAATCGTAAACAATATATATTATGGTTTCAAGTGTATTTTCGCATCAAACTCCTTTTTTGTATTTATCGATTTCCTCTTCGAATGTTCGAAATCTATAAAATAACGTGTTATTAATTTACACCCATTTATGTGATTAATTCAGATGTGAATGTCCCCATGCTTCGTTTGTTTCGGATTCAACTGTATCAATTATATCACTCGATGCATCTATGTCCATTGTAAACCATGTTTCTAAATTGTTGAAAGCTTTTAACACTCGTATAATCTTTTCGACTGATTTATCAATACTGCCTTTTCTTACACCGATATTATTGATCACTTCTTGATCAGTATGTTCTTTTGTGTCCGTTTTTCAACTGTTCAGTCTTGACATGTACGTTTTGTTACATTCGGCGAATTAATATCTTTATCGTTTTGATTGCATCACTCAAATCTGTAATAGATAAATCGTAAGTGGTTTTCATAGATTTTAACTCACTTATAGTAACATTTGCTTGCTTTTATTCTCCTCAATTATGGACTTATTCTGGTTTAATAATATTTCTTCCGCAACTCTGACAGATTATTACTTTTATGAACTATATTTTTTTTTAAGTCAGTAATTTTGTGGTTTTATTATTCAATATTTTTAATCCCACGAATACATTTCTCTAGCTGACAGAGGAATTCCGTACTTGAGATTCCACAATGCCATACTTTCCTAATATTTTATTGTAATTGTCTTCATCCAAAGCATATATGTGGCTGTTAATCCTCTCCTCGGTTATTTGTAATAATTCAAAGATGGGTTTTTATTGTTGTTGTTGTTGTTGCTGTTCTTGTTGTTTTCCACCTCTTTTTTCTCTTCCAGATTAAAGATTTTGTGCAATTCTTCAAATTTATATGTTTAGTAAATTACGTATAGTTGGTACCATATAACAACTATTGTACTAAGGTGCTTTAAACTCTACTATACACATACATACATACATACATACATACATACATACATACATACATACATACATACATACATACATACATACATACATACATACATACATACATACATACATACTCTTCCTGATTATAGTCTTTGAATAACATTAAAAAATGTGTTGAATCGTTGTTGAAACAAGTTTGAGCATCTAAAATTTTTGTACTGGTTTGATTTATCTGTTTCAGTAGATTTGCTAGGTTTGTTAGCTCTTTCATTACCACCATGTTCCACAGCTGTTCATTTATTGCCAACTTGTAATCTCAATGTTTTGATATTTTTCAAAATTGTTATTTCCAGAGTCTTACGTATTTGTGTATCAGCACGTCTTTGTACCTGCACCAGTTAAGTTAGCTGAGGCACGTTAGTTTGTGATACAGTTATAGTTAACATCTAGGTCATTGTTGTTGTCTGACCTAGTGAGACATCCTTCTCCTCAGTTTTTGTCCTGATGTTTAAAAGAAACCCGAAGTTATTAGGACAACTTGTAGTTATTGCAATTTCTGTCCTTTATCTAGTGATAAAGCCTGCGTCTCCGAAGGTGAATTCTCATGGATGGAGATCTCCTCAGGCGCACGTCTTCATTGCATTATTTATTTGACGCGAAAACATGTGTTACAAGCCTACAGTGAAAGTGTGTCACATTCACATCTGCATCGTTTATGCCGTCATTCAAACTGTTAAATGTACCCGTGTATACTTTCCCTGTAATGGCCATTAACAATGCATGAAACAAAAGTCAATGTCAAAAATAGTTTTAACAGGCAATGAATAGAATATTTAGTTTTTAAAAAGCTTTTGTGTTATTAATATGATTGGGATAAATGTACAAACTGTGTTAGATACAGTAGAAACCTGTATATTACTCTGACTATTGTATCCTAACAATTTGGAATTGTAACTGGTGATATACACTGTGCAATTGTTACTCAGAGTGATTTTAACTTTAGAGTTGTGTTTCATAACATACAGCATCAGTAATTTGTTGTGATGTTATCATTTGCAGTCAATCCCTTTCTGGCGTTATTCGTGTATATCTCTAGGTTGCAAAACTCATCAGGAATTAAAACAAACCTTGTTTCATTCTAGTCGTAGATCTAGTAAAATATATTTGTTGGGATTTATCAGAAATATTGTGGTAACCAACAACAAATTATATTCTCTGCAACGAAATGGATACTTTACCTTCTCATTTGTAAGTTGGATTGTTAAGACATATTTTTTTCTTATGGAGTTCTTTGATTGTAATATATCTTCCAATTGAACTGGAAAAAATGTAGCAGCAAATAGTTGGGATTGCAATGTTTGATTTGCATACTTTGGATCAATCCAATTTGCAAATGAAACAAATGCTATGGTATCTATTGAGTAACAATTGTGTCAAGTAAAAGTCCATTTGCTACAAGGTAGACAAATGTGAACTGATTAAAATAAACTGGAATGATTAGCTTTATAATTTTGTTAATATCCATGCTTGACGATGCCTCACTTTAAAGTTCAATAACGTTTGAAAAGAATGATGCAGGCAACAGTAAACATGGCGGCTAATGTTGCGAGGTAAATTGTGTTGATGATGTTGTTCCTGCCTGAAATTGAAAGCTATGTTTTGTGTTACCCTTAAAACGTTAAAGCATTTAGAAATGTATATTTGATTTTGCCTGGATTTCTACAATGTTAAAGATTGTATCATGTATAGGATTTATCTTGGTGTCCACAGTGTTATAAAAGAATCAGTTAAAAGTTTATTTGCTATTAGGAAGTCTATTGTTAATTGACTAAGTGAATATAGAATAGTTACTTTTGCAATTTCTCCAATATCCATAGCTGATGCTGGATCTATTGCTATATTAACAGCTTCTTAAACATGTGGTACATGCAATTGTGAAAAAAGAGATTAATGTTACATTATAAACAGAGCTAGTAGCCTTTTTTTGCTTTCTTCCACATTTGTTTGGAGGAAGCAAGATACAGACATCGTGTTATCTTCTTCTTTAGTTGTGTTCATTTTCTTGTTCTCTAATGACTTGTTTTGTACTGGTTTTGCCATTGCGTAACCTTTACAAACAGAAGCAATTTTACTTTTCATCCAGACGAATAAGATACCCCAAACAGCTACACTAACACATTTCAAATACTAGATTTTGTTTCAGTGTTTTTCTTTTTTTTTTCACGTAGTGTGATTTCAACATTGTAGGCTTCTTGTTTGGTCTTTGAACGGTCATCTTTGACTTTTCTTGAAATTCATGTGAACGTATTCCAAGTCGTCTGCCAAGATCAAGGCTAGGAGTGTCTTTTGGCTTTCGTGAAGGTTCCATTTCAGCATTTTGCCAACTTTTGATTGTTTTTCCTTATGTCTTTCCTTTATTTCATTTAATTTATTGGTCAATTTGGAACGTACACTCAACACAGTTTCAATATATTAAACAAGTTTGTTGCAAAATGATTTTCAATGTTACTTACAAGTAGTTAAAAATAATTTGAAATTTGATACAGTAAAAATCAAACAAACAGACAATGGATTTTAAAACATTTTCAAAATTTGAACATGATAAAAAAAAATTAACCGAGTTTATAAACTAGCGTCTACTGTAAACCATGCCATAATGAAAACAGGAGAAGATATATCATTAAATGGAGGAGTTAAAATGGAGAAAACAATAAAGATACATGAGAAAATGGAGACAAGAAACTAAAGAACATGTATATGACTACAACAAGAAATATGAAAGAAAATACCACAGTTATGAAAGCGTCACATGGATTCACCCAAGGAAACAACAAAAGTTACAAAAACAGATCAAGCAATGCAATTAGTTGAAAACAAAAGACAGAAGAGCACATGAATAAAGTTGCATCATTGAAGATAGGTAACTTCATTATTCGGGAAATTGTGTGAGCACATATTGCCTTTGGCATGATTGTCTAATCTATTTTCCCTATAAGACTAGATTACAGCTACTCCTGTAATGAAGGTCAGTGTAACAATTGTGGTTAAAGGCGCAAATGCAACAACAATGCAGAAACCAGTAACATTTTTATTTATCTAGCATTGTTTCAATATTTCCATCTTTATCTTTTGTTTTCTTTTGAAAATAATATGTGTTAAACCTTCACTCAATGCCGATAGAAGTAATTCCAATTTAAACTACAAGACTCCAATAAAGTATTTCATACCATTTGAAGTTATGTAATCATCTTTCAGTTCATTTTGCAAACTTTCTTAATTATCGATAGGAAGCACACATTTGGTTAAACTCTACCGATTAGAGAATGAGAAACCAAAATGTATTACGTTGAATATGGTGAAATATTATTTTGGCTAAGGTTTGAGATTTGAAAGGGTCTTCATTACAATCTGAAGTGAAGTCCAATTTAATCCCAAAGAACTAACGTCTATAAAATTTACTACAACTTGGCATTTTATACATTTATTTTCTTTTTATGACAGATACAAAATTTTTAGAAATTATATCCTGCAAAAGTCCAGATTGCACCTATGCGTTAGAATGGAAATTATTTTCGTAATTCTTCGAAATTATTAGCATCGTTAATTTTTCGTTTGACAATTTTAACCGAAAACGTAGAATTATTTGTTTCAATTTCCTAAATTTCCACAAGATCACAAGATTTCCACAAGATCAATGTTAAGTTCACATCCTACAGAGAATCACTTTCTCTACTTCTTAGAATTTTTTCTTCTTCTGGGAGAAGGCAATGCCTGCTTTTACATAAGAAGGGTAACGCTAAACTTGTAAACGAAATGTAATACAATTTTGTAAGATTAGAGGATATTGGATTTTCAGGTATGAAAGATTCAAAATTTAGTTTAAATAAAATCCTTCATATTATTTAACCTTTAAATGTCAGAAAACAACGTCCGCGTATTAACAAAACAACAGCATTTCTATTTCCAAATTGAAACAGTTCCATTCATCTAACTCTTCCACTTTGGCTACAGATGTTTATTTCATGAATATGACAGGTGCTGTTGCATTTTACTCCAGCTATAAGGCAGTGGAGTAACTTTGTACAAAGTCAATTCGCTCTGATAACTGGAAATGTACCCTTGTTAATCCCACTTTTAGTCCTGACGATATATTCAGTGTCATCAACAGGAAGTACTAATCTAATGAATTTTGATGGATCGGCATTAGTTCTGTCAAATTCAGAAACTGAAAGTGTAATGAATATAGCTTCGTGCTAAGTCACGAAGAGATTTAGTGCTGCAAGATATCATCTCTATTTGCCTAAATTCCAGTCCATTCAACATGCCCTTGAACCTCTCCGGGGTAATCCTCGCCGACATTACATACTTTTAAGATATGTATCAGGTAGATTATGATCTATGTTATTATGCTTGAATCATGCATTATTGTTCTAGCTGACTTCGAGCAAGGCAGTAGTAGCGTCAATTACATCATTTAGATTCCGTTTTCAGATTGTTAATTAAATCCTAAACACCTAATATGAGAATAATCATCAGCATGTGTTCTGCAGTTGTAATATATATATCGTAGACTTAACTATATGCACGAGAAGCAACTTCTCATGCACAACGTCGCCCATTAAAAAAAATGGGCAAAGCTGTCGATAAAATGTTGGACATTTATGAACTGACCAAGCCTCCAGCTTGTTTTATGAATTCAGGAAAATAGTTGCGATTTTCATAAACTGAGCAATTTCACACACACACACACACACACACACACACACATACACACACACACAACTGGGCAAAGAGAAGCAAAGAGAAAGAAAGAACGAAATAATGAAAGAAATCAGGTTGTACATATTAACAAAAGAAGTAAAAGAAACAGAAGAAACATAAATAGACAATTATGAAAGAAAAAAAGAAAGAAAGAACGTACCAAAGTACACTAGGAAAGCCGTCCTGTTTCGAAGCGATCCGAGACCAGCCGGTCCATCATGCACCTCTTTGCTAATGATGAAAGGGTTGGGGCGGTCCTTGCCTGAGGGTTCGTACACACCATCACTAAATGCCACAGGGCTTCTACGTACTAGATGCCCATCTGGAATGTGTTGTAAGACATATTGCGTCATTTACTGTGATATTTGTTGTAAAATATGATATGGCTATCTCAGTAACTTCCTTTTATTGCTTCAAAAAAGAGTCCCAGTACTAATGAAAAATTAGAATAGACTGTACAAAACCCGGGTATTCTAAAGTTTTGATTCCTTTAAAAACATAGAAATCCAAACATGTCGCAGATTGAAACAAACTTTAAAGTTCTTACCATACGTAACATGTATCCCTCCAAAATGTTGAATTACCATAACAAAGTTCCGCACTATGAGTCATAAATTCCCGCTAAATTGGCAGATGGCACAACTTTTATTTTTATGAAAAAAGTTTGAAATATGTGCCTTACAAATAATTTTATTACATTTTTGGATATTTACATTTTGCTGAAACAATAAAATGTTGTATCGGTGGAAATATCTTACACGATCAACTTTAGTGAGTTGCAAAATATTACTAATACCAACGAACTTATTAAATTAATTAATTTTATTGAAGTTGTACTTAAAGGCCCATGTACACGATACAAGATACAATCTGTATTCCCCTCATGTCACCTTGTTACAGATTAGGAATACAAGATAAAATCTGTATTCCCTCATGTCACCTTGTTACAGATTAGGAATACAAGATAAAATCTTTATTCCCTCACGTCACCTTGTTACAGATTAGGAATACAAGATACAATCTGTATTCCCCTCATGTCACCTTGTTACAGATGAAGAATACAAGATAAAATCTTTATTCCCCACATCTCACCTTGTTACAGATTAGGAATACAAGATACAATCTGAATTCATTTCGGATCACCTTGTTACAGATGAGGAATACAAGACACAATCTTTATTCCCCTCTGATCACCTTGTTACAGATGAGTAAAACAATATACAATCTTTATTCCAGTCAGTTAATCTTGTTACAGATGAACAATACAAGACACAAACTTTATTCCCCGAGGGGCACTTTGTTACAGATGAGGAATACAAGATGAATACAAGATACAATCTGTATTCCCCTCAAATCACCTTGCTAGAGATAAGCAATACAAGATACCATCTATATTCCCCTCAGGTTACCTTGTTAAAGATGAGCAATATAAGAGAATACATACTCAATAGATGAACAACCGTGTGTCAATATAAATTAATCATATTAATTATAGTCATCTGCTACAATGTATATTTTGTGTAAAGATAAATCTGTTCGGTGCATAAAGGCTACAAAGTAACTATAATACCATAAAATATAAATCATATATTGCTCTATAATTCGAAATTCATAATAATTCATAGATATGTTTCCCTTACTATGTATTTTAAGGCCAATGAATGGAAATGTTGAATTATGCTATATGGTTGAATTATACCATAAAAATACTGATAAATTTACATATATACATGAGCTCAATGTTCTGGAAATTAAACAAAGCACTCAAATGTAAGACATTTGGTCTCCAATATATTTATGTTACTTGAAAAAAGAAATTAGATATGATATCCATTGCTCTTTTTGAACTCATCACCTAGATCATTTCCACTGCATGCAATACACCATCTGTCCTCTCTAAGGGTATTTATTCATCTTGCTATCTTTAATGGTTAATAATGATTGTAAGTTCTAAATTTAGAGTAAATGATTCATAGGTTGTTAGAAAGGCAAAGTAAATAATTTTTAAAATTCAAGTTTGTTTTAAGAGCCTATAGATAATACCCTTACTTGAATAATTTGTATTGCTATTCCACGTGTATAAATACATATCAGAGAGTGTGTTCTTTATGATTTAAATTATCCGTTGATTATTAGGGAAAGATTGAGTACAGCATATATTTCCAAAGCAACATTCGTCAGATATAAATTTTAAACAATTCAACCATGGATATGTGTAGTTATTCTTTCTCATATCATCTGTTGTGGTTCAATATATTATTAGTTATGCCTGGGAAACTCTTTGGGTGTACAATGGCCTTTGGAATCGTTCTTATTCACATGTAAACCGATATAATGCTTATTACTTATACCTTAATCTTATCATGTATACTTGTAATGCTGAACAGACGAACACGTTCTCCCTATCTATCTTCTTCTTTCCTCCCTTTGCGGACTCGGGATGTAGAATAGACCTGATGCTCCCTACCGTATATCGTAAGATGTGACAAAATGGAGACAGTGACCAGGATTGCACAGTGGGTTGCGTGCCAGACTCGGAGCGTGTTCGAATATTACCATAAGATCAGCCAAGGTCAGTTACCATGGTGTGTCCTTGGGCAAGGCACTTTACTTCAGTCGTCTCAGCACTAAATAACATTCTTGGTTGCTGTGCAGTAACACACCAAAACAAATCAAACTAAACCTCTGTTTTCCTCTCACCTGCTAAACTACCACGTATATTATGTATTTTAATTTAACCTGTTATGACTTACGCACGGGTCTTACGTTAGATCTGAGGTGGAAATAAAAGTATGTTCTGGATAATATCTGCTAAATAATGACCAAATAATTAAAAATACCACAACTTAAATAGAGAATTTCGTCCCAGAAGTAATATAAGCCAATAGTAAGAAAACCCAACTGCACACATATTTAAGTGTCAAGCAATATTGCTAACTTAAGTGATGATTTATTGATGTAAAGCATTGTTATAGTCAATAATAATAATAATAATAATAATAATAATAATAATAATAAATAGTAGCGAAAATAGCCATTCGCTACTAATTTGCACATATGGTTACTACATTTGATGAAATCATCTCGCTACTGTGTTTTCCTTTCCTGTCAATTGTACAAAAGAGAGGCACGTGTTGTGAATACCGACAAATTTTACATTAGTGATACAAATATGGAACTATATCTGAAAATTTTTATTCGTGTAAACCGTGTCTGTGTGTGTGTGTGTGTGTGTGTGTGTGTGTGTGTGTGTGTGTGTGTGTGTGTGTGTGTGAAGTGGTGGGGGAGGTGGTGGGGGAGGTGGAGAGAGAGAGCTCACCAATTGCCCCCCAGTCAGGATGTATCAGATTGTTGTACCATCCATCTTGTGGAGTCAGTTCAAACTCCTTGTCAGAGGAGGCTGTAAAAGAAATTTCAGACTCCTATAAATCAATTGCTAATGTTATACAAAGTAATTTAAATGTCTGTGCTTACTGTTCATGCAAAATCTAGACACAGATTTTTATACATTTTTTACCATTCTCCATTCAGACTTTCTCTTTTACCAAAAATGAACACAAACCGTGTACATTCTTAATAATGGTGCAATTTCAAACATCAGCAAATTGTGTAGCAGGAATAAAAAATCAAGAAAAAGGTAGACAAACTCTGGAAACGCATTTTGCAAATCTGAAATTAATACATTACAAATTAAATTTCGTGAGTGGTGACTAAATATGAAAGGAGATATTTTAGTTATACTATCAATCAAGCCTGAAAAGTTAACTATACCAAATTCAAAGTCAAAGACAGTCTATGATTAGCGAGGTAAAAAATGTATTGAATAACAGGGCCTCGAATAATATATCTCTGGTATACACATTTCTTCTCAATTGACGAATCCCCAAATTCTACACTATCTACAACCGGCAGTTAGTCAATCATTGTTTATTCCAAATTCCAATAGGTTGCTAGAAAATCTTGTCCCAGACAACGAGTTCAATTACATTATGATACCTTTTTGTGCTAACCTTGCATGACCGCTGTATAACATATGTAAAGTCAATGTTTATTACCTTCATTTATTTTTCGTCCATACTACCTATCGACCGAAAGAATATATCTCATAAGTGATACAATTTTCAAAAGAAATACTTGGATTTGTACAGAACATTGTTTGCTAATAAGTAGGCGTGGTTATTTCGACTCTGGCGATTCGTCAAATATATAACTTATTTGAACAGTCATACATTTCAAACAAAACAACTTGGAGAAGCTGTCATCAAAATGAATTTCATACAATTATATGCAGGGGTAATAAGTCAAGTCTATAGTTAGCAAGACAAAACTAGCGAATATCATTTTACAATTGTATAGATAAAAGGAACTCCTATCTCACACAGAGGAGAACTGGTGCCAGACCTTATCATATTTGTATAAGTAAAGAAGAAATAATGTTCCATACAGGACACGAATGCTGCAAGATTTCATAATAGTCGTGCGTGTAAAAAGAAATAGTGTGGCTTACGGCACATAAGAAGTGCCAGGTCATCAAAATAAACCTTGAATATGTTGCTCAAACGGTAGTTGCATTGGCTCCCTGTGTGTGTACGCACTGTTCCTGGAAATTAGTTACCAGTATGGATGATAACATAAAAATGTAATGAAAACATATGTCCATGTGTGACCACAAGCATATGTTTGGAGGTGATTTATTTTACAAAATCAGAACTTGGATATTGCAGTGAATTGCTATCAAGGTAACAGTCGGTGACGGAAAAGAATCATTTACTTGCATGTGTAGCTATATATGTATGTGTTTTTGTCGCTTGTTCTATTTAATGCTTTTCAGTCAATCTTGTCCAAATTCTTGAGATAATTCCTTGTTAAATTGTTGCTTTACTTGCACGATTCTTAAAAATGCAAGACAATGATCGCAAACATTCTTATACAAATGTTACTCGCGAAAGATAACAGTACGAGTAACCAGCTACCTGCCTCTATACAAAACTCCCTTACCGTTTGCGTGTGTGTGTGTGTGTGTGTGTGTGTGTGCGACTGTGTGCGCGGAATAATTTTTTCTGATCCTAACACAATTTTGTAAACGAAAGAAATATTATCAGTTGTTTTTACACTAGTTTTCATGGGCAAGCGTTCAGAACCAAATTATTAATATTTGCTATGAGTGGTGCTCACAACAGATGGTAAAGATTTAATAATTGTTTGCTTTATATATATATATATATATATATATATATATATATATATATATATATATATATATAGATAGATAGATAGATAGATAGATAGATATTGCCATGAATTTGCAGTCAAAGGGCCTGATACATATGACTTTGCAGAAGAAAGACATTCACGAAAATATTGAATGGAAGTTAAAACCAAAATTGTATTCCAATCCACTGATCAGTTTTAAAGATATGGCCTATCAACTTTAAAAACAATCGCGTCGATAATCTAGGCTACGAGAATCACCTTGACGGATATGGTTGTGACATCACTAGCTTGCATCTGGTCTATTGCCGATACATGGGTGTGCCGATTCGTGTTGAGATAAAGTTTATCCTAGAGCTTTGAACACAAACCAGATCATACAGAACAAGGATGGTAGTCTCTATAGTAAGCAATGAAGATGAATTCAGATAATGGAGAAACACGAGGAACAAATTTATAAAGTTGACATATTTTTACAGGTTACACCGGCAACCTAGCGATGCTTTTAAAATACTGTTAGTTAACTATTGCTGATTGGCTGTATAAACTCACAGTTTTATGAAGATACTGAGAGAAACTACTGCGATGAGTACTTTTAATATGAAATCGAATTATATTCAAATCAAATCTGAACTTACAAACATCTACTCAAATTTCGAGTCACTCTGAACCGACTGTCAGCGTGTCGTCTGTTCGTGTTTCTTGAGCAGAAAACCTACTGCAGTATATGAGGAATCACGGTTAATATTATTAAAAAGATAATTAAGTTTCTTACCTTGATTTTCCAGAAGTTTGAATAAGACATAAGATGATGGTGTTAATTTGCCTTTCAGCATTTTTCTTAGACGAAAGCAAGATCAATATATTAACAATTGTTTTGCTGATTTAACAGTTTCACCTCAACTGGAAACTCATATATTTTTTATTTACTTTTAAAACAGATTTGAAAGTGATGAAACATATCAATTACATATTGCTTGCAAACTATGGTGAATCTTTGACCAGGTTTACATATTGATCTTTTTGGCTAGAGATTGAGTCTGTAACGTTCCGAAATATTGAAAGTAATAATAGAATCTCTAAGTAATCCAGATATTAACCTTACTTGCAACACATACGTTACCAGTATATCGAATTAATCTGTCTATATGTAATAGTTTGTTCATAGTATCATTATTTATTAGAATTATTCCATCCTCTTACTGACTGGATAACTTGCACTTATTGCTGTTCCATCCTCTTACCGACTGGCTGACCTGCACTTAATTGTTACTCCATCCTCTTACTGACTGGCAAACTTGCAGTTCCAACGGGTATCTTAAAAGTTCTGAATATTATAAGTACTCCCCATGCACCTCTACACACTTTCTCAGTCCGATTATCCAATTATTAAATGCCATTTCACTTCTTGGTATGTTGTTCACACACTAGAAAGCTGTACGTTCAACCGCAAGACGGCTTTGAAATCATCTCAGCGAATCTTTGAAAACAGAATTCAGCCAAAAATTAATTGGAGCTAAATAGGGCTGTACGCAGAATGTGGCAAAGTTTGGATGATGTGGTCTTTCAGAAAGTCTGTCAAGACAGCGGATTTATGCACCTGTGCCTTGTCTTGTAGTGGATGGATACCTCCGGTGCGCGGACGGGTGGTTCGGTAGTGTTCCACACATTTTTGGCAAAACTTTGGAGGCATAAAAATGTCCAGTGACATTAGTAGTGTCAGACACAGCTACCTGGGTGGCCGGACCTTTTGCATCGAAAAATAATGCGTATAAAACTCTCTTGACAGTCCGACTATGTCGAGAGATTTGTGGTCTCTGCTCGTTTTCTCCGATCCAAAGTTTATTAATTTCTCTTAACTCGGGTCCACAAAAGTAAAACAATGTTTCTTCACATGTGAGAATCTCATTTAAACGTATCTGGTCACTCTTTCTATATTTGGCGAGTAGTTGTTTCGGCGACTGCGAGCCGAGTCTGTTTTTAATCAAGCCGTCAACAAATGCGGGACCTATCGTGCACAAACCTCTTTGAGCTTTAAATGATTCTTTAATACATTTAAAAACAGCTAAGGAATTAATGCCCGTGATAAAAGAAATATCTTCCACTGTTTACTGAGCATCTTTTATTCCTTGCCACCTTCACAGCAGCCACTTCCCGCTCACCAGTAGCAGACAACTGTCTTCTAGAAGGTGTGTAATCTTCTATGGATTCGTGACATTCTTTAAAATAATAAAACCACCTCAAAATTGTAGGATATCACAGAGAATTGCATCCGCTAATTGTATCCAAGTCGGTCTTGGTTTCAGTAGGAACGTACCTTAAGAGCGCCCAGATTTACAGAATGCTATTTGCGTAGTGGCAGATTTATTCTCCTACTCCGACATTTTTACGTCACGGTCATTTACCTACGTTACGTCACACGCATAAATCTGAAGCTGTCCGGCGTACTGCACGTACAGCTGCAGATCATTGTATATAAGGTTATTTCTTTATCGATCGGCATTAAATGTATTAACAGGTTTAAAGTAACAAAAAAGTTATAACAAAATATTCAGAACTTTTCAAATATGAACAACATGTCCAAAAGTGATTCAAAACAGTATTTAGCAATTGGATAATCAGACTGAGAAAGTGTGTAGAGGTACATGAGGAGTATTTTGAGAAGATGCATTTAACGTACTGTTCATTGATAAGGAACTTTATTGTACATCGTACCAATAGACCAAGACCAAATTTACATGTTTGTGCTCTATAACCATCACATGACAACCAGTGAATATAGAATAGAACTGAAAAATGAACCCCACTATGGAAAAAAGTTACTGAAAAGTATATCCTCTGAAATAATTAATCATTGAGTGAAATTTGTTTATCATTGAACTGAAGCAACAACAAAGGTGTTTCATCGGTGTGTACGTGGTGATTCATTTTCAACCACACACTTTGCTATGTCCAGTGTCATTCGAACATATCCATCTGAAAATCTTTTACACGGATAGGGTAAAATATATTGTTTATGGATTGTAAAACAGAATGTTTAGTAGCTTATATTCCATTGCCTTATTTTATATTTTCCACTTCAAGTTTACTCTTGGAACAGTTTCTGATAGTATAAAAGGTCTTTGCTTCCCACCTACCGTGGTGTCTCATTTGATAAGGCAATTTACTTGCAACGGCACAATATAACCTTAAAGTGTTATGTTGTGCCGTAAAAGACCATGAACCAAAACCATCAATATTTAGGTATGATGCCTACATTTAATTAGAACGACTGTTACGATACTAGTTTTGAACCCGATCAAAAATATGAGTCTGTGATACAAATATATGATTCCACTATACAATGTATAGTCCAGAATATATATGAGTCTATGATACAATGCACAGTCCCGAATAGATGAGTCTGTGATACAACACCCAGTCCTGAATATATGATTATATGATACGATACCAACTCCTGAATATATCATTATTCCACAAGACAATGTACATTCCCGAATATATGAATCCATGATACCATACCCATTCTAGAAAATACGCGTCTTTGACACAATATCGAGTTCAGATGAGAACTTACATACAGATTAGAACTCCCGAATATATACTTTACAGATTGTCATTTCTTGTACCTTTGCACAAAGAAAAGAGCATGCAAGGTCTTGTTTTAAGTACTGTTATGTATGATGTTTATATAATATTATAAATATTTCAGGAAATTATAAATCTTTCTTGACTGTAATATTGGCTCAAACCTTAATGTTATGTATCAGGTTTACATGTTTAGCTATTGCCCTTGAATAAGGTTGTTTACTTAGTATTTGAGTTAAAGGACGATTTTGGTAAACAAGTAGTTTATTCAAATTGTGGTCAGGGTTGATTTGTTTACAGATAAAACTAGAATTTCCTTTAGAGTAATGTGTTAAAAGTCACATACAATATATAATTTTATAAAACATTCTGTCTTATTACCTATCTTTATATGTACCATGTTTAGTTGACAGTTTTCAGTTTCGACCTTAACATCAGTCTTTAAAGAATCGTTACAGTTGAGAAAAAACCATTCCAATTTCAGAGAGAGGAATTACTTAAAATATTCATTGGGTTATAAAAGTGCTCATAGACATTTGGATTTGGGATTTTGAATTGATGATTTGGGGATTTATGTGAACTTATTCAAAGATACTCTGGAGTACTTCATTTTGGCACATCAGCACGTTAAAGACTACTGGCACATTGGGAAATTAAAGACTATTGGCACATCAGCACATTCAAGGATACTAAAATTCATTCGGACATTCTATATTTAGGATTTGTGATTAGGACAGTTAGGATTATTGGAGTATTTGGATTTTAATTCACGTTACTGTTAGTGTCTTTTGATTTTCATTTTAATTATCTAGAAATAAATTGCTTGTTGATTTTTACTTGATTTGTTGGTTTCACTTTCTTTCGGTTACATTTTTCTTAGACCATAGAGTAGTAACAGTACATGTACAAATTATTCGTGCCTTATTGCATTTGACAGCTGGACCCCACCTGGAGATCTCGCGAAGAGAATTAAAAAAATCTTAGTCTCTTTCAAATATTTTCCATAATTTGACACGTATTCTACGAACCTCATTCTTTGGGCATGTAAATTATAGATTGAATACTTACTTGTTGACACAATTCAAGGTAGATCAACAAAGCAGAATAAAGGAACCTAATATTCCATATCGGATCTGATCCGACTCCAAACTGAAATATATTACTTCTGACAGGCGTTACTTAGTCGGTCTAGAGACATACACTCCCACCCCACCCCTTCCGTACCAGGAAGTATTGATTTATTTGCACGGCTGTGTTTACAGTTTAACCAACCAGCTCATTCATTCACTGAAAGGGAATTTAAACTAGCACTAAAGGTAACATCAAAACAATGAAAGGATATCTTGATTCGCATCTAGCATAAAGATCATAGTTATTATGGGGTGTGTTCAGGTAATGCAGTCAAAGCTAATCGACGATTGTTTGGTTGTTTACAAGGATTAATGTGCAACTCCAGTTCATTGATTAAATCTCTTTGTTGTGCCACCGAAATATCCATGGAGGGAGCATACAGTCTGTCCAATAACTGTGCCATTTGGCACGTCCTATTCGTGACACTTTTCGTTACCACTCAATACCTAGAGAAGGACTTCTTAGATTTAAATAAAGTCTGGCATGAAGTTGTATCTTACACAGACCAATGTGAAGTTTGATTTTCCCTCCTTTTTGACAAACCTTCAAGAAATTGTGTCCCTTTTGACTGATACCTTGCCTTTTAATTACATCATATCGGCGGGGAGATCAGTGGCGTATGGACACATTTATCGTCTATCCTTGATTCTGACATTTCGTTATTCAAAGGATACCTTTGAAAAACAAGTGGTAAATAATTAGCATGGCTTAAAAAGAGTCTCAAACCTCAAATATCAAATAGGGTTTATTTGCACTTTTCAGTTTGTTTCCTTTTGAAAACATGTCACAGGGAAGAAAAATGCACAACCAGACAGGGTACCTGGAATTCCTCTAAAAGACGGGTGCTAAACCATCTCAGATATTCCAGTATATGCTCCCAACAGTTTCTTGCGACACCCCTCTTCGCCATCACTTTTCACAATCACGTACACGTATCTGTGTCATCTTTAATACACCAAGCAAACCATCAGACAACCTCACTCCACGGTGCCCGTTTATCGAAACGTGGTTCCATGTGGGCGCAATATCTCACAGGGAAACTTTATCCAAGTTGGTTTTGATATAAGTCAGAGAGTACCCTAAGAAGGCCAGACTTTACTCTGCAGTACAGTTTTTGACTGTATATGAGGCCTTTGCTTCCCAACTAAACGGTGTATCCTTGAGCAAGGCAATTTACTTGCAACGGTACAACCTAACCTTAACGTTTTTTGTTGTGCCGAAGAACACCAAGAACCAAACCCAATACAATTTCTGTATGATACCTAGAGAGACTGTTACGATTCCAGTTTTGAAAAATTTGAGCCTGTGATACAATACGCAGTCCCGAATATATGAGTCTATGATACGTTACCCAGTCTCGAATATATGATTCCACGATACAATGCACAGTCCCGAATGAATGTGTCTATTCAGGGCTCAGGAAAATCACTCGTCCTCTCGGCCTGACCCAGTAGCAATTAGCTGGGCTGAGTAAAACTTTACTACTCATCCCTGGGCCGAGTAGATGAACATTTGCATCACGAGAGTAAATATGAGTTCAGTTTCTACCCTTAACATGCACCAACATTTCAACATCACATAACATTAGCGTGCAGCAAATATATATATATATATATATATATATATATATATATATATATATATATATATATATATATATATATATATATCGCTTTTATCCAATTTGCCTGCTTGTTATCAGTCAATAACATGTCACAAAGGAAGCTGACTTTGTTTTTTACACATGTATCCGATGTAAGCTTTATACTAAAATGGGTAAAAATCATTAGCATATTATGTTGCAGTTTCATACATAGCCCTCGACTTCTCAGTGGTATTCGCATTTATAGTGAGTCTCCCTTTCAACGAACTATGACACATCTGTATGAGTCAAACCTCTGAGAAGTTAAGAGACAGAGAATGTCATAATTTTGCGACATTTCGTCTGGTCAGATAATGTTCACTTGCCTCAGGTTACCAGTGTTTTCAAGACTGAAGCTTTATTGATACATTGTCACGCCAAAGAGAAGACACCAACAGATAGTTCCAGACGTATGTAATTACTTTTCACAAGAGAAATGTTGCCAACTTACATTTGTAATAAGTATTTTAAGTTTCTCAGCTAATTTCCACCAACTGCCGCACAATGCATGTCATTGTAACCTATTTAGGAAGCTCAGATTTAATTGATGTCACGACCAAGAAGTGTTTCAATTCTTTTGGCCAATCAGCAATCTTGCATTTTATGGAACCCTTGAGTAGCTCTCTAGAAGGGAGATACTTATATAAATATATGCAGGTGTCTTTTCTTTGGCTTGACATTGTATTAATACAGATGTACTGTCTTGAAAATACCTGTGATCTCGGGCAAGCGTAACTCTCTCTGTCCAGATAAAAATCATAAAATTTGGACATTCTCTGTCTCTTAACTTATCCCATATTTAACTCTTAAAGATGTGCCATAGCTCGTTGAAAAGGAGAATTTCTTGGCATTAAAGTGCACCTATATTATTAAAAGGTGTCACTGTAAACGTGAATACCACTAAGAAAGCAAGGCCAATGTGTGCAACTGCAATTTCTCAAGTTAAAAGTCTCATCTCTTAATATATTTAAGGGGGCATGTATTAGAGCACAATATGTTCATGGTTTTGACCCATGTTAGTATTAAACTTGCATAAGGTACCTGAAGTTCTTTAGTAAATGTTCAAGTAGTGTAGTACAGAAGTGTGCTGTGCTGAGTACAATGAGAACAGGGACGAGTAACTGTTGCAACCCACTCGTCATAGGGACGAATTGGAATTTCGTTTCCTGAGCCCTGACTATGATACAATACTCAGTCTCGAATATATGATTCTATGATACAATGCACAGTCCCGAATGAATGAGTTTATGATACAATACCCAGTCTCGAATATATAATTCTATGATACAATGCACAGTCCCGAATGAATGATTTTATGATACAATACTCACTCTTGAATATATGAGTCTATCATACCATACCCATTCTGGAAATTATGAGTCTTTAACACAATATCGAGTCCAGATGTGAACTCACGACCACTGCCCCCTTCAATGATATTTATTGGACAGATTGTCATTTCATCCACCTTTGCACAAAGAAAAAGGCAAGCATGCCCTTGCTTTAAGTACATGTACAAATTATTTGTAGCTTAGTGCATATGGCATCTTGACCCCACCTGAAAATCCCGTGAAGAGAATTTTAAAACAATATATTTGTATCTTTGAAATATTTTCCATATTTTGACACCTATGCTACAAACCTGATTCTTTTAGGCATGTAAATTCTAGATTTAATACTTACTTGTTGACACAATTGCAAGTAGAACAACAAAAGCAGAACAAAGGAACGCAATATTGTCCATATCGGCTCCGATCCGACACCTGACTTATATATATTCCTTCTGACAGGCGTTACTAGACGGTCTATACATATATATATATATATATATACCCCATCCCGTATCAGGAAGTGTTGATTGATTCGTACGGCTGTGTTTACATTTTAACCAACCAGCTTAAAGCTGGATAAAGCCATCCAAACAATGAAAATATATTTTGATTCGTATACAAAATTGTTTGGTTGTTTACAAGGATAATGTGCAGTGACACTTTTCGTTACTGCTCAATACCTTTTAAAGGACGTATCGGATTTTTAAAAAGTTTTGTATAAGGCTTTATCATAGACAGACCAAGTTGAAGCTCAATTTTCCCTCCTTTTCGGCAAACGTACACGAAATCACGTTCCTTTTTTACTTATACCTAGACCTTTAATTGCATCCTATTGGCGTGGAGGTCAGAGGATAATGGACACATTTCTAGTCTATGCTTGATTTTGACATTTTCTTATTCGCAAGAAACCTATGAAAAACAGATGCGTTAAATATTAGCATGGCTTCTAAAAAAAGAAGTCTTAAACCTCAAATATCAAATAGGGTTTCTTTTCCCATTTTCAATTTGTTTGCGATTTAAAAAGTGTCACAGGGAAGAAAAATGCGTAACCAGAGTCGCGCACCTGAAATCCCCCTAGAAATCACGCACCTGAAATCCCTGCTAGACCATCTCAGTTATTGCAGCCTATGCTCCCAACCGTTTCTTGTTATACTCTCTTCTTCATCACTTTTCACAGACCCGTACACGTATCTGAGTCATCTTTAATACACCACGCAAACCATCAGACAACTTCGATTTGTGGTGCCCGTTTATCGAAACTCGATTCCATGTGGGAGCAAGATCTCAGGCTTTGAACCCAGGATTTTCCTAACTCAAGAAACGAGTGCTCTACCATCTGAGCTATACGACCGGATACTGTCGAGCAATTTGTAACACAAAACTATCATTTTGTTTTGTGTCTGACTCAGAAGAATTTTAAACTATGAGTCGAAAGGAAATATCAGTCTCTAATTATGCAACTGGGTTGATCGAGGAGAATTCCTGCATACACAATCTGTAGATTGAGAGCATTATCCGGAACGGGAATTTTAAAGATAACCTGAACATGACCTTATGTCGGTAAATATCGATTTGAGTCCGATTGCTGATATTATTTTCACAAACTATTTGTGAAAAGCAAACTAAGGTAATGCACATGTATAAATGGACTAACACGTGTTTCTATTTGCATCATGTACTTTGCACATTAGCAGAATTGTTCTCTTCCCCGACATTTTTACGTCACTGTCATTTACCTATGTTAAGTCACACGCATATATATGCAAGTGTCTGGATGCAGATCATTTTATAGAGCGTTATTTTGTCCATAGATCGGTATTAAATGTATTGACAGGTTAAAAGTAACAAAAAAGTTATAGCAAAACATTCAGAACTTTTCAAATACCCCACATATGGAAGGCGTCGCTCCCGTTATTAACGTGGTTACGAGGTAGCTGAAAAGTCGTTGATGATCATACGCATCTGATTACTATTTCTCCAAAAGAGATAATACAGACGTTTGTGTATACACCCTATCTGGGTTAATAAATGCAAAGTTTTGGAAGGCGGGCATCTTTACCCAGGGGAAATATATATGATGTTCACAAAGTGTACGTTAATGAATATTAATATAAATCCATTAAAAAATTTTGCAATATGATAGAAAAAATTAAGGTATTTAAATAGTTGTAATGTACATTGAACTTGAAAAGTGTATAATCCCGGTGTGTCAATCTTGTGACCCTACGTCAAACTGATTCAGCAATTCTTGTAGTGTATCTTGGACGTATGGACGTAAACAATTAATCAATGTCTAGGCATCAACATATGTTTCTTGTACATGGCGGTAAATTGATATTACCAAAAAAATTTTTGTATACACACTGTGCCCAGCATTACCTGTGACTGGCACAGTGTAGTGGATATTTCGACCGGTTCGCATTATGTATGGTAAGGCAATTTCTATAGTGATTGCCTGTTCCATTTTGGACATGATGTTCAACTTTCCAAAACGTTTAAGGGAATTATATAAGTACATATATAAATATCTAAAGGATTGGGAAAAAGGATAGATATGTGGATGGATAGATACATTTTAGGATGGTTATTTAAAAACAAAACACATTCAAAAACTCGTTGTAACAAAAATGCCTTTTTAATTATTTTTATCTTAAACGTTTTTTTAAAAGAACCAGCAAACCACCTACTCATTCAAATATAGCACAGTTTAGTTTAAACTAGGATGTGATATCATTTCCTAAACTAAAACTTCTTAGTCATACATTATCCGCGTCAGATATGGTTTAGACACGTGTTATAGAATCTTCTTCAATCTTGGTGTTGAGGTCTTGATGCGAATGATCAACACCTATCCACATTAGTATTGGCTTAAATATATAAGAGCTAAAGACCAGGAAGTCTAGAGATAATGATATGATTCTCAATTACAAATATTTGTTTTCCTTAAAATCCACCTACTCTGAGTTGGAAGCCTGCCAATCATACAAAAACCAAACTTTTTTATCCATTACATATCAGAATAAATACAAATCCTTCTGAATAGCCAATACAACTTTTCTGTTAAGGTTATTCTCAGCTGGGAGTGATCCAAATGGCATTGCAACCAAAGTGTATAGCTTATTTCTCCAAAATAAGACACAATACAGATGTACTTGCGTACTTATTAACGGGTTGACAAGTTCTTTTTCTCCTTCTTGACACACAGATATATACATATATATATATATATATATATATATATATATATATATATATATATATATATATATATATATATAGTCCCGTTAGTTTAACGTTGTTGCTACAGGTCAGTATCCAGCGATATTGACCGTAGTTAAATAAAATATGGGAATCAGCAGATCTAGCTCTAAATAAAACTATCTATCATACAAATTAAACAAAGAAAATCTAAATACATCCAAAGATTTAAATTGCAAGGAAAAAAAAAGAAAATAAATATGATTGATACAAATATTGAAAATGGACAGGTAGTGGTCTCTAGTTGCTGCTGTGTGCATGAGAGAGAGAGAGAGAGAGAGAGAGAGAGAGAGAGAGAGAGAGAGAGAGAGAGAGAGAGAGAGAGAGAGAGAGAGAGAAGCGAGTCTGTAGAAACCTGTGCGGAGAGGATCGTCAACCTACTGAGACACAAAGTAAAGATGCAATTATTAGAATCAGATATTAGTATCGCCTATCGCCTGTGATAATTTACCGATGATGTTATTTGTGTCTAACAGGAAAAAGCTGGATACGATCATAAAAAGGAAACACTTGAATGGATCCTGGATAATAATCAAGGAAGACGTTAGGAGACAAACGTCTAAATTCCTGGAGAAAGTTAAAGTGCTGGAAGTGGTGGCGTCGGTGATGGCAGAATGTTTGCAAAACTGAAGAACAATTTAAAAAAAAAGTCAGGTAAAAAATCACATATCTGTCGAAGCTCAAGAACAATTATTGAACAAGTATTGATTTCAAATTGATACTGCGAATCATAATTCTTGTCTAAGTTGCCCACTTTGTCCATGATGCAACCGATGTCACGGAATACATGTAAAATAATACAATTGCATAACACGCAAAATAACTACAAAATTCGGGTCAATATAAACCAACCCAATACCCAATTTCCGTACTCTTCCTTTACTAATTCATTCTTTCTCTCTCTCCTACACATACATACAGACACACAAACATAAACGTACGCAGAATATTAAGATAGTCTAAATCTCTCTCCCATTCCTCTCTCTCTCTCTCTCTCTCTCTCTCTCTCTCTCTCTCTCTCTCTCTCTCTCTCTCTCCAATATATGCGTACAGGAGGAAAGGTTATGTTGGGTCACAATGGCGAGTACAATTTATTCGCGCTCGCGGTGTTTAGTTAACAAGGTTTATGCATATTCATGAGAAACAAGGAAATCTCAGAGGCGGCCACGGCGGGCGATAAAGGAGCGTAGTGCATTATCGCCAATGGCTTGCGACGTTGGGTTGGGTGGGGGGGCTTCCATATTAGACAAAGTCTATTTTTAGATGCATAGTAAATATGTGGACTTGTTAGCGCAGAGACCATCTCATTGTTGACTTTGAAACTGTGATACTACTGTTCGACGTGATATTGATTCAACGAATCGTTCAGTGAATGATGAGCATCTAGTGGACAATTAGAAAGTAAATAATGAACATATATTTGACAATTATAATGTTGAGAAGCTTATCCATTTACCTAATTACAAGCTTAGTTTACTAATATCTCGACCAAAGTATGTATATATAAGCGTTTTTTATACGTATCTGTTCTGTTCAATGAATGATTTATTGAGTAGCTCTTACTATTGAACATGACAGTATTGGACCAATTGGTGCAATTTTTATTTTTCCTTCTCAAACATCGTAGATTGTTATGTTGCATTGATATGTTTTGCTTCTTTGGGATTTTGTTTTTTGTGTTTTTTATCCTTGGATTTTATAATTTGGTTGTGTTTGATTTACCGGCCTTTTTTTATTTTATTTTTTATATATATATTTTTTTATTATTATTGTTTTTTGTTGTTGTTGTTTCATATGGAGTGCATAACCAAGGACAAAATGCTCTTTTCCGCCACATATTTTATGGTGATAATCTTTGAATTTCTTCTCTTTATTTTCTGTCGTTCTACTTTTCCATCATGTCTTTCTTTGATATCCTTGTTTTCAATTTTCTGTCGTCTACCTGTTTGTGTTTCTTTTTTCAATCCACGTATCTTTATTTTGCATGTACTTTAACTTATTAAGAAGGTCAAGCGTGAAGAATTATATAGCTTCTATTAGAGTTTTAACCATGCTGAATCTAACTATATCAAAGTTGTCAGATGCGCATTCCATGCACAAAATAATTCTTATACACTCCATTGTCTGTATACATATATTTTTTATACAACATGATGTAACATTGAGAGTTGTAACAACGAACTATCAAGGATTAGGGGATCCACTAAAAAGAAGGGATGTTTTAATTATTTAAAGCAAAATAAATATTCTGTCTACCTATTACGAGATACTCATTCTATTCAAAAGTGGGAGAACTTCATAAGATCAACCAGGAGTTATGAATGGGTTTTATATATAATTGTTTTAAAAATTCTTTCTCATCTAATTCAAGAGGGGTAGTAATTTTGCTAAATAATAACTTTGAATTCGCTATACATAGAACCAAGAGTGATAATAATGGTAACAAATGTATCCTCGATGTTATGATTTTATCAACATAAAACTATAGATTCATCCTTGTTAATATTTATGGCCTAACCGGGATAATCCAAGTTTCTATACTGAACTAAGTACCGATATTTCTAACTTGACTAATGATTATGTTCTTATTGGTGGTGACTTCACCTTGGTTATGAATCCATATTTTGATACCCATAATAAATAATCCATAAATAATCCCAGGGCCATAAATTTACTTTTTGATATTTGTGTGTGGAGTTTAATTTAAATGATATTTGGCGAGAGAGATATATTGGACTCGAAGATTTACATGACGAAAAAGATTCAATTGAGCAAAACTAGACTTTTTTCTTACTTCTGAAAATCTTTTCACAGTGGTGGAAGAAACTGTCATATAACTTGGTCATCAGACTGATCGCTCCTTTGTAAATATAATTTTGCATTTTGGAAACTCCGAAAAGTATAAAACATTTTGAAGTTTAATAATTCCTTCTTAAGAGAAACTAATTACATATCCCATGTAAAGGAAACAATTCATCGATGTAAATAAAATTCATCGATGTAAATGTCACTATATTTGCCCTAATCAGATATTTAATTTTGAGCAATCTACAGTTTCATATATAAATTTATCATAAACGATCAACTTGGTTTTAAATATTACTTTTAGAAATTAGAGGAGAAACAATGTCATATTCTTTGTCTTAAAAAGACACCAAAACCAACTAGAGAAACAACTTAACACCGAAATTAATCTTTTGGAACAAAGTGTTCAAGCTGATCAATTACAGACTTTGAAGAGCAAAAGCAACCAGCTGGAAGAAATTCACAGGGAAAAAATGGAAGGTTTGAGACAAAAAGATCACGAGAAAATGGACTGTTGAGGGAGAACGGGTAACAAAATATTCTGTCATTTGGAAAATAGGAATTACATCAGCAAAATAAAATATTTATTAAAATTAAATGGAAACTATAATCAGGGGGAACATTGGAGGAAAGAAAATCATACTATGAGGAAGTATATTTCCTTCATAAAGTAGATCCAGTTGATCTCAAGTCTCTCTTAAACTACCAGGATATTCCAGAACCAGACAATAAGCAGAAAGAATTCATGAATGTCCCAATATCCTTAGCTGAAACAACCGCAGCTCTGAAATATATACCAAATAGCAAAACCCAGGATTTGATGGACTTAATGTAGAAATTTTTAAGTTCTTTAGGAAAGATCTGACCATTTTTTGTCAAAGCAATTAACTGTCATCTACTTAAAAAGAAGGTCCAATAACTTTTCTTCCAAAAGGGGATAAACCTAAGCAATATTTGAGGAATTGGAGACCAATTTCTTTATTCTTTATTAAATGTATCCTATTCAATTTCATTAGCATGCATGACAAATAGACTAAACAAAGTTCTCCCCACAATAGTTAATAAGGACTAAAGTGGTTTTATTAAGGGGAGATACATCGAGAAAATATCCATAATTTATATAACCTCATGTTTGTACAAAGAAAAATAATACAACGCTCATCGTCATTTGATATTGAGAGAGGCTGTTAACAAGGTGATCAAATTTCATCATATGTGCAGAGAAATTATCTCATATGATAAGGAAAAGTTCAAATGTAAAGAGAATTAATATAAATAATAGAAACTATCTTATTTCACAATATGCAGATGACACAGCACTCACTCTTGATGGTTCTGAAAAGTCCTTTAAATCAGCTTTGGATCTCATATCAATACTCCAAAACCTTCAGGCCTTAGTACAAACATTGAAAAACAATAAAGAAGCTCGATTGGTAGTAGAACAGGAAGTAATATCAGGTATTGTTCAGAATATAGTCTAAATTGTGATTCATCTGAATTTAATTACCTGGATAAACATTTTTTTCCACAGACTTAAGCAAAATGGTGAAATTATATATTACGACACTAAAGCTAGGGAAGGAAGAAATCTGTTTTTGAAATAGTCAAAAAGATAACTCAAACCATTTAGTAAAATTACAGTTATTTAAAGATTGGCACTGTCAAAACTTACTCATTTATTATTGACTTTACTAAATCCTCCGTATAATGTTCTTAAGGAGCTGGATATTCTTTTTTATAATTTTGTTTGGCGTGGGGCAAGAGATGCCTTAAAGTTATCTTGGATTAAAAGAATAATTAATTAAGAGTCAAAATGGAAAACAATTTAACTGCTTCTGCTTCACATGTAAACATATTTTTTATATTTGGAATAAATTTTGATAAAGAAAGTCATATAACCCAAAATACATTTTGGATAAATATTCTTTCAGCATATATTAAACTATATAATAAGTTTACAGTACAAAGTAAAAAGGAATTGCTACAAACACAAATATGGGTGAATCCCAATATTATAGTTGGAAATTCTAGTGTAATGTATGAACATTTTACTGAAGAAGGAATTTTATACATAAATGGCTTTGTAAATGAAGATGGTTCATGGACTGAATTGGAAATCTTGGTAAATAAATTTAAACTTCATACTTTTTTTATATAGAATTTTGGGGGTTAGTAAATTCAATAAAAGAACTACAGTAATAAATTAGAGTTAAATATTAACTCCAATATTCAATATCCAGTTGTACACTCATCTATTTTACATATTATAAGAGATGAAAAGGGCTGTAAAAGAATGTACAAAAATTAATTTATAATAATTACAAACTATCTTCAAAAAGAAAACGGGATCTGAAATTTATTGATGAATAGCAGAATGAATGGAATAATTACTTTTCATTTTGGATTTAAGTACTATTCTTCAAGGAACTTAACAATATTCTACATTCACAGGAGTCTACCTGGGATTAATAACATTTGGATTTAAAACTGTGTTTCTTGTGGCATATCAACACTTTAGTGACTTCATTCGGAATGCTTTGGATTAACTTCCGGATTATCAAAATTCAGTAGGACATTTAGGATTATTAGGAATTTCTAAACTGTAAGTTATTTTTAATTCTTTCACTTTGTTTGTTTGAAATATTTATTATTTTAGGAAATTCAATTTATATTTTATAAATTGTGAAAGCTTGTTTGAGTCATTCTTTCTTTTGTTACTATTTCTAACCCCTAGACGTAACAATATATATATATATATATATATATATATATATATATATATATATATATATATATATATATATAAGTAGGAATATGTTAACCGTTGGAAACAATGCATCTTTTAAAATGAATGTAAACATGATAAAACATGCTTGAAATATACGATTTTGCAAGCATGTGAGCAAAATGAGATTTACAAAAATTGTTGTTGACTGTTACAAATATAAAGATGCATAGATCCATACAATTGTTCTCACATTTAGTGACTTGACCATGATAACAGAAACTACTATTTTCTATCAATTTACAAGATCAACAATAGAGAAACGCAAATACTATGACATACCATTCTCTCTCCCTCCCTCCGTCCCTCCCCGCCGTCCCCCCCTCTCTCTTTCTCTCTCTCTCTCTCTCTCTCTCTCTCTCTCTCTCTCTCTCTCTCTCTCTCTCTCTCTCTCTCTCTCTCTCATCTCTATTGAAACCTGCATACATATGGAGTTGAAATAAATATATCAAATGCATACTTACTTGCTAATTCTGAAGGTTTCATACTGTGTAAACTACATATGTCTTTGTCATTCATATATGTTGAACACTTCTTTTTTAGTAAACAGTCAATACAAGGAACGCCAACCTTGCCACCGTAATATGTCTGGTGCAATAAAGAAATTAAAAAATATAAAACTAAGTACACCTCCAGAAACAGTGTAAAGGGAATGTTCCGCCTGTACCATGTTGTTCGTGTGAAAAGGGTAATAAGCCACAGCATCATTGCAGTGCTCACATATTTTGCATGCACGACCCTGTCTGAGCTTAAGGCAAGCCAGCGACTACAAGATGCCGGCTTTCAGTTTGCAAACTGCTCGAGAAAAGTTTATGGAGGTGGCAAGCTTTTAGGCGCCTTTGTACATATGCTAACTTCCGTTTGCTCGAATGCCTGCTTGCCTGTGAGTCTGAGGATCTGGGTGTGACTTTACCTCAGAACACGTCTGTTCTTAAATCCAAGCAAGTTATTATGTATAACGAATGGAGTGAGAAGTAGACTGCAAGATATGTAGGAATAGATGCACCGTGAAGGTGGACCTCGGCAGAAGTAAATGACTACCTAGCAGAGCTACTTGTTGAAAAGAATTAAATGGATGAAATAGAAGCCATAGTAGCCGAGCTTTCTGGTACACTAGTGTGACCGCCACCAAATACTGGTCCACATCTAGTTGCAGGCGATATTCCTGAAACAGGTAAAACAGCATTCCCCTACGCTGGGCTCAAGCAACAGGCAAAAGACTATCCGCAGTCACTCAATGGAACACTTTCTGTGATAATCTAGCCAACAAGGGTTTCATGCAGTTACGCTGAACATGTTACTGTGCAGGAGTCCAGCTGAGAAAGAAGACGACGCTACCTTTACTCCTTACGATGTCAGTGGCTATGACGTCATTCTCTTTGAAGAGGTCTACTTTTACATCGTTCACCAACTTGAGTGGCTGGCTGACTTTGTACAGAGGCATAAAGGCACCATTATCGTCGTTGCCAACGGAGATCCGACCCAAACCGAGTCATTAGACAAGATTTTTGACGTTGATGTAGACACGTATATGCTGAGTTTCTTGCCTTGATCTTCCCACATCGCGTTATCTTCCGCGATCCTAATCGCTCTGCAAAAGAAGATCAACGACGAATTAGTGAGCTTTACAAAGACCAAATAACTTGCGAGGACGATTATACATTTACTGTATGTATAAAGCATGGCCTTCAGCATTTAACGTGGGTTGAGCTACAGCAGTAAAAAGAAACCGCCTTTGTATCTCATACAGCCTTTACCAGTGACAAAGTAGATAGTGTGATCGCATGGACTCAGAATGTTCGATATGGAACAGACATATAGGGAAATAGTGCCCCAAGCTCCTTCGTAGACCATTGTGGCGCACAGATCACACAATGCAATGGCAGACCATAGACAACAAGCTCTACATCCAAGATTTTAACAGCCCTCTTGTAAAGACCCAATGGCTTCGCACCGCAATTAGCCAGTATCGCACCCTGGAGGTCATACTAGTCACCATAGCGACCCGATGAGCCTCTCCCACCAGATCATCGAGAAGTGCATCCATGTGCACAAAATCACCCACGACGCAGCCGGTCGACATACGATCCGCTTTGCACTTCTGCAGAACAAGCCTTTGTTATCGTTTACTGCGCCCGCCTGAATGTGATTGCCCAGGGTTACAAATGCTCCACCTGCCCATAGCCGTTAGACAAGGACTGGAGCAGTGGCCGCATTGATAACGCTCGCGCACACACACAGTACAATTGCCAGATTACCCGCAGACGCTGCCAGAACGCCAGTACATACCGTCCCACGGCAAAATACACAGTTAAGACAGTTCAAGAGCGGATGCTTGCACAGGTTGAAGAGGACAACGACATTGACACATACGACATTTACGATTAGCATGGAGAAGGTACTCTTTCCAACCAAGGTGAAGAGGATAGCTTTGCAGCAGCGCCCACTGGGGATCTTTCCTGGCATATACCAAGCCGACATAGTGTTCTAAGCCGACCCAACCACTGCTGCAAGAGCAATCTCACAGCAATCGACTCCAACAGCAGCTGTGTCTACGCTGAGCCGCTAAATTTCAAAAGCGACACAACTGCGGCAATGTGCTGAATTTTAGCTTAAACAGCACAATGAGATCCAGTCCGAAGGTTATGGACAGACAACGCGACTGAGTTCACTTCCCTCCCCTTTACGGTCCTGATGAAATCCAACGGCATTGACCACCACATAGTCGAGCCACCAACCACGCACCACTTCCATCTCACTCTCCGAACTTTGCTTGGACGCAGGTTTTTGGCTACCGGCAAAAACAACTGGATGGACGTCCTCCAGAAGATCATTGAGGCGTATAATGGCCGTACGCACCGAGGTATCGGACAGGCGCCGGCCACAGTTAGCTCCAAAGACATGGAACATATACGAACGAACGACAGGACACGTGCAATGCGTGGGGATTCTCGTGTTGACAGAAGCTCCTTAGTCCAGTCTGACAACCAAGTGTTGTTACGTCACATTACAAACCGGGAAAGGTTTACCAAAGGAAGCGCTCCTTGATGGTTGGTGGGCGTTTGCCTAATTAAAACCTGCGTTGGTGAGGACACGTTGACCTTAAAGGGCGTGTCCGGAACCTTTAAGGATTATAAGCTACAAGCCGTGCCCGCGCCATACAGCAAATAAAGACGAAATTCGTGATAAAATTTCCGATGTCTTCTTTGAGGCAAGTAGCATACGAAAAAGGCATGTTTATCCTGACTATGAAGTAAAAAAAATGGTACATCGACTCTCTGGACGTCTGGTATTCCTCTCGAATATGAGAAAGGGAAAAAACGATTTCATAACAACCAGCAACGCTCAAAGGCAGGTGAGGTGTTGGCATATATGAACAGCTGAGCATAGAGAGACCACCAAAGGTAAGCAATATGATCGCACAAAAACTGCTGTCAGTGCGACAAGAGATTCCGACCGAAACAAGCAGGCTGACAGATAATGAGCTCCGCGCTGTTTCGAGATACGAGTACACAGAGCTGAAAGAAGTGGCGGCACAGGAACATGACAGCCCACCCCCACCCCACCCCAAATGTGAGAGATTCTTGGCCTCCGTAAGCCACTTCAAATGTACCATGGTGCACTTTCGATTACCCTAGCTGAAACTGTAGAGCTCGATAAAAACCTAGACGATGAGAACGCTGATCGAAGCGGAAGATGAAACCACGCGCCAGGAGATACAAGATCGCATTGCAGATCTGGAGTTGGAATTTGAGGATCATCTAAAAATAACCAACGATGTACGAGGGGTCACTTTGCAACCAATTTACAGCTATTCGGGAGACCATCAGCACAATTATCCATGAGGATACAACCCTCGCCCAGCGGCTGCGAACACTCTTCCGTGAACAGGGTATCACTAAGTACAACTGTGCTCACAATCACAGGCGCCAAGGACGCACCTACGCCACATCCCATCGTTCCGACACGTAAACCTGACACCAGCAGCGCAATAAAATAGGTACATACACAGTTGGAGCTGAAAACGTTTTTTGGCGGTGCTGCCTAGTATCATTGGCACTATGATGTCATTCCTCCTAAAAACAACTGACAAATTCATTGGCTAGCTGGCTGGACATTTGAATCTGCTTGTTATTTGATAGCGGTCGCATTTTTTACCGTTCTCCACTCTCATATTAGCACGCGCAGACATCAGAGGGAAGGCTAAGACAGAGCTATTCAATAGCGGAGAAACCAGATAGCCGCAAGTCCCACTGCAATGCTGACGACCAGTGCTGTTTTGTCGGCATCGAGGTATTCGGCTTCTTTTGATGCCTGCGCGTTTTGCATCGTTCTGATTTGTGCCGTTGTTCCAACAGACACGTTTTGCGAGGGCGAGTCAAAGCCGACCTCTTCATACTTCGTTGACTGCGATTGTTGTGGTGCGTTTTGCCTTTGTGCGGGCACCCTTATTGAATTAGTATCGACGTTAGTGCCTATCACATGTTGTCGTTCGCCATAAAAAGTTTGTTGTTTTACCCCTCGTAGGTACCAACTTTAAGCTCCATGTCAGTTGGAGTCATTTAAAGGCCGCCCACAAGTTCTTAATCTGGCGTGTTTCTGGCGTATACGAGCAATTCCTGGTACTTATTTAACAACTTGGGGGCGTTCTTTCCGCGGGCGGTCATATCTTCTACATTTGCATGAAATTGTTGTGTATATTAAAGACTTTTCTGACCGCACTATCGAGCTGGGCGTTTGGGTGTGTGCGACCAGATTGCCCAGACGTACGTTAGAAATCTGTCGTTGAGACGCTCTATCCAGGTTCCAGTAAAGCCTTTCGACTTGTCTACAATAAAATACACAAAACCGTTTTAAGCCCCGCTGCCCGGGCTGTCCTGTGCGAAGTAGTCAACTTTGTGCTTCTTTGAAAAGTCAAACGCATACGTGTTGTGGTCCCTTGTATCACAGGCGTTATTGACTCTATAATTATACATCGTACCCAGGCCTTGGTTTTCGTTGTTATCGACATTAAACTCACTGCAAAAGCCTTCATAGGCAACTATGTCGATGCTATTTACAAGCCTGATCCACTCGGTTTCGCCTCGAACCGGTTTCCTATATATTTTGTGACAATATAATAGTTTATAAGGAGTTTGCTGATGATGATATGATCGACAATGAAGTCTATAATATGTAGATGCAGGAAAAAAAGAAATTTTTCTAATTTGGGGACAAAATAACATTTATATAAAAACAGGTATAAAGTTATCCCCGATGGACGTTAAGATCAAACACATTAGGGATGGAAATATTCATGTGTTTAAGATACCACTATCTGATTATAAACTTAAAACTATTATTGAAAAACTAGAAAAATTAAAACTAAACGTTATTTTTAAAGAGTATAATTGAGATGATTGTAATGTTACACATGATTTGAATGGAAGTATACGTTTTTATAACATTGAAAACTATCTAAGAATTCCTATAACAAAGTTACCTTAAATACTTGTATCACGTTTAAGAAACCTTCCAGAGTTAAAAATCTTCAACAAAGTAACATTAATTTATAATCAAACTACCCAAGGTATATGTTCTACCATCCTTAATTATGAGTGTTGCAAGGGAAATAGATGACGACAATCATTTGAGAAAACTATCGAGAAAGGCTTGACAAGAATAGAAGTTAAAGGAGAAACATTTGAGAAAGATGAAGATTTGTATAGAAGGACTAAAAACGTTTATGACACTCCTGGTTAATTTTAGTTTAGGGTTCTTGTCAAGGGTGTTATAGCTTATTATTATAAGCTTATGTGATAATTCTTATTGGAGATAAATTCATGTAATACGAAGGTCATCATGTAATTGCATATAGGAGCTATTAACATAGAACAGTTTTAATATTTAAGCTGGTCTTTTCTTGTGTACGCATGCATAACATGTACAGTGGTGTTTGTACTAAAACACGCCGGAGTTTCTAGGTTCAGTTGTGCGTATTTCGAGCTGAATTCCAGTAGTATAAGTTGGAACCAGTTGTGTTAGCTGTAGGAAGTCATGGTAGGCTTGTCTCTGCGACTGCATGGTCAAACAATCATGCACCGGTCTGTGTCTGTGATAATGGTGTGAGCATTGTGGCGGGATCTTCGGCAGACAGGATGGAATATCATATATATGAATATTCTTTGTGTTATACCCTATTACAGTGAAATTGGGCAACTTCACGTCCTTTATGGAACGGTGTAATAAATATTTTATAGGTAACTAATTTTTACCTTTCTTCAGTTAGTATAGGTTTCCAAAGCATCCATATTTTTCTTCTCTCTTTCTCTCTCTCTCTCTCTCTCTCTCTCTCTCTCTCTCTCTCTCTCTCTCTCTCTCTCTCTCTCCGATAGAAAACGTACACATCAGTCGTGTAATGAATTTTTTCCACACTATTTTGTATTACTTGTAATCTAAATCACGTATTAATAAAATAGAACCCGTCTTTGGTGCAGGGACGTAAATATTTTAATCAATATCTCAGTATTTATTTTACCTCTGCCTATCGTCGTAGAACATAAGTTTGTTGTACATGGTGATAAATTGATTTTACCACAAGAGTACTTCGTACACACCTGCACTACTTGTGACTGCCACCGTGTAGTGGAGATTTCGATCCTTTTGCATTATGTATGTCAAAGTAATTTCAATTGCAACTGTCTGATCCGTTTTGTCCGAAAAGTTCAATTTTTCAAAACTTTTAAGGGTATCGTTGGAGTACATATCTAATGATGGGCAACACGGATAATGAACACGATTGATATACAGACAGATAGATGTATACATTTTATGATGGGTGAGAAAAAAAATCAACATTCGCAAGCTCATTGCTTGTAACAAAAGTGCCTTTAAAAATATTTTCTGTATCAAAGTTTCCTTTAAAGTTCCTACAAACCACTTTTGCATTCCAATATAGCACAGTATCGTTTAAACAAAGCTATGATAACATTTACTAAATTAAGGCTTCTTACCCAAACATTATTCCCGTCAAATATGGTTTAGATTAGTGTTATTACATTATTGTTATGTTTGGTCTTTATACGAGAGATCAATACCTGTTTATATTCATACCTGCTCAAATATATAAGAAATAAGCACCAGGAAGAGTTGAAGAAAAAACCACATATCGTTTTAAATGACATATATTTTTCGTACCGGTTTTAAAAAATCCCCCTCCTACCAATGACGCGAAAAACCATTCTGTGTGATCCGTCGTCTGCCCGAATATAACAGAAACGTTCTGAACGACCGATATAAATTGTCTGTTTAGGTTATTACCTACTGGCAGTGATCCAGTAACATTGAAACCAAAGTGTATGGATCGTTTCTCCAAAATACACAATACAGTATTAGCGTGCTAACCGGGTTAACAAGTTCTTTATCTAAGCTTAAATATAAAACCGCCTTCCTAAAACATGTACATATATGGTGTGTACTGAGTGAACTTTAGTAAATCACGTCATAAATGTTCCTATTTAGAAAGTATTTTTTACAGAATTTTAGAGACACGATGAAGATATTTAAAGAGATATCTTCTATATGTGGTCCGAATCGTCTATAATTCCGATGTGTTGGTTATGAGGACCTCTGTAAAACTAATTTGAAAAGTATAATACTATGTAAGCATACAAGTCCTGTTCATTTGGTTTCTGTGAGTACATCGCGAGTGGCTGATCAGGCCAATTTGGTTTGCTTTCTGTGAGTACATGAGTATTTCCATCCCTAATGTGTTTGATCTTAACGCCCATCGGCGATAACTTTTATATAAATGTTATTTCGTCCCCAAATTAGAAACCTTTCTTTCATTTTTTTTTTTTTCCTGCGCCTACATATTATAGACTTCATTGTCGATTATATCATCAGCAGAAAACCTCTTATATAGGAAACCGGTTCAAATTTTTCGCTCAAACAAATAAATTCACATGCATACCCGAAACTTCACATCAAATACATTTACAAACACAATCATTAAAATATATTTGTGTATCCTTTTTTCTTCACATTTAATTCTTTTGTGAATGTTTCACAAAATATATTGAAGGGAGCAGTATTTAAAATGTGAATAATTTTGTAAAGGCATTGTTGCATCATGTTGAATATTTAATTTTAAAAAAATTTGTTTTATTTTTTTATTTTGAACTCTCCTTGCTGCACGGTCAAAACAGGACCACAATTTCACTTGCACAGTGTCTACACTTGTTTAAATGGTATTTGGAATGATATTGCTATTTTAATATACTTTGATATACTTTGAAACAATTAAGGCACTGCAAGTCACAGTTTTATTTTTGATTTTACTGCCTGGTTCACATTGGTGGTGGGCTTTCTTGCTTCATTTACAATCATTTATCCCATAAATTGACATATTTGTCAATTTTACAAATTTGTAATCGTTGCAGTGGTGGCGATTTCGATCCTTCGTTGTATCTATAGAAAGGCAGTTTCTAAAGTAACTAGGTCGTACATTGTGTCCAAGTGGTTCTAGTTTGTAAACCATCCACCTATCCACCCATCCATCCATCTAGCAACACATACATACATACATACATACATACATACATACATACATACATACATACATACATACATACATACATACATACATACATACATACATACATACATACATACATACATAGATACATCGATCTATGGATGGATGGATGGCTCGATGGATACATTTTAGAATTTTAGAATGGTTGTTTGGAAATGAAAATGACGATCAAAAGCTCGATGTTTGTAATATAAACGCCTTTAGTAATGTACAACGGTTCATTAAAAACCCCAATTAACAGAATAGAAGAGAACTAAACTTTTTTGATGGAACAGAACTCAGGTCTAACAAAAGATATATGAGAGTAAGTACAAATACAAATTGTTAATGACAGTTGTATAGCGGGCAGAGAATGGCAGAAAATAGAAGAATATGCAAAGGTATATTCTGATCAGAATTTTGGATTTACATGACGAAATGTGAAGAAAAATTATAATAGACATAACTATTTTTGGTTAATATCGGAACAGAATGATTTAAATATTAGTTCTATACATATTAATGTTCTAAAAAGTACGTTCAGATTGGTGTTATTCAGAATCTCACTAAACTTCTATGTATGAACCTTGTTTTTTCTTTATTATTTAATTCTTATTTATATATTTTTTTTCTTTCCAGCAAAATATTGACATTGAGAAAGATAGTGAAATTCATCCAATATATATTGTGAGGCGCACAATTAACATTTTCTTTAAGATATATCCAATTTTGCCACCTTCCAGTTTCAGTGGATACGTATGATTTGTTGTACGGAATTTGGTTAAAATTATTCTGTTCTTGTCTGGCATACATTCTGGAAAAAGTTAAAAATTAAAAGATTTTTTTTTCAAATATCCGATAAGTCCTACTTTTAGAAGAATCGAAAACACTAGATATCCAAGCTTGTATATATTCAACTTTCAGTCTTATTGTGGCTGTTTCCTTTAGTCAATACACAGAGAGGAATGACTGCGACAACCGTAATTATTCAGACGTAAACCACTTTGGCATTTAAACATAGCACAGCATAATGTGAGCAGCAGTATTATATCATTTACTAAATTAAAGTTTCTTAGTCACAAATTATCCCCGTTGGATAGTACTTGTCATTGAAACCTTATCATGGAATGTTTTTATGTAAATACCTATTCACAGTATTATTTGCTAACATACAATAATTTGTCTGAAATTATAAATGTAAAGTGTTAATGACCAGGAAGAATTGATATGTGTCACGAAGTGGTATCATATACAGTCAAATTTCGCTATTACGACCATTGGCGGGACTTGCTTTTGTTGTTGTTGTTGTTGTTATGGTTTTAATGCCATTTTTCAGCACATGATAGGCTATACATGGCGGCCAGTATATTTGGCGGAGGAAGAGCCCGGAAAAAAAACCGGGAAGAACCACCGACCCACAGAAAGATACTAGCAAGCTTTCTCACGTACCCACTTTGACCGAGCCCGAGACTCGAAACCACGCGGACAGAGTTGAGAATTGGCGGGACTAATAGAAAGTGGTTCTGGTTTTTATTCAATTATGTATACATTGGGTCACAACGGTATCTGATGTAACAAATCTAGCCATAATTGATGTCATGGTACCAAGCGTTAATTTACTTATTGCTTCCATATTGTCTGGAGAAGCATGGGTGATACTTCTAGGTATCAAGTAGCAGCATAATGTTGTATACTCATCTGCTACTTGAGCAGTCGGGGAGGGGGCGCTGCAGCTCCCCCCCTTAAGCCTCCGACTCCGTGGCCAGAAAATAGAGTGGTGGAACCCTCCCACCCCCGAAAAAATTAGTTCATCTCAACTCTCCAGCCAAAAGCACTCGCGTCCAAGTGCGAGCTAAAGGCTCACACCTCTCGACAGCTCGAGTACAAGTTCGAGCTATCGGCCCACACCTATCGACAGCTCGAAGAACTGCTGAGATGCTTTGCATTCAAACAGCACCGCCGTATCTAAGATTATTTCTGCTCTTTTACAGGTACCGTAGCCACTACAATAAACCCGTTAAAATATTCCGTGCTAAACACACTTGCACTTGGATAAAGTCGGAAAGCGTTGAGATCTGTGGAAAAAGTTGCATTGGCAAATACTGTAAAATCCACCTGCAAAGGGAAGGGTGTTAAAGGAAGCTACGTATTATGTAGAAACTCAATAATAATTTTATAAAATGATAAAAAAACTAGTCTTTATGGACAAAAGCAGGCTAAGTTACGCAAATATCTGGAGGACGAGACTTTAAGATTAACTATTGTATATATATATATATATATATATATATATATATATATATATATATATATATATATATTGTTACGACTCTATGGCTCGAACAAACGTAACAAAAAGAAAGTGAAACCAACAATGTTTGTAAAAATCAACAAACAATTTATTCTAAATAATTAATATGAATATCAAAATACACTTACAGTATCGTGTATTATAATCCAACAATTATTAGTGTCCTAATCACAAGTTCTGTATATATAGAAACTATAAAATGTTCCAAATGAATGAATGTTCCAAGTTAATTAATGTTCCAAATGAATCTTCGTAATGAACGAATGTTCCGAAAAAATGATGGTTCCGAATGAATGAGTCTGTAATGTTCCGATGTATCAACGATAATGTCAGATCATCTTTAAGTATTCAGAAGCATCCGAGAAAGTCCTAAATATAACTCCAGGTAGCTCTGATGAATGGTCAAATAAATAATTCCTTTCGAATTATCTATATACAGCATGGCATTACAGCAGCATTACAGGATTCCATCTCGGCTATTATTTCAAACGATCTGATGATTCCAAAGCGGATCATAAAAAACCCAGTTCTTTTCAACTCAAGATCTAAAATGAAATGGAAATAATTCGTATTTCCAGGTGTTTTATACAATTTGCAAATGGCACATTTCACAACAGGAAACGTGTCATATTATGATACAGAATGCAATGCTAAATGCGTCTATTTCATGGAATTTTACTGAAGAATGATTCACAGCTCTGATCTTGAATAAAAGGTCAGTAAACATGTTGTTATTTGATTAATAGTACAACTAAACCCAACTTAAATATGACTCACTATTTGACTCAACTTTAAAGTAGAGTCATAGGCCAAAAGTTTAAGCACATTATAGATTCCATATACATAATTCCGTAACACCTTCCTCCTTGGGAAAAAAAAGATTTATGCAATAAAGCTTTTTTTTACATTCAAATATGCATATAATAATGCAATAATCAAAATCACATAGTACTATGTCCTATGAACAACACTCAACTGAATTACTCAAACTATTCACAATATAGTACTTCTATATACTTGAAAGTGCTCCAGTTCTTGTCACTACCAGGCACATAAAATATAAATATATTGACATGGTCTCAGGTAAGTGACAGACACAGACTAAAAGATACGTCAAATGTAGGAAGAGTTGACAGATGAGCTCTATCTCTTCTGATTGGTGTTTCCCATCGTATGACAATTATATAGCTCATTGAAATAAACAGGATATTTCGATAAGTAAAGAAGTCACTTCCCAACAGTCACAGGTCTAGAAACTAAGTAGAAGAATCCAGGGAAGACCACGGGAAGATTCCAAAGACCCACAGGAAGCTACTTGCAAGCTTTCTCACTTACCCACGTTGGGTGAAGTGAGACTCGAACCCAGGCGGACAGAGGTGAGATGCCTTAGAGCACTCAGCCACTCGGGGCCCCAATATATTCCGTGCAAAATATATACAAACACAGCAGAACATACACCATAAATAGCTGACATTATTATACCGTAATAAATGGGCTACGTCAGTCTGTTATACATATTGCTGTCCAATAAGTTTGAGCATAAAATAAAAATACAATTTGCAAATATATCCGTTATTCATTCAATACAGCAAATATCCTCTTTATCATTAAGCTGTATACCTTTTATTTTATATACATCGCCTATTCTCATCTTTGATGGTGAACAGAGATACACTTTAGATTATTTCCAAAGTTCTGAGGCAAGAAAACGACCGAAGTGTATATAGTATCTTTAAATTATTTAATGATAAATAAATAGTTTGTGAGGTTTGAGGACGATTTTAGACTTGTCTTGCTTTCGATAGTTTCATATGTAACCGTCACCCTGCGATTCGCATTTAGTGTTGCTCGCTGTTTTACAATTGCACCATAATTACAAGCCTAACTTTGAATTTTAATACTATCAGTTCGTGTACTGCTCGCAGCCATTTCAGGAATCCTGCATACACAAAAGTTTGCAATGATTTCAAAACTGCAAGGAAATACGTGAAAACTGAAACATTCGATTGTTCATTTAGTTCAAATTTGCGGATATACTGGAGAAGTTCGTTCTTCCTTCCTTATATTATTGTTTTTGTTATAACGGCTTAGATTTAAAACACCCCACAGTTTATTGACAAACCACGAAATGCTCAAATTAAGATAATGTTAAATACAACATCTCATTTCATTATTTAGCTATAAGGGGTGCCGCCAGCAAATGATAGTGTTGATGTGTTTCTCAAAACATTAGTGATTGATAAGTCTATGACTGGGAAAGGAGTCATCGAAAATTGTATTTATTTGGTCACTAAAGCATACTGTTGACACTTATTTGTCCTTTTGCTCGTTTTAATAAACCACAGACCTCTCTACAAGTACTGCCTATACACTATAGGAATTTAAAACACTGGTCTTGTACTCGCAAATGTTCTTGAACTGTGCATTATGAGGACCACTCATTACTGACCATCACTTTTCTGACTCCGTGAATCATGTTTGTACATACATGTGCTATCCCAGAGGTAATATAGAAAAAAGGTCTTAATTTGTCAGAAAATACGTTAAATTAACTAGACTAGAATATGTTCAGAGGATAACCTGAGAATGATATAGAAACTGTAATGATAATTATAGTCCGTAAGATTTATATTCCCTCTTTCGGTTTTCACTGTAGTTTTCTTCACACATTTTGGAACTCCTGCTCTTCTCACCCAGACCACAGTTAGGAATCCACTTTCTGGAGACCAAATGTACAGGCCTTTAATTCCAAACTTTTACAAATTCAATAGTCGTAAATCAGATTCAAATATGTAAAAGCTGTACAATTTGCATAAATACTTTAGAGGAGCAAACTGCCAAAACCTGACCTTAAATTATTAAACCTTTTCAAGTAAACATTTTAGACCTTTACTCAAAATTCAGGAGATCAGATCTTACAATTTCATTGAGTGTATTTTGTGAGAATTGTATTATCCAAGCAACCATGAAAATATGACTCTCCATTTTGACAAGAGTAGCAATAACAAGAACAATAATTTGGCCATATATATGTAAATTCAATCAAATATGATACTAATAATTTCAGTTTAATATGCATGTATAAAAAGTGAATTGATTCAGTTTTCTGATTCTTGGGGAAGTGCATACAGGGTCACTCGCCTATAGCCATATTGCCTCATACGATTGCCGAAATGGATGAAACCATTGGGTTATGCTGAAAAGCACATCCCCCACAGTTATATGTCTACGGTGAAACACCTTGTGTCTTTTTGTGTTTGTGCGTGCAACTGCTGTGTATATTTGTATACGTGCCACTATGATGTCTCTGTAACTATTTTTGTCATATTCTTAAGTAGTTGCTTTATGAAAAATCTTCTAAGAGAGGAAATAAAGATTAATGAGTGAAGGAACAATCCATACATTACTACTGTTAATGTCAGCTGTGTTAGAAAGAAACAAGTCGATGCGACCATCATTTTAGGATGGGTAGAGACAATATAGTTTCCAAAATGTCTTCCCTAGTAACCTTATCTTATATCCGATGGTTATTATATCCGTCTAGAATTACCTAGTCATAATGTCCCAGTTTGCATAGATAGGCTTGCAAAGAATGTTTCATATATGCTAGGAAATGGCATGTTGATCTAACATGAATTTCGATATATTTGTTCGAAGAATTAGTGTTCCTGACCCCAAGAAAAAGTTAATTGTATGTTCCCTAAAAATCGAGAGGACACAAGGGCAGATTGCACCACCAAAGTTGAAAGGTATGTCGCAAATCCGACTTTCCCCTTATATTCCAATCCCTATCTCAAATGGAAAACGAATTCATGCAAACCGTGTCCTAAGGGAGAAAAAGGAATGGGGGCTAAGTGATGGGTCTCACTCCTTTTCATACCAGAAGATGGTCTGTATCCAAAAGGTTCAAGTTCAAGCCGTAGATAGGATAAGAGAAAAAACAATCTGTAAATTCAATTTGAATTTTACACTCCCCTACACTACTCCAAACATAGTGTTGTATTTCGGGGTCTTAAGTTTAATTTCAGTAGAGCGAATTTAGAACCATGTCTCCATTCTGCAGTAGTCGCGTTTGTTTGTTTGTTAGTTTGTGTTTGGTGTTTGTTTTTTGGTAGGGTTTTTTCCCACAGAATTCTAAAAACTCGACAGAGTATCTTGAAAGTATTAGTTCTAAATTTGCTCACTCTCAGTGAAATCCATGGATACATTTTTGACGTCATTTGCTCGCTCTTATTACAGCACCACAAACATCCAACATGAAAATATGCAAACATTTTCATAATTGATCTATCTATCTATCAAAATACAGCCTATAAAAACACACACTTAAATATGTTTAAACATTTTTTTTAAGTATGCTGTACATTTTACATATTTCAATATAAGTGTGTGTCAGGGTAAGGGAGGAATGGATGGATGAAGGGACGGAGGGATTGAGAGATGGATGGATGGATGATAAAATATACTTAACTTACATATAGGTCAACACTGATTATATCTCAGGTCTTTTGTTTAAACCAGGCTTTTCTAATTTGCAAACTCCTTCGAGAAAAAAGGGAGCCGTGGTAGCTCAAGTGGTAGAGAGTTTGACTTGTAATCCAAGGGTTGTGGGTTCAGTACCCACCCAATCAAGCCTAGGCCGGCTGCCTCAGAGTATCCTTGCAAAAGGCACTTAGCTCCCATTTCCTCATTTGAAATAGTAAATGGTGCGTTTAAAATGATGTCAAAGCCCACAAAAACGAAACAAAACTATGATTTAAAAAAGGATTATGCTTTCAGGCTGTGATGACAGGGATTCTTGGAAACTGCTGTCGTTACAGTCTGTAAGCCCATAAACCACTGTCGTAGCGTCTAAATGAGAGAAAAATTTTAAAAAATTACACAAATCGGCTTAACCAGAAAACAATAATGGGTAAAAAAGAAAAGAGAAAATAAAATAGGACCCTAACTTAATATATCAAGATTCCAAAAAGATCAATAATTAAACTATCGAGAAAAGTGAAGAAAGGCAATAAATTTAAACAAAAGTGGAGGATGGATAAAACTTGCCGAGGGGCAGGGGGACTATTTAAGGAAGGTTAAAATGTAGATAAAATGAAGATAAGGGAAAATCAGACCTTGACTGGATATCATAGCTTTTTCGGAAGTGAGTGCGATATAGGAGGTTGTACCATATGCAAAATATCTTTTTAAAGGAAACTACAGGTAACTGCTTGTGACAAACCATTGTATTAAATATAAAGTGTATAGAAAAAAATGGCATTTACCAAAGTTTTTCTTTTAAGCAATTTTGTTAGGGACTATTTCTCTATTTCTTTTCCACAATGGACAACTTTCATTATGCACAGGATGTCGCCATACTATGAAAGCAGTAATTGTCCGCACCGGTAACATTGTTTACCACTCACGGTACAAATTCAACTCCCATGTTAAACCTATGGAAGCAACATGATATTAAAATATCGATAACTTAATTTCTAAATGTTCATGATCAAACCTATATTTCTGAGTATAGACCCATCCTTGATGCGAGCTTCTGCGTGAGGAAAGCGATATGTTCTGCTGCATTTGTTTTTTAATTTTATTATCTACATGTGCATGAAATGTGTTATCCATTCTGTACCTAACGAATCAGGTGCTATGTTCATTACTGAGTGTCCCTACGTCAAGTCTATACAGATACTAAAATTGAATCGGTAGAATCATGTCTCTATTTTTTCGCTAAAATTTTACTTTTCATCATTAGTCAATTATGAGTCATCAAAAATGTATATGCTCTATTTTATGGTCACCCATTTCTAGAGTTGTTCACAGTTGTGCCATATAATTAGTACCGCGAGTCCTATAGTCTATCTCGGCTAATCGACAAAATGTCAGTCGGTTGAAAGTGAGTTTAAGTTTTGATAGCTGTTGTAAAGTTTATTTTCAATTTGGATATAATTGGATTTTATATGAACAAAAAAACGTCTTAGCAGTATCTCGGAGCAGCTTGATGATTTTTTTTACTTTTACGTAACCAATTATTGAATGTTCTCGTTTAGTAAAAAGTGATAGTTTCACAGAGTAGGATGCACAAACCTTACAGTCGTATAAGCTCGTTCCTCGCGTATCTTGAATAGTTGGGTGCTACATCATAATGACATGTTTTGCACTGTACAGCGTCAACTTTTACAACAAGAACTTATTTAATAAAAAACGCGTCCGTACTAATTTTGATAAGTTTTCAATTTGGTTTTCTAAGGATTCGGCAGTTGTGATTAATATTTGTTTTGGGGAGAAAGTTGAATTTGTATCGTATAAGTATATTCGTGTTGATTTATACTGTTTCTTTTCAGTTTGATTAAGTTGTAGCAGGATATATTTGCTTTGTTTTTAGACCTTTGTTGAAACAATATTAATCTATTTTCCAGTCTACGTCTTTTTAATGGTTTCCAAGACAACTTATTCAATACTTAGGCCATACTTCCTGGGGTATAGTCGTAATTGGATGTAACAAACCTGTATGCTCGCTTTTTGGATTTTTTCAATTTCATTTTCTAAAACCTGGAAATGGGGGTCCCAGACTGAACAAGCATATTCTAAAATATGTCTAACTAAACCCTTGAAAGCTAGTTCTTTCGCATTTTGTGGGTAAGATGACAAGTTACGTCTTAATAGGCCTAAAGTATGATTTGCTTTGGTGCATACTTCTTGAATTTGAAGGTCCCATTTCAGATCACGAATAACTTTGACCACTAAATATTCTATGTGATTGAGGTTTCCTAAAGTAGTACCCTCCAACGAATAAAACATATAAGTGTCATGGCATTTCTTTCTTGTCATTTGCATTGTGTTGCATGTTTTAGGTTAGAATCGCATGCCCCATTTTCGAGCCCGCTGTCCTAGTTTTTTTAATGTCACTTTGTAATATGTTAGTACCTTGCTCGGTTTTCATTGATCTTTAGCATATACAGTCATCTGCGAAGAGTCGAATTTCTTAGTCAATTTTAATCATGATGTCATTGATGTGCGAGGAGAAGAGCACTGGTCGAAGTACTGTGCCATGAGGTACTCAAGAAGCTACTTTGGAGCAGCCATATTTGGAACTATTTACCACCACACATTATTCTTGGAAACATAAAAAGCGTCTTTCCAACGTGGAGGTTTTCCTGCAATTCCATAATGAAACAGTTTACTCTTTACAATTCATAAGGGATAGTGTCAAAAGCTTTCTCAAACTCTAATACAAAAATGTCTACTTGGTCACCTTTATCTAAATGTTTAGCCCAATCATCAATAACAAAGCTGTGTAATTTCCGGAAGGCATGTTGTTTATATATATATATGATAGAAACGTTATCTAAGTGATTCCTACTGTTAAAACAAACAATGTGGCCAAGTGCTTTGCAAAGAACAATGGTGAATGAGACTGGGTGGTAATTACTGGCCGTTGCGCGATCACCTTTTTTGAACAGTGGGGATATATTTACTAGATACCAATCCTATAGGATGTTTTAAATGTCCAATGATTGTTAATAGATGTGCGCAAGCACCTGTGCCAACTCAGAAGATAGTGCCTCAAAAACGTTTGGATTCTGTTATCAGGACCACAAACTTTTAATAGGTTTAAACCATGTAGCAACTTTTGAACTCCTAAACATGTTACTGTAGTACTCAAGTTTTGGCACTTTTTGGGAATATACATTGTGAAGCCATGTCACTGAAGTGGTTAAAACACGTCAGAATTGTGTTTTCAGTGTTTCAGCCTTCTCTGTATCTGTTTCTACTAATCTGGTATGTCTTTAGTGCGTCTCTCTCTCTCTCTCTCTCTCTCTCTCTCTCTCTCTCTCTCTCTCTCTCTCTCTCTCTCTCTCTCTCTCTCTCTCTCTCTCTGTGTGCTGTTGGTGTATTTCCAGCATGACTTCGAATTTGAGGTTAGATTTCCAATCATGTTGTTGACGTAGTTACGTCAACTTTTAACATTTTGTTTCATTTCATCTCTTAGCTCTTTCCATTTTGTTTTTAATTTTTCACTGCCGGCATGAGTAGTTATATGGGCCACCCAAGGACAAAACGCGAATTAACATTATGCCATAGGTTTACTTTAAGAAGCGCACTAGAGCCAAACGGGAATTTAACATTGTGGGTTTGTGGAGCCAAACGGGAATTTAAAATTGTCCTGGAGCCAAACGGGAATGGTAATGTTAATTTTTTTAAATTACAATCCAATACACCACATACACAGTCCAGCAACCTGCTTTTTTATTACAATTCAACACACACACCTACAATCCAGCAACCGCTTTTTGATTACCGTCCAAACACCCTCCCCCCACCCACTATCCAACGAAAAATGTAGGAGTGCTTATATACACACGCTATACTTACATACACACAAACATGCCATCTCACACACAAGGGTTGGATTGTTTATGCACACACTGTATACTTATATACACACAAACATACTATCACACAAAAGGGCAGGAAGTGTTCATAGACACAATTACTATACCCTCTCACACATACAAACACACATAAGAGAGAAGTTGTAAAGGGGTTTTACATTTTTTAGTTTCTTGTGGGATAGACGTAGGCATACACAAACATGCACAAAAAATATACACAGAACATAAAACAAAAGAATTAGCAATTGATTAGTATATCTATGTTCTAGTGATCGGGGTGGTCCTGAAAAGCGCCGTTCGGTTTTACCGCTAACAACTTCGGAGTTCATTTGAGTTATTCCATTTAATCAAATCAGACATCTGCAGTGAGCTAATTGGGCGTAGCCAAACGTTTTCTACTGTTTTGAAAATTGATAGTTCAGAACTTTTGGCTAAGCCTTCATAGTGCAGAACTTTAGCCAAAATTTGGCTAAAACCCGATAGTCAACAACTTAAGATAAAATTTGTTTAGCTTTAATGGTCCAAAACTTAGCTAAAATTTGGTTAAGCCTTCATAATCCAGAACCTTACCCAAAATTTGGCTAAAATTCGATAGTCAAAAACTGTAGTGAAACTTTTGTTAGCTTAATGGTCCAAAACTTGGCTAAAATTTGGCTAAACCTTCATAGTCCAGAACTGTAACCACAAGTTGGTTAAGCCTCAATGATCCATGTTGTTTGCAGTTGGACTGCTAAGCGAGTAAATACATAATTATTTTGTCACAGTATTATGACAGTGCTGCATGTTAATATAATTGCGATTTCATTAATTATCTTATGGTAACATTACCATGTTCAAAAGTTGTATTTATTCATTTAATCATTTTTTTTTCAAAAAGAAAATCATTTTCTGGGTAAATATCCCTTCTTTCCAAGAGCAATATAGTTATGATTCATATTGTACAAGAAATTTAAAAGTACAAAATTTAATTGCACAATACGAATTTCATGAATCATGAAGAAAATAATTATTGAAGACTAGTTGAACACTTCTGAATGTATTTAATCAATTTTGGCATTTTGTGTCACAGAAAGAAAGTCTGTTAAAATTGTAAGTTCTCATTAAAACTTGAAACTTCATTCTATTTATATTTGCCGATTTTGTGCATAGTTTTTTTAGCTTGTGCTTCTTTCCAAAATTTACAAAAATACCTGATGTGACTATTCTAATAAAAAAAAGCTATATTGGAATCGATGTGCAATAAGGTTAAACTTTTTTCTCTTTCTTACACTTTAAAATTTATCTTTTAAAAAATATAACAAAAAGAGGATATTTTGAAAAGTAGGGTTTTAAAAAAGGGCTTCTTATCAATACTTCTTCTGAGATGCTGAAAAACTTGTTGACCTAATTTGTTGTTACATATAAGTGCAATAACAATTTAATTTTTTTTTCTCTTTCTCGTTTTTGAATAAATTTCTGGGAAAAGATATATTACAAAAGGGTATTTTTCTAAACATCCGGAAGGATTTAACACAATGTTTATAGGCTATATCAATGACTGTGGAGATATGCTATAAGGGTTACATTTTACCTGTGGCTTTCTTATTTGTTTGATTTCAACAAATATTTCTCAGATCGGTTTTTTGTTTGTGTGGGGTTTAACGCTATTTTCAGCACAAGATAGGTTATACATGGCGGCCATTATATTTGGTGGAGGAAGATCCTGGGAAGAATCACCGACGCAAAGGAATCTACTGGCAAGTTTTCTCACATACCCACGTTTTTTGGGACTGGACTAGAACCCACGTGGACAGAGGCGAGATGCAAGTGATCTGTAAAGGCGAGCGCCTTAGACCGCTGGGCTTTCCAGAGCCCCAAATATTTGTCAGAGAAAAGAATATTTTCTAAATTAAAATTTCAGGTTGAAGATGTTGTCATCGCTGCTACTAGACTACATGGATGATTGCGCTGAAGGTTTTCAGGTTACATAAGTAGTTGATGTAGATGAGCAGTAAAAAAACAAATGGATAATTGTATCATTGAAGCTTTCCCGGATATTAACTAATAAGAAGTTGTTGGTTCATTCGGTTAGATGGTTGATTCGGCATTTGTCCTTATAGCTCTTTTTAACTTGACAGTTATTCTATCCTTAAAATGCATACATGATATGGTATGCAAAGCATATATCACAACACAGCATAACAAAATAAATTCTAAAAATTTTCGAAACTTTCTTTCAAATAAAACTTAAATGTCTAACATGAAGAGCTCTGACTCTGGATTGGAGATTAGGTGCAAGTAAATCAAATGTTTTCACCTACCACAAACTGAATTCTTAACTGTATGCTAAAGTTATGGATTAACACGCCTGACGAGGAATGCATCTTTGCAATGGCATATACATTGATATCTAGTTGAAACGTGTAACAGTCATTAAACACTGTTTTTAAAAAATATTTCCAGTTCAACCTAATTTGCTTTGAAGCTTGATATTGATGAGAACTTGGTCGAGTTTCATTGTCAGCATTTTACATCATTGTTTAGCGGAGTTATAGTCCATGACTGTCACAGCCACCTATACTTTTGTTTCCTCATACTAACTCCCTAATTATTATTGTAAATACGAAATGCAGTTTGATATTAATGAGGCCTCAGCTGAGTGTAATTGTCAATGTTTGAGATCATTCTTCAGTAGTGTTATAGCCTCCAATTTCTGAACCCATCAACTTTCATATCCACACAATAATGCCTTTGGTTTTGCTCCGGGTTTATGGAGTAACGCAGAAAGGCAGGGATGGTACAGGAAAAAGTCGTTTGCTCTAAAACTCTCACATTGTAGAGGGAATGAACAAACTATTTCATGTATTTTGCCTACTTGGATTGGCATTTATTGTATTATTATTATTATTATTATTATTATTTATCACTATTAGGAAAATCAGCCGAAAATTTTACGTTATTGGCTTACTGTTTATCATTTACTAAGATGCACATCACATGTAAGACCCAGCTGTATACTATCAAACCTTAATCGAATTCCATCATTCAGATATCAAAATAAAGAAAGTTGAAAGTTCAATACATTTTCTATAACACATGTACATCCCTATTTTTATAACAAGGTTTACCAGTGGGATAAATCCAGGGAAGGTCTTTCCCGAAAACTGATAACCTTGTACTGTTACGACTCTATGGTCTAAGAAAAATGTATGGTTTCGAATGGTTTCCAAATGATCTTCCCAGGTGTTGTTGTAGATAATGACGTCATCGATATAAGCGTCACAATTATCAAGACCAAATGTTATCATGTTCATCAGACGTTGAAACGTTGCAGGCGAATGTTTCATTCCAAACGGCATGACTTTATATTGATAAAGTCCATCTGGAGTTGCAAATGCTGAAATTTCTTTTGCCCTTTCCGTCAGTGGAATTTGCCAGAATCCTTTTAAAAGGTCAAACTTGGTGACATATTCCGCATTTCCAATTTTATCAATGCAATCGTCCATTCTTGGGATTGGAAATGAATCAGTTTTGGTGACACTGTTGACTTTTCTATAGTCAGTACACATACGGAATGTATTATCTGGCTTGGGAACAAGAATACATGGTGAACTCCAGTTACTTTTACTTGGTTCTATGAAATCATTCTCCAGTAAATACTGAATTTCTTTCTTCAGATAGTTCTGTTTGAGAGGATGCATCCTATAAGGATGCTGTTTCACAGGCGCAGAATCTACAATGTCAACGTCATGATAAATTTTACTTATTCGTGTTGGAACATCAGAAAACAAGTGCTCATAGTCATGTAATAGCTGTTTTAGTTCATTTCTTTCCTGTTGTTGTAGATGTGAAAGTTTCTGGTCTAGGTTGTTCAATATTTCTGAATTCCGAAGATTGGTTATACCAGAGTCACTATAGTCTGATTGTACTCCATCGTTGATATCTTCACTGTGTGGGACAGGTACAACTAAATTAACTGAATAATTAGCTGGGCTATCTCTGTCAAAATATTCCTTTAACATATTTATATGACAAAGTTGTTTCTGTTTCCGTCTCCCAGGAGTGTTAATGATATAATTTAAGTCATTTACTTTCTTTTCAACGGTATAAGGACCAAAAAATTTAGCCTGAAGAGGATTCTGAGGTATGGGAAAGAGAGCCAGAACTTTGTCACCAGGTTTAAAACTCCTTTCCTGTGAATTTCTGTCATACCTTAATTTCATTTTTGACTGGGTAGTGTGAAGATTAGTTCTTGCTACTTCACAGGCCTTTGACAACTTGTGTTTGAAATCAGAGACATAATCAAGAAGATTAATCTTTGAATCTTCATTTGAAAGAAGTTTCTCTTTCAATAATTTCAATGGTCCACGGACAGTATGACCAAAAACTAGTTCAAAGGGACTAAAACCCAACGACTCTTGAACTGATTCCCTAACAGCAAACAACAACAAATGAACACCCTCATCCCAATCCTTTTCTGTATCAAAGCAATATGATCGAATCATATTTTTCAAAGTTTGATGAAATCTTTCCAAAGCACCTTGACTTTCAGGGTGATAGGCAGAAGATTTAAACTGTTGGATGCCCAGTTCATGCATAACTTGCTGGAAAATTCGAGACATAAAATTTGACCCTTGATCTGACTGGACAGATTTGGGAAGGCCAACAAGTGTAAAAAACTTCACCAAAGCTTTCACAATAGTTTTAGTTTTTATATTTCTCAGAGGAATTGCCTCTGGAAATCTTGTAGATGTACACATGATGGTCAACAAGTATTGGTTGCCTAACTTGGTTTTAGGTAAAGGACCAACACAGTCTACCATTATTCTGCTAAATGGTTCATCAAATGCAGGAATAGGTTGCAGATGAGCCTTAGGTATCTTCTGATTGGGTTTTCCTACCATTTGACAAGTGTGACAAGATCTGCAGTATTTAGAAACATCACTTTTGAGTTTCGGCCAATAAAAATGATTCAAGATCTTGTGATAAGTCTTACGGACTCCTAAATGACCAGCCAAAGGAGTTTCATGGGCTAAATTAAGAATTTCCTGTCGATATGACTTAGGAACAACAATTTGATAGCTCACTGACCACTCGTCACCAGCGGGTACATCAGGTGGTCTCCATTTCCTCATAAGGACCCCATTTTTCACAAAGTAACACACTGGAACTTGTGTGGCTTCAGTTTCACTAATAGCCCTCTGAAACAAACAAGATATCTCGGGATCTTGCTCCTGTTCAACGACAAGGGATTGTCGTTTGTCACCCTGAGTAGGACAAAGAGAATGAGTTGCCAAAAGAGGATCACTGTGATCAATACCATTTGATTGATCAATACCTGAGGAAAAAGTGACCTCATCAAAAGACTGACCAATACATGTGTCAGCTAAAGGAATAATATCCTGATCAACATCACTCTCAAGAGCTCTTTTTGCCATAGCTCTAGTAACTGCACAAGCAGGGTACAAATCAGGGATTTCAGTTTCGACAGGATCAACTTTCTGATCCAAACAAGGCTTGTCAGTTACAAGTGGATTAACCACAACCTTATCTCCAGCTAGGTCATTGCCTCGTAATAAATGAACACCCTCTATTGGTAAAGAAGTCACTGCCCCAACAGTCACAGGTCCAGAAACTAAGTCTGATGCCAAATTTACACAATGAAGAGGAACATTTACAAAGCCGCACTCAACTCCCTGAACAAGAACACTTTCACTTGAAGAAGACTCTTCAGACAAAGGCAAAGTACCTGATAATAAAAGACTCTGAGAAGCTCCAGTGTCCCTTAATATTTTAATTGGGATAGGTTTGGCAGAATCACCAATAAGTGATATAGAACCTTCTGACATGAATGGTTCATAAGCCTCCAAAATAGAATCAGACTGGGGTTTGTTTGACCCAACAAATGTATTGCCTTCAATACAAGACCGTGACCTTGACCTCGTAGAAATAAGAGCATTTGGAAAAGCTCTGTCTTTACTCTGTTGCTTATTTTTCAACTTGAAGCAATCAGAAATAACGTGCCCTTTCTTTTTACAATAAGTGCACGTAGGAAGAGATAAGGATTTCTGATCAGTCTTATCAGATGTTTGATTCCTAACAGTTGTGCTGTTGTGAAATTTGGAAGTACTCGAATGAGATTGAAATGGTTTTTTACCAGAAAACTGCTGAGAGGACGACTTATTGCCAAATGAAATTTTGTGAGTCAATTAATAATCATCAGCCATACGAGCAGCATTTTCCAAAGTTTCCACATTCTGCTCGTCAAGATAGGTTTTAACATCACTATGGATACACCTTTTGAACTCTTCAATTAATACAGCTGTCTGAGGTTATCATAAGCTTGATCAACTTTCTTGGCTGAGCACCACCTATCAAATAGTTGTTCTTTATCCCTTGCAAATTTGACATGAGTTTGTCCAGTTTCTTTTCTACAATTCCTAAACCTTTGTCGATATGCCTCTGGTACCAACTCATAAGCTTTCAAGATGTACTCCTTAACCACATCATAATCAGTGCTTTGTTGTACTGACAGTGAAGTGTAGACTTCACGAGCTTTGCCAATTAGTACACTTTGTAATAACAAAGTCCAATGCTCTCTGGGCCATTTCAAGTTTTCAGCTATTTTCTCGAAATGAAGAAAGTATTTATCTACTTCTTTTTCCTGAAAAGGGGGTACTAACCTAATATATCTAGTAACATCAAAACCTGAACTTGTATTTAAAGGAGTGGAGTGTGCTCTGTTTGCCAGTTCTAATTCTCTTAACTTAAATTGCATTTCCCTTTCTTCTCTTTGCATCTGCATCTGTCTCTCCTCTTTCTCTCTCTCCCTCTCCATCTGCCTCTCTTCTTTTTGCATTTGTATCTGCCTCTCTTCTTTCTCTCTCTCCATCTGTATCTGCCTCTCTTCTTTCTCTCTCTCTCTCTGAATCTGAAGCTTTGCCAATTCTAAATCCATCTGGTTCTTTAACTCTAATTCCCTTAATTTCCTGTCAGAACCAGATACAGGCTTTCTCTTCAAACTTAAAGCACTATTTTCAAAAATTCCCTTTCCTACTAAATACTGAATTAAAATAATCTTTATCTCCTGTTTTGTCAATGATAATTTTGCCTCAGATAGACTGTATTTTCTGGCAAGCTCGAGCAACTCATCCTTTCTCATGCACTCTAACCCCTCCTGGGTAGGTTTTGAAATGAAATTCTGAACATTAGATGCCATTGTAAATGCTTGTTGGTTTCACACCAAAAAAAAATTCTCTTTTAAAAATCTTTGCCAAAGACAAAAAAATTCTCCAAGACAAAATCAATATGAATTTCAAAAAAAATTTTAATATCTCTAATATGCTTTAAAGAAATTCAATCCCGGATGACGACGAGCCCCCAATTAATGTTACGACTCTATGGTCTAAGAAAAATGTAACAGAAAGAAAGTGAAACCAACAAATCAAGTAAAAATCAACAAGCAATTTATTACTAGATAATTAAAATGAAAAATCAAAAAGTCACTTACAGTAATGTGTTTTGAAATCCTAATAATCCAATAAGAATGATTGTTCTAATCACAAGTCCTAAATATAGAATGTTCCGAATTCACGGCTGTGTCCTTGAATGTTATGATGTGCTAATGGTCTCCAAAGTCCCGATGTACTAGTAATCTTTGATGTGCTGATGTCAAAATAAAGTATTCCAAAATATCTGAATAAGTTCACTTAAATTCCAAAATCATCAATTAAAAATCCAAAATCCAAAAGTTTGTGAGCACTGTTATAATCCAATGAATATTTAAAATAATTCCTCTCTTAGAATTTGGAATGAATTTTCACAACTGTAATAGCTCTTTACAAGACTGATGGTAATGTCGAAACTGAATAAATGTCCACAAAACATGGCATATATAAAGATTGGTCACATGACAGATTGTTCTAGAACATGAGTCATCTTAATGGAATTTTTACTTGTAAACAAAAATCAACCTTGACCTTCAAATTGAGAAAACATATTGATCAAAACAACCTAATTCAAGGACACTAGTTAAACATGTTTTTCCTGATAACATTAAGATTTAAGCAAATATTAAAGTGAAGAAACATTTATAATTTCCTAAAATATTTATAATATTATATAAACATCATACATAACAGTACAAACTTGCGAAACTCCAGAGCGGAACCTTTATTTAGGTATGCTGCTTGACATTGACAAGACCTTGTCTGAATTTGATTGTTTGCATTTTTCATCATTTTACTTAATCATCATTTAACAAATTGTCACCATATGGCCAGGATTGTACTGATGTTCTGTTAAACCCGATGCACATACATATACATACATCATTTACCAGAGTTGCAGCCCCTGATTTTTTGGAATCCATCCACTTTCAGTTCTGTATGATAAATATCTTATTATTGGATTTCAATCAAATGTAATAGGCAGCTTGACATTGATGACTGAGTTTAATTGTCATTTTTGCTCATTGACTTCATCACTATTATCACCTAGCCCCTTTCTGTATGCAACTACTCTCAACTTCCAATGAAAAGCAAGGTAGTTCAGTTCCTGGGATATGCTTGTTTTCTTTATTTAAAAAAGTCAGTCATATAGTATTCAATTTATTACATTAAGACAGCGAAGGTAGAATAGACCTTTTTTTTTACAATCTCCAGTTGGAGTATCCTCAGCCTTGTCTCCCATGCTGGGGGTGGGGGTATCAATTATGAGACTAAAAGTTTAAAGCAAGTGCCTGCTAGCAGGATGATGCAAAGAATATGATGAAACATTGCATGTTGCTCTCATATATTTGAGTGAATTAAACTTGAAATGATCACCTGTTTAGTTTAATGGGTCAAAGTTTTACTCTACTACCACCCCCTTTCCACTGCAAGTTATTGTCTCATATGTAATATGTATTTATTAAGTTTTCAGAGTGGGATTTCATTTAAATTAATGATATGCATTTAGTATGTACATCATATATTTGACTTTCTTTATTAATATGCATATTATTGCGTTCTACAAAAGTCAAGGAGGATAGTACGTTCGAACCATGGTCCATACAAAATATTGCCAGTCACTAAGACGATAATTGTCCTGTGTTCCTGTTGTTTCTTTTAGGCAATCACATTTTCTTTCAAACATTTTTTGTTTGTGATCCCTTTTTTCCATACTAGTTGTTGTATATTCTTCCTTAAAGAATTGATCAAAAAAATCTCAGTTTCTCACAGTGAACACCATTTCAATTTCTGTAACCGTTTTTCCGTGTCCTCACTAATAATAAGTCAAGCAGCTGATGAAAGTTACCTTAAGGTCGTAATTTACAGTGATTATCTAATGTAATTATCAACCTTGAAACGTCATTGCAGGTACTGTAATTACGAAAAACTTAACTGACTTCTGCATTTGTTTTGATGATGCACATTTGTTTGAGTTATTGGCCTCAAAGATGTTATCAAAATTATAATATCTAGTTATTAGAATGTATCTATCTTCAGACTGTTTTCAATAGTTTTAGTTTTCATTCTATTTTAAAGGTTTTCTCTCAGCCTAGAACTATTAAACTTGAATAACGAGCTATCTATGTGGTTCGGCTGTTATTCCACCATTGTCTGTAGTACACACACATGAGGCCTCGCTATGAATTATTAAAATGATGCAGTATTAAGCCTCTTTCTGTTAATGTGTACATAAAATGTTCAGCAATATATTATGTAAGAAGACTAGTCCTAAAGAAACCTTGCCAGCTAAATTGGGTAGAAAATATAGAAGTACATTCTTAAACTGTTCACTTATTCAAGAATATATTATTTCACAAAGCTTACATTACAATGAAAGTTTTATTTTCTTTGTTGATGTTTATTTGGAAATTATGCATGGTGCATGCAAACTAAATCTCTCTTACCTAGCTTAGTGAGAATATGGTTAATGGTCTTCATTATTTTATTTTTTAATTAATTTTCTGTTTGTTTAAAAATCAAATCAGTGTAAACTTTGAGACTATTAGGTTTACCCATATCATGTTTTCAAATTGATGAAACTTTCTAGAGTAATTAACATTGCTACCATTTTATCCTTTATAATTTATTATACTTTCAGGTTTGAAGTTGACTTGGATCATATATATTTTGACATAAGAAGGAAATAACTGATTTTCTCCTTTAAATTATTTTCCTGTCATTGTAATTAGAAAACAATGTATCAGACGTGTGGCTTTACAAAAAAAGTAAAGTTAAATTACTTTGTTTTGGATCTAATGACTTCACCTTATGACACCATCTAATATAAACTTTTGCAGTTATAAATGAAATGTAAATGTATTTTCATCATTGAAGTCTTTGGTTAAGTAGACAAGGACGCCATTGTAATCATTGGACTTATCACATGCTTCATCTGGTGTTAGTTGGAGATAATGGCCATTATCAGCAAGTGAACCCTATTGTTTGAGTCAGAACCCTTTGCTGAATGTTTAGATTACACAGATGTGTGTGATTGACCATATCGTCCCCTACCATATGTTCAGTCTTAGATTAGATTGTAGGATTGTAATTATTAAAGTCACTTTGAAGAATGATCACTGTTGGACTTGAATGTAAGAGTAAGCTTTTGGAAAACTCAAGCATACATCAGCCCATATTTTAAGAACAAAATGCAGTGAGTTCCATATATCATTAAAATTTTGCATACTGATGTATTTGAAGGAAACATAATTGTATCATTCATCTGTTTTTACTAGTTATTCAGGCTTTTCACATTAAAAATAAACATATTATTTTGCCTATAAAGCAGGGAGAACATGCAAACCATCATTTAACTTTGTGATCATGGGATTATATTTGTAGGTATTGTCAGATAAAATAATATTTGTGGCGGATTTATTTTAACCTTTTTCTTTGCTAACGCAGATCCACAAAATTAAATCCACTATGAAAAATAGTATTTTGAACAAAACTAAGATAAACAGTGTTATTCTACAAATTGTATCGCTACAAAATTATCCGTTTGCAAACAAAACTCAAAATGTTATCTCCACGTATATGTCATATACCATAATAAATTTGCATTTAGAAATCGTTATTCTCTGTTATGGGCAAAAAGAATGTATGTATCTTGGTGTGCAAAACCTTTGATTATAGAAACAGTATACAGGTTGAAAATTTAAATGTCATTTTATGGTAAACCCATGCCCAGTTATTATGGTTTACGCTCCTATTATGGATATTACACCGTGCATTTCGGTCTTAATAACTTGAAATTAGCAGAGCAGAAACAATACGATGTAGTTAATTATAACTGCTAATAGTGTCTAGATTACTTTATGGCACACGCAATTGCAAATTGATGAACATTTTTATACAAATACAAATAGAACAAACAATTTATCTTTTGTTAGTTTAATCATCATCAGTATCCTCACGTCAGGATGTTTTCTGTTAATTTGATCCAATGTGTTCACTTGTTTTGGAGAAGAAGTTATTTAAACGTTTTCTATTTTTAGTAACGGTGGCCATATTTGATGGCTGATCAACATATTTGAAAAATCTTGAGCCACGTTTGGTTGAAATTGGTCCGAAGCTTTTTGAGAAGTTGAGAATATCAATTATTGACAGATGACGCACGACCGACAAAGGACCATACCATAAGTTCACTTGGCCTAATGTCCAGGTGAATTTAAAACCAATGGTGTGTGCTTCGAGAAACTGAGATATTCTATCAATTCTTTAAGAAAGAATATATATGAACTAGTCTGGAAAAAGGAAGAATAACAGAATGTTATTGCTTCTTAGTTAAAGTGATTGCCTTAAACAACTGAGGAATACCGTGTGATTATCATCTTGGCAATATTTTGAATGGACTAAAATATGGACGTACCTTCCCCCTAGACTGACTCTCATACAAAGTAATCAAATGCTTATTAAAAAATGAAGTAATAAATACAGTGTATATACTAACTACATATCCTTAATTTAAACAAAATCTCACTCGGAAGAAGTATATATATATATATATATATATATATATATATATATATATATATATATATATATATATATATATATATATATATATATATATATATATATAACAATTATTTCTACAAACACATTAAAAATAAGAGTCTGTCTGGAGTAGGGAGGGGAAGCTCAACCTTTAAACTTTAACTTGAGTGTTTATATTGAAAGTTATATATTTGGATATAATGATTGGATATGGACATGTTTTGGACGGTTTACTGTTATTCCAAAGTGTGCCTGACGTCAGAGCTGGGAGTTCATTGTGTAATTAACACCTCTTTGAATGCAGTCTTCAGGTTCCTATTAGGAAATAATGTTTTTACTTGTGAGAACTATCAATCAACAATCAATGTGTATGACTATGAACTGTGAATTTTAAATCAAAAGGATTTTATTGTTATTTTAGTTGGTTTTAATGAAGTATGTACAATTATTAGTGGCACACAACTGAGATACTGATCTTGGTTTTGTAAGTGATCCTTTTGAATGTGGTATAAGGGCAGATAGATAGATTACAAGTCTGCTCTTGGCCTTTGAATGGTAAAGATCAAGTAAAGTAAGATTAAAATACATATGATACAATACTGATAACATCTTGACGCAGATATCTGTTGTGAATGTAATCTGTTGATATTGTTTGTGGAACATAAAATTACATAACTGAAATTAGTACCATGACATGTTTAAATTCTGAATACATTTGGAATTTTAATTCACCTGGACTTGTACACTTTAAAATCTCTCACATTCCCCAAAGACTGTAATCTTACTTTTTACCTTGAAAAACATCAGACCTCAAGACAAATGTCGGAATACTAGACAAAAAATATATATACACACACACACCTTCCCAAACAGAGGAAAATAGTAAATCCTTATTGCACATTCACATAACAGCATATTAGGTCAACTAGTTTTTCAGCAGCTCAGGAGTTGTATTGATAAGAAGCCTCTTCTTAAAACATGACTTTTCAAAACACCATCTTTTGCTAGGTATTTTAAAAGAGAAACCGATCAGATGTGGGACAGTGCAAAAAGTTTAACTTTGATTGCACATCTATTTCAGTAGCTTATTTAATGAAAATAATCAATATTAAAATAGTACATTTTTGAAAGACGCAAAAGCTAAAAAGGTATTATATTTGCAGAAAATATTGCTATCTATAAATATCAGTAAGGTGTTGTGAACATGATCTGTTGATATTGCTTGTGGAACATATATTTACTGAAATTAGTACCATAAAATAGTTTAATTCTGAATACATTTGGAACTTAAATTCACCTGGACTCAACAAACACACATTTTATAAGGGAAGAGGTTTTAAGATTTTGGGGGAAAGACAAAGACGTCCACAAACACAAACATACAAACACAATTTTTGGGCAAAATAATTAGTATCTCTCTTTTCTTGAGATGTGGGTGGCCCCGAAAAGGGTCGTTTTGGTTTGGTGAATGGTCCTGGATTTTAGCGCCTGGCAGGATGGCCACGTCTCACCATTAGCTTCATCGCAGCACAGGGACCCTTCTTCGTGAAGGAGAAATAGAAGTCATCTGTGTCCATTCTGCACTACACCTCATCTCCTCCCTCATGTTGATGATGCTGCTGTTGTTGCTATCTCATATATTCCTGATATTTAAGATACTCCTCCCTGTCTTTTCTCTTTCCCATTCTTCTTTCTTCGTGATAATTCCCTCTTGAATCACGTTTTCTATGAGGTCTTTGGCCATTTTCAAGAAGATGGGGGTCTTTTTGTCCGTCTTCTTCTGAATCAGATGGTGTCTGACCCTGTGCATGTGTACCAGGGCTTCACAGAGTTTTGCAATTCTACACATTTCGTTTGGTTGACAATTCAACAATGGGTGACAAGACCGATTGATTGATTGATTTTTTAATTAACGACGTCGGATAACAATGTGCCCACAGCGCACTATTTAATTACTTGTGGATGTCTGGTAAGGCAAAGGAGGAAAGCAGCTCGGCAAGGGGTGCGCTGTCGTCCCATGTAGCTCAGTCATGTCCAGAGTATAATAATTTTGATTCGTGTGAGAAAAGAGAGTAAAAGTCGTCATCTTGCAGCCGTATTTTCAATAAAGAGTTTTGTATTAACTCTATTCTTTGGCTCATGCATTATTGTTATTGCAGGGTAGTAGCAGAGAATATAGGATTTAGGAGCGGAATTTATTGCTAAGACAAGTTGCTTTATTGGATCTATATTAATGCAGTTGATGATATTAATAATTTACTGCCTTGTGCAGTGGGCCCTGATGATCTGGGCTTGGGACCACCTCATATGTAGGATAGGGTGTGGGGCATGCCATTGGGATGTGGGGTGTTTTAACCTTCCAATGATTGCCGCCTTGTTCAGCTGGCCCTGATGTTCTGGATTTTGGACCATTTTATATTTCATAATTATTATATGAGGTTGCTCGTTTGCTGGTCGCCTGCCTAGTTTCCGACTTTTCGACTCATTGTGTTAATTACATTTGTTAGTGTAGCATATCAATACCTGGAGTGATATAGTCAAGGTTTTATTTTATTAGTAATATTCCTGAAGTAGGAAAAATATAAATAATTAATAATGATAAAAACTAACATGCATGATGTGTTAGTAATATAGTAATAGGGGTAGAGGAAGTGGTATTATAATTACTGTCCTGGAGTTGTTTTAGGTTATTACTTAGTTAATTTACCTGTAGTTAAAATATTCCATGACTTGTCTTTTTTATGGGGGTAGAAATTCTCTCGCCCCTGAGGGCTGGGATAGGCCGCTCGTTGCGAACTGGCTACCCGGAATGGATCCAGCATACTATCCGCGTCCTCTTAAGACAAGTTCTGTGTCCCTATTGCCTGTTAAAGGTTTTATGGTGCGTAGTAAGTTTTTGTTGTGGCATAGCTTGGTCTTTAATTGGGTTTTAATTGTTCCTCCCTTTCCGATATATGTTATATATTCCATGGTGTTGCATACAGCAAATTAATGTTATTAATTTTAGTTGTTAAGAAATTCGGGTATATGCCTGAGGATTTTAATTCTTTAAGTCTTTCCTGAAATTTTGTTTTCTCCCTCTAGTGTACTTGGGGCATATATTGAATATATATATATGGTCGAGTGTTTCTGGGGTGGTACAGTGAGGGCAGTTTACGCTTCTTTCTTACCCGGTACAAACCTTCCAAAACTGTTTGCTAGGAGAGTTTTTCCAGTTTTAATTCGGTTTATGACTTTGATGTCATGTTGGTTTCCCAGGTTTGGTGCGAGGGTGCTTCTATTGACTTTTTTACATATGTCATATAGAATGCGCCCTTTGTTTCATTCCACTCTCTCTACCATTTTTTATCAGTTTCTTCCCTAATGCTGGACGATGTATTCCAATTGATGGATTTTTTGTTCGCTTAATTTGCCTTTTGCTACTTTATCTGCCCTTTCGTTTCCAGGTATGCCAACGTGAGAGGGCACCCACATAAATTATACAGCTTAATCGCTTTGTTTGAGGATTTTTAGTTTCAGGTGGACTTCTTTCATCATGTTTTCCCTACATGAAGAGTTGCCTGATTCCAGACTCCGCAGCACACTGAGGTACTTGCTAATTATTCTCTACTATCAAAATGCCCCCACCCCCACCCCCACCCCCGTTGTTCGCTATGTGCATTGAAATCACCACAGATCATTATTTTATCTCCTAGCCACTGACTATTGTATGATACGTGTCGGCTTGTATGTTCGCTCCCCCTCCAGGGTCATACATGGGTACCACTAACAAGGGCTTGTTGCCATTATTCATTTTGGTAATCGGCACTTCTGGGAGTGGTTCGGTGTTTGGAATTTTTTGTGTGATCTCAACCGACTCACTTGATAGGGTGTCACTGACAAATGTTGACAGGCCGCCTCCCTTATCTCCATTTGGTCTGTTTTTAACGTAACAGGTTGAATATCCTAGTATTTTTGGTGGCGTCTGCACACGCTCGTTCAAATGAGACTCTTGCAAGCACACAATGTCAGGTTTATTCAGTTCTGTTTGTAGTTTGTGAACTAACTCCGGTATATTCGTTCTTATTCCCCTGCAGTTCCACTGCAAAATTCGAATTATTTCCTTTGTATACATTGTGGGTTCATCCTATGTATATTTATATTGTATCTTTGTGTCCCCTAGCCTGTGTTAGATTCCCTTGTTTTGATTCGTAATTTTGTTAGGGCAATTATTAGCTTGAATACGGTATCGACTGGTACGGAGTTGTTCTTGCTTAGATTGAGTACCTCGTCGATAATATCCTGGATAAGTTCTAGAACCTGTGTGATTGGTATGAATTGCATTTCATCCTTACCGTTATTTGTTAGTGTTGAGTTGGTTTCATTTGTGGTGAGTATACGGGGAGGTTGCACACTTTTATTGAAGGGTTTTTGTGGTGCCACTGGGGCTTGTTTAACTTCCTTTTTTGTACAGTTTGGGATTTTGTTGTTTTTGTCCAGCTGTTGAGTTGTTCTAATAACAGCTTGGATTTTGTTTGGGGGGAATTCGTTTTTTCACTGCTTTTTGTTGGTTGCTGGGTTGTAGTTTTGACAGTTTTGGGTGGTGGTGGGTTTTTGTGTTGGTTGAGCCTGGTTTATTTGGTTTGTGTTCATTTTCTTGATTATATTTATCGCTATATGGTACTTTACATTGTTTTTTATCATATATTGAAGGGTTAGTTGTTCCCTTAAGGTAAAAGGGCAATCTCTTGAGTTAGGGGTGTTGGTGTTTCTGCAGTTAGCACACCTTTGTCCTACAAATTTGCAATCGCCCTCGTCTTGGCCACCACATTTGTTACATCTTTTATGAAACCTACATTTAGTGGAGTAGTGGCCCCACCCTTGGCACTTTACGCAAAATGCGTGGCTTGTTTTTGTATTCCTCTGTTTATAGGTATTTTCCATACGTTCCCATGCGGACCATTAATGGCGGGGGTTGATTGAAGTACAGGAGTACTGTAGTTGAGTTGTTGCCTTCTTTGTTTTTAATGCGCACTGCATTAGCGACTTCCTGTCTGTGTTTCCGTATGTCTTGTATTATTGATTGGGTATCTTTTGTTGTGCTCACTCGAATACTTTTTGTGTTCAGGGGTTTCGTGGTACTTATTTTCTTTGTTGGGCTAGATGCCTTGTGTCTAGTAATTGATATATGACATTTACTAATTTTTGGGATCTCTACATACCTAGCGACTTGTATTGGGGAGGTGCATCTGCTCACAATGTAATTGTGTGTCGTATTCTTTATTTGGAACTGCCCCCCACCCCCACCCCCGTGTACTCTTTGAAGTTCAGGTGTGATACTTCTGTTACTAATGAAGTTTATGTTTACTTGTGAACTTGTTATGAATACTGACAGCTCACGTGGGTGGTACGAGTCGTTTTGTTTGTTTTGGTCAGATTTGGTGGGTTGCGCGTTGGGGCTAAGACAAGTGCAAGTGGTGGTTTTGTTCTTAGTGGAATTGTCACTTGTTTTGGCCTGCTACCGGGAATTTTTAGGTTGATATTGATGTTGCTACATTAGCTGCCCTAATTTATATTGGCTGTTTTGTTCCTATTGTTGGCATTTTCTTTGAGTTCTTATATTTAGCACCCCACCCCACTCCCCTTCATTGGGTGTTTCCCCTTTCCTTCCATAAGTGGGGGACTAACAGGTTTAAGTGCTTCATCTATGTCAGGGATTAGCAGAATATGGGTCCATTCGTCTGTTTCTATTCCAACTTTTGAGGGTCCTGCTATTTGGCTACTGTGCATCTTAGCGCACCTTGCCTTAGTGGTTGTCAGCGTTGACGTTGACATTGCTACTTTATGTTCTGATTTGTTCGCGTGTACTTTATTTGCTATGTTGTCTACCTTTCCTACCTTCCTTGTTACTTCAGCATATAACAAGGGTCTAATGTTCCCTTTATTCCCCTCCTCATTTGTGGTATTTATTGGCGTAATTTGGGCATACCAGTCTGGTCTAAGGTTCCCTTTTTTCTCCTCCTGTTTTGAGGTATCTATTGATGAGGTGGGGGTTTCCGGGATAGAGATACTTTCTTTCCCCCTTCCACTCTGGTTACTGGTTTAACTACTATTTGTACATTATGTACATGTTTACTAGATGGGCGATAATCCATGAATACTGTATCATTTTGATCCAGAAAACTCCCGGACACATAGGCGTAATCCACGCCTCTCATTCTGACTTCTGGGTCGGGGGTGTAGAGTCTATTGGGGTCTAATATTGGTGACTTTACTGGCAACGTATTGTCCATGGTTAAGTTCTCTTCATTAGAAGAATTGAGGAAATCAATCTCTGAAGTGCTATTTTCTGGGGGGAGTAGGGAAATATTAAAGTTCAATATGTTTTCTACCACCTTTGCATTTGCATTTGACCCTACTACAATTGTTCCTACGTGCGAGGGAGGGGTTGATATCATGATCCTTGACCTATTTGTTGGTTTCTTAAATATTGTCCTTATCCCCGTTATAATATTATTCATTTTTCCCCTAAGATTCTGTTTACAATAGGGTGGTACTAGTTTACGTTATAAATTTAACAAAGGAGTTAAATGGTTAGTGTTAAATAAACAACGGTTGCTTAAGGATAGATTATTGAGTCAATATGACTCGTTAAGTCAAGAAATACTTAATTTTAATTTTAATCTTAACCAGTCTAATAATTGGGTTCTAAGCGAGTGTGAGGATTCCGCCCTGGTACACTTGTATTAACCAGGCCCCAGTGCTCGAAGTGACAGAACATCTTGCAGTGATCTCCAAGAGCAAGAGATATACAAGGATTCCGTCCAGGTAAATGCTAGTATGGGTCCCAGCACCTGTTTTCCAAGCTCGGCAGAAAATGTCACAATTCACTAAGCCCCAAGTTACAAGACACGGCTTAACAATAACAATAGCAATAACAATTTGGCGCCAAAATTTGTAAACAAAGGAAAATTAATGATTTTGATTGTTTTGGATATCGAAATTTCTAAATTTGCTAACCGTTGGTCAGGAAAGATGTTTAGTATTGTTATTTTGTTGTTATAATAGATATATTTGTTAAGATAAAATATACAATAAGATTTTTAAAAAATGGAGAAAAATTTATATTTTTTGTCACAAAATGCAAACCCGTAGGTTTATACCTAATTTTCCTATTTTTACCTTATATATTATGTTTTTATTTGTGGACACCTCTCGGACCTCTAGCGTATATAAGCTATCAGGCCTATAAGGTGACCCCCTTATTGTTCCGAAAGTTGTAAAGGTTTATATATATATATATATATATATATATATATATATATATATATATATATATATATATATATATATATATATATATATATATATATATATATATATATATATGAGTGTGTCCCCCGTAGGTCTGTTGTTGTGGGTATTCAAAAAATAAAATAGAATTTTGCTACAAAAATGTATTTCAATATATGGTTTTGGAATAGGGTTTCTCGTGTTGTTAAATTTGATGGGGCATACTTGTTTAGATTCCCGTTTCCAGGTTCCCATTCGTTCTGTCCCTTGGTCTAAAGAAATTTACTATGGAAAGTAATTCCCTCCTCAGGCACTACACTTGTGGCTGGTTTCCTTTATTTACTGATCCCCTTTTCTAGTGATCCTTGCCAGGGATCTTGCTTTTGTCCAGTGTTTGCTATGTGTATGGTTGCTATATATGCTTTGTTGACTGCTATAGTTTTGTGTATTTGTTTGGACTGGCAGTACTAGGTCAAATATTTTTTCCAGTTTTCGCTTATTTATACTAAAGAAAAAACAAAGGGTAAAGTTTAGAAATGTATATTGAAAAAGAATAAGTGTCCTTACGAGATAGGGGTGCTGCATTTCTAGCATGTGACGACGATGGATGACCGTCCTCTGAACTTACCATCTCCCCTAATGGGAGTGATTTCACTCCACCCACCCATCCATCTCCGTCACAGCTCTATACTCTGTTCTTTTTTCTCCGGTCTCTTTGTTTTATGGTAAAATTCCATATATTATGATGTTAATAATAATTTTATAAATGTATACTGAAAAGGAAGAAGGGTCCTTTCTCTGTTTGTATCTCCAGTCTCTTTGTTATTTTGTCTAAATCCATATTTTAGCATGGTATTTACGCTTTTTATCTAATACAAGCCGATAGACATAAAAATAAAATAAAGATAAAAGACAGAATAGTTTGTTGTGTCTGCTTATATGTAGTGCGTGACTTCGGGTGTACACTCGCAGTTTTTAGTATATTTTACTGTCCCCCCCCCCCCCCATGTTCATGTTGCGTTATGTTGATGTGTTTTATGCCTACATTTTCAGAAACTCTGGAATGGCTCGTACTAGCTCGCATTGTCTGCTAGTAGTGGAATCACCCGTCCTCATTCCCTACTCGGGGCATAGCCCCTGAATTTACGTTTTGGTTCTTTTTGTACCTAAATGTTTGTGTTAATCTTATGTTAATTCAGCGAGTTTGTACATTTGTTAGTGCATTATTCCTTCAGAGCGTTCCCGTTTCTCCCCTTCCTGGCGGAGAAATCACTTACCGCGAAAAAAGACAGGGCCGGCCCGGTCTCGGTTACCGATCTCCTCATGGGATCGATCTAACCGTACCCGTCCCACGTTCAGTGATCCCTCTCCCTGTACAGGCCGACGAAAGCGCTCAAGATTTTTTATCTCCACTATTGTATGTTAAGGTGGAGTCCCATTACTACTTTATCTCTTTATATTTTATATCTTTTCCCATGCCGTGAATCTATTAAATGTTTTTTTTTTTTGCTTTTTCTTTGTTTCTATTTGTGGTCCTTCCGCCGAGATGTTTAGGAGCCTCTCCATTTCGTCAGTTAGGCCTGTTAAAAATTTTAAAGAAAGCCCACATTGGGCCTTAGATATGATCCATTTTTGGTATGGTTATCCTGTTCGACGTGTGGTTGGAGAGGTTCTTGGTCGCCTCGCGAACCACCCCCTAGTGAGGTGACCTACTGGTTCCTTTCTCCACAGTGGTTGTACTTAGATTCCCATAAAAATGAGTCATCACTCATCTTTCAAATTAATTCTTGAAGTGATGACTTCTTTTGATCCAAATATTTAGGTTTAATCACATGTAATGTTTCAACATATGTCCGATATGTTTATTATTTCAAAGAAAAAGTGTTTTGGTTCATTCTTTGGTGATATTAATTACTTGGACTCGGTGGTCTACTGGTGGATCTTCCACATCGTAGCATTGCATTTATTATAAAGCTCACCGTTTTAGAATATAGAGCATTATTTTCTATTTTATCTGTGTACAATAGCTGTCTATCATTATACGTATGCAGGATTTTTATACTGTTAACTAAGGTATTTCTTTCTATTTGTAGGACCTTGCACTGTAGTATTACATGTATTTTACTATAAGGTCCATTGTTGAATAAAAGGCATTTTGGCAGTTTTTTAATAATGTGTCTGCGGAGGGCCACCTCCCCCATAAGCCAGACATCGTGTAAGTATATGTGTAACATATTTTGCTTGGCTGTAGATTTTATCTCCGACCATTGTTTTCCACACTTAATTCCAATTCACACTTGGATTATTAAATTGTACTTTAATATGTAGTTTCTTATCGATATCTCTTTTGATTAGTATGTATATTTTGTCATCTTATTACTTTTTCCATATTTGTTCTATTTCTCTATATTTAATAATAAAGTCTTTAATATATTTCAGATTTCTTGGTGGTTGAATTAACTTAGTTATATTGTTGTTCCTATATATGTCTGATTTGTGTTTCAACAAGTATCCAAACCGGTACATATATAGGGCTGCCCATGCATATTCTTTCCTTTCCAGCAGGTGTCTTAATCTAATAATTATGTTAGATGTTTTTAGATATCGTAGGTGGGGTATATGTAGTCCCCCATCGTGTTTCGGTTTGTAAAGATACTCTCTTGGAAGATACTTTCCCTTTCCATATGAATTGTATAATTTCTTTGTCTATCTTATCTAGCATATTATCTGTTATATCAACTGCATTTATTATATAATATATCTTGCTGTATATGTATGTCTGTACGACCTGAATTCGTTCCATCGTATTCAGTGTCGCACAGGACCAGATTTCTAAATTGTTTCTGAGTTTCTCTAATATTTGGTTATGACTGACTATAAACAAATTATTTCCGTATGTGATTCCTAAAGTTTTGATTGGATTGCTGTTTGATTAAAATGGGTGGTAGTCCTGGATGGTTCCCTCTCCAGTTACCAATCAACAAAATTTCTGTCTTTTCATAAATTATTTGTGAGCCAGAAACTTTTCCGAAATTATTGAATTCATTTTCTAAGTGTTTAAAAGATTTTTCATTGGTAATACAATTTGAGCAATCATCTGCATGTTGCACCATTTTTAATTCAGCCTCTAAATTTGGTATTTTTTGTACCTTTGATGCTTTTGTTGCTGTTTTTTCCTGCAGAGAGCCTCATTTCCTACAACATACGGTAGCATAGATAGAGAACAGCCCTGCCTTACCAATCTTTCTATGTGGAAGCTCGTTGTTTTTGCCCCATTCACTTGAACACAATTATTATATCTGTATAAAGTATTTTAACCCATGTGTTCAATATTTCCCCAAAACCAAACTTTTTAGAACCCACGCTATATAACTGTGTTCTAATCTGTCAAACGCCTTTTCTTGGTCAAATAATATTACAGCTCCATTGTCTCCCCTCGTATTTATGTATTCTACGGCAGTTTGAATAGTTAGTATATTATTTTGGATATTTCTGCCTTCTTCACCACAACTTTGATTCTTGTTTATTATTGGATGCATGCATTTTTTATTCTATTGGCTACAATCTTACTTAAAATGTTATAATCAATGTTTATTAGGGATATAGGTCTCCAGTTTTTGAGATTATCAGAGTCTCCTTTTCCTTTATAAATTATCGTAATTACCCTTTCCTTCATTCCCTTCTACATTTCTCTATTAAAATATATATTATTGTAAAGTAATTCCAAAATTTGTATTATTTGTGCATTAAATGTTTTATAAAAGTTGGTAGTTAGTCCATCTGACCCTGGTGATTTTCCTTTATTTAGTTGTTTGATTTCTACATCGTCCAATTCGTCCAACTGGGAGAGGGTGACCTATCGATCAAAGTATTGTTTAGCACTGCCTCCAGGCACCAGTGCGGCCAGGCGTACTTGCTTCTGTTTCATGCACTTGTGCATGCGCGCTTTCTTCCGTCGTCGCGCTTGTCGATATTTGCTTATTCGAAGCGGCCCCGTCGAGCTCAGAAAGTAGTTGGTCTAGTATTTCGTCACAGCCCATTGCATTCTTATGATGGCATGCACATGTGCTGATTGTGGCCTGATCCACGGCGGCAAGTGTGATGAAGTCAATATCCACTTCTCCGATCCCGGCATATTGCCGAAATTCTGACATAACCATGAGTGGCAGTCCCTCTGTAGATCAAATGCAAAAAAGAACCAAAGGATATTTCAAGATAAGGTTCCTCTCGCACCTGATCCTCAATCAGACCTCACTTTTCCTGATAAAAACATATTTTGCTATGACGTATAGCAGACAAACCGGAGAATCGATGGTGGTTGCCAGTTACTAGATTCCTAGACCTGATTGCTTCACCAATTCATCTAAATGGAAAAGCATATTAATAACTGCCAGTTTCACGACATGATGACCAGAGGGCACACTGGAGCTACCAAAAAGCAGATAATTTTGAAGAGATCTGTAAATAGTTTGAGCAGAGTTTTGTAAATAGTTTGAGAGCAATTTTTAAATATTGTAAATTGGTCAAAATTCTTGTGACAAATAACTGAATTTTCTCTCTGGTGTGATCTTGTGATAATCCTCACTAACTAATGGTTCCAATCCTGCTCTTGCGTCATAAGCCATGAGGAATCAAGTTCATTTGATCAAAAGGTAAAGTTAAAATATAACATTTAAAGAGACTATTGTAAAAAGTGTTGGATTTAAAAATGAAACATCATCCAAAGTACAAGGCAAAAATCCAGCTATGACAGTACCAGACCCAATCAATAACGCAGCAATTACTATAACGGCTATTATTCGTTTTTGCTTGAGTCGTTACAAGTTAACAATGTGTTTCACGGAAAGTTTCCTTCATGCAATGTTTATGACAATTTAAAAAAATACAGAGGGGAACAATTTAAAGAATTGTGAATCAGCGTCAGAAATGAAGATGAAGAGGCAATATATTTTCATGGCATGCCTGTAATGTGTGTTTTTCGCGTTACGGGAGGTAGGTACAGAAATGTTCGAAATTATTACACTTAGAGGTGTAAGTGAACCTTTACACATTGAAACAGAAACAAACGCAAAAGGTACAGCACACGATCAAAAGATTAACAGCGACGAACACATGAGCAATAGCCATGTTGTCAATTTAAATGACTCTCTCAACTTAAAGCATGCAGCAAATTAAAGATTTGTGTTAAGGAGAGTTGATAACCAGAAAACACATTTGGTGATAACAATTTCGAAGACACCAAAACGAAGAGGGAATAAGTTAACAATAAATTAACTGCTTTAGAACAGAATAACAATCAAATTCTCAGAGATACAAAAACTGTTGATGGAAATAAAGAAAACAATTTGGAAGCTCAGTACTCGTTCAACAGAGATTTAATACATGATCTGGTGCTGTCAAAGAATTACAATCAATAATGGAAAATGTAGATTATTTACGTTGGATAATATTTACAACTGATCTAACAGAGAATGAACAGAGAGATATATGCCTTGGAAATTGAAAACGGGGAAAAGTAAAACATCTGTCGAAAACTATGGCACTCTACAATTTCATTTGGAGAAGATACTGGGAGACTTGAATAACGAAATCAAACACAACCGCGATCATAAGACCAAAAAAACTATGCATGGTATTCCCATGCGAATCACTTGCCTGAATAACAAAATCTCAGCTAACAACAGTACTTTGACGAAGTTGAAGAAAAAATGAATTAACAGAGATAGCCAAAAGGTTAGATGACGTGTAAAAACATACTTAGTATGAATGAAAGAATGATCATATCAATGAAAACAACCTGTGATCTCTCAATTACAAATTTAAATGACATAATCATAGCTAAAAAAAAGATGTTACATTCACCGAATTTTACAACAAACTGCAAACTGAGATCGAGCAATCTAATACGGTTACAAAAGAGTATGTCGATGGAGAAGTGATAAATACTATGGATGAATAGGCTGATAAAAGATGTAACTAATTTGAGGAATGTTTACAATAGCTACAGCTGAAGTAAATAAAAATACGTCCATGCTAAGTGGCACCATTGATAGAGTTAACGCTGGCAAAGGGTCAGTTAAAACTAATAAACAAAAAGACACTCGCCTTAAGTGGTACAATTAACTGAGTTAACACTGAAATAAACGCAAACATAGAGTCATGCAAAATCAAACTGAACACGGACATGGGCACAAAGAGCGTTCCATTGGAAGCTAAAAGTAATGAATTGAAGAAAGAAATCGATAACAACAAAAAGGAGTTTGATTAAAAAATTAAATTAATGCCTGGATGTCTATTGCTTTACGATTTTCGCTTTGTACTGATAGAAAACTTTCACCATCAGGATCATACTGAATCAGATTTTATGACATAATATCTAATTTATATTGAAATAAAAGACCTTCAAGGACTTGTCAAAGGGTTGCTAAAAGTGTTTAAGTCTGAAACAATGCCTCAGATATTAGTTAACATTTATGGATTTAACTATGTTCCATCACACTTTACTAAGAATGCATTACACACCAGAGACAATTCATAAAACCAAAATGTCAGATTTATACACAAATGTTATTATTTTAAATTTTAAAAATCTAATTTATTCTTCCAGAAAAGGTATTGATTTTATATCTGGTTGGCGATAAACATCCAACGTAATGCTTACACATTTGACCTAAAAAATCAAAACCAGTAGATAGACTTTACAGTGTAAAAGAAACACGTACATACTACCAGTAAGTTATCAATTTTATTCATTGGGTTGAAATAAAATGTGCTACTCTGAATTACAGCACAATAAATGAAGTATATTCTGGCTACATAATGGCTTCAGCGATCCTGATGGTAAGGTAAAACTTGATAAAGAAAGACAAAATAAAATTAATAAATTTTACTAACCTTCAAATGAACACGTCAAATACGTATATATTTTGTTAATTGCAAATGTAATTTGTTTTAGCGTATATGTTGCTTACTGATTTTTATAGGCTGTATGCATTTTAGCCCAATAATAATTCAAAATTTGGTAAATACATAACTCCTGAGAAGTAGGAGCAAACACTTCAGGGAGTTAAATACCTCAATCAAACATATCATTGTATAACGCGCACACCCAGTAGCATTAAACCTGAAAAAACATATCATTGTATAACGCGCACACCCAGTAGCATTAAACCTGAAAAAAACATATCATGATGTTCCTGGTAGTGTGATCGTGTGGGCACCAAATTGGGAACAATGCTAGTGAACAACATAACCATATCATATAAAACTGATGATTGTTTCAAGTTCAATGGCCTCAAAATTTCTACGGCACTGTAAGATTTGTGGTTTTCTGTATTAAATAGGAGAAATATAATTGATCAAGATATCATGAACTAAAAAGTGATAAAATAATAGTGCCTCAAATAAGGAAATTCTCCCCAAGGTACTTCTGCTGTTATAGAAAATTGAACGCTTTGGTCTTTTAAATTTCACTTTTACATTTCTTTATGGCAGTAGTAAATATAAATTGTTTACATTGAGTTTAATGTTAATGGGTGTTAATAGGAAGAAAAGATAATTGATGGACAGTGAAAGGTTGCTCTTGTGTTATAATTTTTAATTACATCTGTAGTCACAACTTCTACACGGTTTAATACTCAGATACATTACTAGCCTCTATAGCTGATACCTATTAATCTCCAATTCTGACAGTATTGGTCTAGATTGGGGAGTGTGGTAGACATATGCTGAACTGACCTTGCGGGGGTCATTAAAGTCCTGGTAGGCAGCAGGAGGAAATCGAAGTTCAAGACTGGCATGACCTGTGCTTCACCCATTGTTTTGCAAAATACCAAGATTTCAACTACTGCAAATGATCACATTGCTATGGAGATGTGACCTTAGAGTATGTACCTGGTTAAGTAGATTGGAAATTTGCAAGAGATTTTAAAGTTTTGAAGTTGTTCTTGTTATATATGTTTTCAATGTGCACAATATCTGTTATAGACATTTAAGTAAAAATATTATATTGTACTTTCCTTACAAAAAACCATAGTTAGTAATTGTAATAGTTATCTCTTATGTACATCCTAATTACATAGCTTTGCAATTACATGCTATATTAAATGATTCGTTACACTTGCCTGTTAGTGAAAATCACTCATAATTTCTGAAGAAAAAAAAAGTTTATAGCACCAGAAGAACGAGTTTTCATGTCAATTCTGAGGTTATTCTGTTTCAAAAATTAAAAAGTATTCGGTAATCATGTGGCAGATGCATTCTGGGATACAGTTCATGCATCCTTGTGTATGGTGGCATAATTATGTGTCTGATGTCCATAAAATCTTACACCGTTTACGCTAGTGACATGAAACTTATGTCAATGATAGTGTTATGAGTTTAGGGTGTATATTCTGTTAATACTTTTGAAATTTTGATGATGCGCCTGGGGTTTAGGGCTATAGTGATTTTACATAAATTTGAATTAAACCTAAGTTACATGTATTACAGGTGTGATCAATGACCCAAGTGTCAGCATATATAAGACTGGGACCCCTGGTATTTTCCTACCCCCAGGACCTTAGCCAATGCGTCATAGAAAACACCCATCAAATAACCATATATACAATTACTTGGTATGCAGGACAAATTTATACATACAACTGGCATTGATCTAGGGGTACAATGTGACATTGCCAAATTCTTTAATAAACTGAATAGATTCCATCATCTTTTCTTTAACCTCATAACATACGTAAGGGAAAATAGAAAAATATATTACTGTACATATCCATTTATCAATGACACTCTATAATACACAATGTTTAGGTTTATTTGAAAATTTATTTGAACACTGGGCAGATCCAGAGATCCATCTGCTGTAGTGTGAGTACGGTGAGATAAGATCGTGCTCATAAATGTGAGTATTCAGAGCAAGAGAGAGGGAGAGAGAGAGAGAGAGATGTGGCTATGGATATGTGGGTGAAAACCAGATTGTTCGCAATTCTAAAGACTAATACTTCAACTGTCCACCATACCCAACATGTTCTTCTCCACCCCTATAGATCTTACCCCAAGGTCAAGTCCGCCATACCCAACATGTTCTTCTCCACCCCTATAAACCTTACCCCAAGGTCAAACTTGGTAACTATTGAGATTCCCACACAAAAACCATATACAAAACTTCTTTGGAAAGACGAAGTATTCAGATATGAACACAAAATTTGCCACTGGGTGTATTTTTAACCCTGGGGTTTGATAATAGGGGCAGGATATGTGTATTATGGCTTGATTAACTTATCTGTAGCTAAACCTTGAATATCAAAATAGTTACCCACTATCTTTTGACAATATAAGCCCTGTTATGTTTAGAATTACTAAAGCAGTGGTTCTGGGCACAGATCAATACAAGGAGCTGCCTCTTATCTGGTATATTGGTTGATCACCTGGATAACTCTCTCACCTAAATAATAACCACTCAGCGTGTAACTAATAAATAAATCAAACAATATATGAGATACAGTTTGGGGCTACAAGCTGAGTAACACAAAGAATTTTAGGATTTATGTAGTTTAAAACACGTACACCAATCTCTCTCATGCGTCGTAATATGCTACTGAATAAATTATTTATTATCTCTACATCGAAATACATATTTACCTCTGCTCAAGTGAATAACCTAATTTTGAAACCTATTACACCAAATGTTGTACAATTTAAACAACTACTTTCAACAGAATATTTTTATACACTGGGAACATTCTCAAAATTCGTGAAAATTATAATGAAGAAATTTGCGTGACTGATATTACAGTAGTAGCGATATCATACAAGTTTAGAGCACTCCGTTTTTCTATACCGAACAGTTGTTTGAGTAAATGATCTTCTTATCAGTTGCATATGCTTCCTATAATACGCAACGAATATGTTTAACTGTCTATGTGTGTAAGCATCATCGTTTAAAATTTTTGATGGGAGTTGCTCAATAGAAAACTTGATATAATATTGACATTTAAATCTATATTTACCTCGTTAAAGAAACAACATTTAATTTTGTTACAGATTATATAATATATGATTGTTCATTGGTACGAATGTGCCACTTATCTGTCATAGTAATGCACTCTTATAGAATGAAAAGCCTTTAAAAATAGGAATATAGATATGAATGAGGACTGATAAGTTTCTGTCAATTCTTGTTTCCAAATACATGTACTGCATATGCACATTTTTTTATTTTTGCATTCTAAAAAGGCTTTATGTTCAACATATTACAAATGTCACCACCTGTAAATTATTTTTCTCATATGTTACCTCAGTGTGGCCCGAGATTTAAATAAATAATAAAGGTTTGTTCGGTTTGGTTCTGACAAGAAAACCATGAGAGTGGGACATTTCTGTTATGCGTGAGTGGGATATGGAATGCAGATGAACCGTGTATTTGTCCAATTTATATGAACATCTTTCATTTCATGCATCAAGTTTTAGAAATCTTAAAATATTTTTGGACCCGATCAACACTTCTCTTTTGTTATCTCCGGAACACTTGCTAAGTCTGACAATATGTGACTCTTTTTCTTGTTCAGTAAAGTTATATTTGATCGACTGTAAAACACATAAAGAAATAATGTATGAAGTCTCTTAATTCCTGGTTAGGAATACTAGTCATTTTATTGGCATCTTGCTCATATCATACCACATGTAATATCCTGCGAATTCCCATCTCATTCAGTACATAATCTGTCAAAAGTTCTAATTCAAGACCAAATCTCTTAAAACCCGCCTAATGAGATAGTCCTGGTGCACTGAAATAGTGAACTGGACAAAGTTGGTAGTGTTTCATACAGACATTCTAAATTCTTAAGAGATGTCACACAACATTACATTATCCTTTTTTTCTAATAGTCGTGTAGATCACCTAATGTTTAAATGTTGAAGTGGAAATCACATCATTTACATGCAAATGATCGTCATCAGCTACGTCTGAATCGTTACGAGATGAGAAACGATTTCTTTGTGTGATGTAGATGTTTCATCGAAACTTTCGAAGTAGTCATGTATTTATATGTCCTTCCTCAAAAATGTAGATTTCATTCCAACAAAGTGTAACATTGTCCCAAGGAACTTGTCATCGTTTAAATTCTTGGCCAGCTGTTCTAGAGATTGGCCCATGAACCGAAAACTATCAACAAATCGAATCGTTCTTTGCACAGTTATTTCTTTACCATCTTTAATGAACGTATCTGTGAAATCCTTGGTAAATACAATGTATTTCTCGTCGTTAGTCTGTATTACTCTTACCTCATCATCCCGATCGTTTTTATAAGCTTCTTAATAAACAGATAGTGGCGGCGCGATGGGGTTTGAGGTTGGCAAATTAAATAAAAATGTTCTCTGTGGCAAAGAAGGGTGCCACTATAGAACATTGCCCCCGAGCGCCTCGAACCGTCGCGCCGCCACTGTAAACAGATGACTGTTATAACCAGACAAACTATAAAACAAAGGGATGAATGTTTGATATTTGGAATTTCAACTGCAATTTTTATGAGCAGGGCCGCTGCATTTACCAATGAAATGATTGTATTCACGAACTTTAATCTTACCTATGTTTTCGTTACAAATGTGATATGTATTTGTTGAGTCAAAATGATTTTCATCATCCTCTGTGAACACAATAGGTTCTGCATTTGTCGGCCTTAATTGGTTATGCAGTATTTTTGCTATCATACCCAACCACTTGTAAGACACTTGAATGTAATCAGTGTCTCTTAAAATGATTGGTCTGTAAAATTTATGCCTATAACATTTGTCCTTCTACTAGAAGTAATTGCTTACAAACAGAGATAAGGTTACCTTACCAAAACAGAATTTTGTCCTTTATACACACATGCTTATTTTAGCACCTTAGTTCATCCTTGAAAGATCCTAAATTGATGCATGGACTCAATATTAACATTTATTGTATTAAGTTCAGTAATAAAGTGGTATACTTATAACAAAGAAAACATAAACAAAATATAAACTGATTCTGATATTGAACATTTATGGGCTTGTGCTTGTGTCTTCCTGAACAAAGATTGTATGTATGTACGTATGTATGCCTGTATGTATGTATGTATGTATGTATGTATGTATGTATGTATGTATGTATGTATGTATGTATGTATGTATAGGTTTTATGGCACATCTACACAATTCTGGCCAGCACACAGAGAAGTGTAAAATTAAGTAGAACAAATGGAACAGGTAAAAATTGCTAAAATCCTTATGAAGATAACACTTTGCGAATAAGCATGAAACATGTTTTCCTGTTAGGTTAAGATAGAAGGAAACGATGTAACAAGGACTTGGAAAGGTATATAAAATAATGTATAAAGGCAGTACAGGTAAAAGCCTCAAGATATATGTTATTTTACAAATTATACTTTGAGCATGGCAGACAGCTGGAGATTGAATACATGTATGTATGTATGTATGTATGTATGTATGTATGTATGTATGTATGTATGTATGTATGTATGTATGTATGTATGTATGTATGTATGTATGTATGTATGTATGTATGTATGTATGTATGTATGTGTGTATGTATGTATGTATGTATGTATGTATGTATGTATGTATGTATGTATGTATGTATGTATGTATGTATGTATGTATGTATGTATGTACTTTGAGCATGGCAGACAGCTGGAGATTGAATACATGTATGTATGTATGTATCTATGTATGTATGTATGTATGTATGTATGTATGTATGTATGTATGTATGTATGTATGTATGTATGTATGTATGTATGTATGTATGTATGGATGCATGCTTGCATGTATGTATGTATGTATGTATGTATGTATGTATGTATGTATGTATGTATGTATGTATGTATGTATGTATGTATGTATGTATGTATGTATGTATGTATGTATGTATGTATGCATGTATGTATGTATGTATGTACTTTGAGCATGTCAGACAGCTGGAGATTGAATACATGTATGTATGTATATATGTATGTATGTATGTATCTATGTATGTATGTATGTGTGTATGTATGTATGTATGTATGTATGTATGTATGTATGTATGAATGTATGTATGTATGTATGTATGTATGTATGTATGTATGTATGTATGTATGAATTTATGAATGTATGTATGCATGCATGTATGTATGTATGCATGTATGCATGAATGTATGTATATATGAATGAATGTACTTTATGGCAGATATCTGGAGATTGAATACATAAACGACAACATAGTAATTTGAATTTGTACGGAAGCTGCAATCAGTTGACTCCATGATTGGGTTCCTTTTCTTGCAGTTGAGGAAAAATAACTAAAGTTGTTTTAGTTTTTAAACAGCTTGCTTATTTACAGACTGAATGTTCCTTTGTTAAACAAGAAAATTGTGATGATATCAATATAAAATGACATGTGATGAGAAGAGATACAAAACAACTCCTTTACATTGTGATTATACTGACTTGATAAACTGAAAACTTTAATTTAATCTGTATATGTTTCATTTCATTATTGTCAAATCTTGACAAAGTGAGGTATCACAAAATATATGTATTTAAAGTTAGAACATTAAATTGTTCATGTTCTTTATATATGAGTGATTTTATAACTGGTTTTAATAACTAAACTATCATGTTATTTTTAATCTGAATTATTCCGAATAAAGTTTTAATTTTAAACATCACTCATCATATGTCATGAAGCAATTTGAAAGTGCTTTCTTGTCCGAGTCCTGTTTCAGAATTCTTTCGTATTACACCCAATGTCACGTGAAAGCACTTCAGTTCGTGTAACATCATTTATTTCAAAGATTTATTACTCTTCTCTCTTAAACACAGTATTATATAATATACAGATACTAGTATATGATTGCTAGTATTATGACTCTTTCCTACTGTCATAGGTCGGCAAGAAAAAATCCCGTCATTTTTTTTATAGAATTGTCGAGCAAAATGTAAGTACTATAATAAAACACAAGTTATCATTTTTATTTTTTGCCTAACAAGGACATTTGTCTATTTTTAAGTATATATTTTACACAAGAGTGATAATTTCAGTTCACTTACTTCATTCATTTTTTTTTTCTTTGCTTTCTTTTTTTAACGGGGTTCTCAAAAAGGATGGGGAATTCATTGTAAGTGAAATAATATAGATTATTATATTTCTGCACAATGCAAGAGTTACTTTATATCAATGTTTAAAAAATGTCCTAAAACACCCACCCTGACATAAAATGAATATACGTTAAAAACACCCGCCCTGACATATAATGAATATACGTTGAAAACACCCACCCTGTCATATCATGAATACACGTTGAAAACACCCACCCTGACGTATAATGAATATACGCTGAAAACACCTTAAACATCATTTTTGACATAAAATAAATGCAGAATTATTTCGAAACAGTTTATCACACGTAACCATAATTAGTGTTATATAAAGCCTTACTTTCTGAAATACATAGTCGCAAAAATAGGTCAAATGGTTTCAAAGTTCAGATTGCAAGAAAAACAATTGTTAGGGAAGACTAATTGGCAACCGTGAACAGAATGGTGACAACAAGGAGAGACTGCTGACAATCGGGACAGTTCGGTGAACAGGTGTATGATGGCCTAGTAAGCCAGAGTACAACTCCTGTGAAGGAGAAACCTACAACTTTGCTATGGATAGATATGTTGTGAGATACCCTCAGAGATAACCTACGTGAAAGGCTAAAGACACTGAGAAGAGCAGAGAATATCAGAAAGAACAGAATATAACGTATACAAAAGAGAGCACACTTTTCTGTCAATCAGTTTGGCTTCGTCAAAAAGCTACAAGGAGACAAAAGGTCAGTGAGATTTGAATGTCCAAAGGAGGAGGTAGAAGAACACTTGAGAAAAACCCACAGTGATACAGATAGAGAAAAAGACCTTGGAGATCAGCCCAAACTTATATACCTAGAAGAACCAGCAGTTTCAATTGACAGTTCAGAACCAAAACTGCAAGAAGTGAAGGACATTATAAGAGATGCAATGGCAGCCTCAGCTCCTGGACCAAATGGTGTTCCTTACAAGGTGTACAAATACTTTCCAAGACTAACCGGAAGACTTTGGAAGCTAATAAAGGTCATATGGAGAAGAGGCAAGTTGACAGAAAGTTGGCTGCTTTATTCCTAAGGAAACGAATTCGTCAGGAATCAAGCAATTAAGGACAATATCGCTTCTAAAATTGGAAGGGAAGATATGCCTAGCCATCCTTGCCTGGCGTCAGACGAAGTACATGCTGGAGAACAAGTACATCGATACTTCAGGTCAGAAAGGTGGAGTGCCAGGAGTACCTGTTTGCCTCGAGCACACAAGTGACTTAAGTAAGATCATCCACGATGCTAATGAAGACAAGGGAGATCTGACAGTGTAGTGGTTAGACCTCGCCAACGCATATGGCGGCATTCCACACAAGTGAACATGAATCTAGAGAAGTATCATGTACCAGAGACGTTCAGGGACATGCTTCAACACTGCCTCGATAACTTCAAAATGCGCTTTACCGTGTCAGGCTACGCAACGGCATGGCAGAGATTCGAGTTGGCATCATAACTGGCTGTACCGTTTCGGTGGTACTCTCTTCAGCTTCAATGAATCTCCTTGTGACGTCATCTGGATTTCAGCAGCATACTGGTTGATATCAAAATAGGAGAGGAATTGATACCAACACTGAGTGAGCAACCAGTTAAGAGCCTCGGCAAGTGGTTTAAGGACTTCTTGAATGACAGTGAGAGTGTGGCAGACATGAAGTGACAAGCCAAAGACTGGATGGAATCCACAAACAAGAGTGGGCTACCTGGGAAGTACAAGGCCTGATGTTACCAGCATGGTATTCTATCAAGAATCCTTAGGTCACTTCTAGTATACCAAGTCCTACTGACGGCCGTAGAAGCAGTTGTGAGAATGTTCAATACATATCTGAGATGATTGATGGGAATGCCAAGGAGCTTCAGTAGTATCGGCCTTTACAGTACCGGCAGCAAGCTTCAGTTATCACTATCATCAGTGACAGGAGTTCAGGGTGACCAAGGCCAGGCAGGTGGTGATGTTGAAAAACTGTGCGGATGAGAAAGTGAGTGAAGCAGCAGTGGAGGTACGGACAGGAAGAAAGTGGGCGGCAGCAAATGCAGGTGGAGAGGCAGAATCCAGACTGAGATATAGTGACATGGTAAGTACGGTAGCAACAGAAAGGTTGGGGCTGGGAAGTCTGAAAAGACCTACATGGCAAGCAGCAAGCACCAAAGAGAAGCATGCCATGGTCCAGAGAGAAGTACGTCTTGCAGAAGAGGAAGACAGGCAAGTCAAAGCTGTCGGCACGAGAAAGCAGGGCAATTAGCTACGCTGGGAAGCTGCGAGGTGTAGGAAATTGTTTGGAGCTACATCTGGAGAGTTGATGCCCAGAAAATTAGCTTTATCTTACGCTCAGTGTATGATGTTCTCCCTACACTAACAAAACTCAAGACATGGGGACTAACTGTTGTCCCAAACTGTAAACTTTGTGGAAGACTTGCAAAGTTAGAGCACGTGATGTCATTCTGCAATGTAGCTTTGACAGATGGTCGTTATCGTTGGCGCCATGACCAAGTGCTTGCTGATATTGCTCCCAGTATAAATATAGCTAGGAGAAAGAAACATCAAGTGAAAAGCGGTCCCAACTTCATCAGCTTTGTGTTGCGAGAAGCGGCGAGAAACAAAGAGAACAGACTGAACCAAGAGGCATCTTGACAACAGCGCAGGATTAGGAAATGCAAACAGATGTAAAAGGACAGCTGAAGTTTCCAAGGGACATGTGTGACACCAACTTCATACCTGGTATTGTACTGTGGTGAGGAGGTACCAAGCAGGTGATTTTGTTGGAGCTGACAGTGCCATGGGAAGCTAGAATGTAGGAGGCCCATGAGAGTAAATGGGTCAAGTGTCAGCCATTCATCCATGAGTGCCAGAAGAATATATGGAAGGCATGGAATCTATCGGTGGAAATAGGAGGCAGTAGCTTTGCAACACAGACCTTTTGGCGTGCCTTGAAAGTCATTGGGATTACATGACCTAGCCGCAGGAATTTAGTAACCAAGGTTGGTAAACAGGCCGAGGAAGCCTCACATTGGATTTGGCTGAAGAGAAAGGAGCGATGGAAAAGCTACTCGGTTCCGGGCGGAGTCTGACCAACTCAATCGACGCACTCCTGGAAAGGGTTGTGGGTCAGCGCCGAAACGCTCTAGGAAAGGGGATCCCCACCTGATGATGGAACCGGTCACAGTGCAGAACTGTATTCATATATCCTAGTGTCTTGTATGTCATCAATATGTTCTATAGAAAAGTGAATCACTGTAGTAATGTTCTAGAGAAAAGTGAATCACTGTAGTAGCTGTGAGCTCTCGAAATATACATGTATATGTGTGCAGATTGACTTAAACTTGTTTGTTTTTATGAAGGTCCATTTGTCATTCCTCAAGGTGGGTCACACCCATAAGTATACAGATGCTGCATTCAGCAGAATATCTGAGAACCTGAGAATGAATGATGCACAAACCATCCCTCAGTTGAAAGGTCTCTTATAGGATACCGAAGAAGTGAATTACATCTTCAATAGCAGGGAGTGGATGCGGCCATCTCTAAATAATGTAAGTAAATACACCAAGCCATTACATATCAATTTAGATGGGATTGCGATAACCACAATGTCAAATCTTCTAGAAAGAAAACGTAAATGATGGAAAATCCTTTAGAGCAATATCATTACCATAATTCTCACAAGCAAGCCCAAGCCTGTAACACCAAACTATGAAAATTTAAAACTTGAACGAATTAAGAAGCACAAAAAAGCACTGGGATTACCTCTTCACGTATAAACTTAACAACAGCAAATTGTAATGGTAGAAGTTAATACAAAATCCTTTTCAAGCAATCAGGAGTGGAAGAAAAACGGATCATTCCCTTCTACCCAGGCAACGGGCATTGAATGAAGATGAGCCACACAATCCCATTTGCAATACAACAACTAGTAGACAAGAGTACAACCAGAGGTACATAATTCCGAAATGTTATGTTGATGATAATTCTAATTGAAAATATAAAGAGTTAGGACAAAAGTATGTATACAGTCGATATTCATTTTATCTCTAATAGAAATACATTGTATAATAATTATTTATTTATGCATAGCGTAATATACTTAGTCTAATTACTTGTAGTACTGAAGGTATACTTATTATGCATTAAAGATGTAATTTTAGTAAATACATTCATATGCCAAAGGCTATCTTTGCAGAATAAAGCATTTAAACTGTCATAGCATTCAGCTTCTATCCCGGATCTTTAATCAGATGTGGCTGAATGTCACATGACGTGGTACTACTTTAGTAAAACATTTCATCTTTGACCAAAAGCTCGGCTCAAATTTTGCATCCTAATTGTCTGTAAACCACAGCAGGATAATTAATTAAACATACGTTTTGAAACAAACTGGTGACTTTGAGCTAAGCAATCAGATATCTTAAGTTTTGTTGTTTCTTTTATTTTTTTATTTTTTTTATTTTATTTTTTTTTTCTCGAAATTTTACAGGGGCAACATTTTGACCTGAGTATCTACTCAAGCTGAGAAGCTTTTATGAAAGCCAGACCTGATGATCTGAGACAATCCTTTCTTACCTGAGTTATTTCAATGACTGAATCAAGACGAAATCAACATTCTATGGTAACCAAAACAATGATAAATCATATGCATCATTCTCTATCCACTACAATGCATCACTGTGTCTCAGATATAGTAGACATATTTACTTAATACAAGTTTATTTCAGGTGGTTGTTGTGCCAAATAGGTCTATAAGATGGTGTCATGGTAGGATCGACATGCCGATTAGCAGTTTATAGGACGATAGTACAATTTCAGCTGAGCAGCTATTCTAATGATATTAATGGTCCAGATGAACATACGAGAATATTTAGTAATTTGCTTGCCCTTATGTCTAGCAGAAACATTACAAAGCTGTAATAACATACCAGCATATTGTTTGTATCTATCCAATTTAAATTGTGAGTGTTTCAATCAGGATATTTAGCTTGGTAATGGTCTCAATTTGATTCTGTACACAATCCATAAGGAAATATGTAAAACACTGAAGGGAAATATTTAACTATATATGTATTTCACTTTTCTATCAGTGAAGCAGTTATTATTTTTCAGACTGTTTTTGTTGTTGTTGCAAAAAATAAAACCCAGGTATCACTTATTTGCATACATAAGCAACATATTTGAGCGACATTAAGCTGTTTCGTGGTTTTAGAAGTAATATCAGTATTATATTGGTTCAGATAAATGTTACTGCATACCTAAAGTTTGTATCCAGATATATGAAGGTTCTGGTATATCCTGCAATAGTAAAGACCGACAATATTCAGGAAACACAGAGCATTCCATTTCTTACTAGATTCGTTTGTAGTGCAGTGTGTTCATGTGTTCCATTTCTTACCAGGTTCTTTTATAGTACAATGTGTTCATGTGTTCCATCTTCATCTCATGCTTTCTTCTAATTTTAGATGTTATACGAAGAGAGGTTATTTACTGGGAAGGATTCACACAGACGGGAATAATATTACAAAGTAGGTAAAGCTATATGCTTCCGCTGTGAAGAGTTGTATGATAAAAACTGTACCAACTGCGATTGCAGTATACTTGGTATCTGTATCCGCTATGATAGGTGCCATGGTTTATCCCTCTATTTGTGATATAAAGACTCAATTTCGTGACATGGTTATAGCATATTGATATAAGGATAAAAAAATAATAAAAATGCAATATCTTGCAAATAATTTAACACAAAAAAAGAAAACAAAGAATAAAACATTTAATATTGGAGACTAATAGAGGTCTTTTCCCAAAATGTGGCATCATTTCTACAATGTTCTGATAAAGTCAAGTTTATTCAAAACTACAGAGTACAAATAAATACATGTAGTTGCAGATTTTCAACAGTCTTCAAAAACAGTCCTTCCGTATCGTTCATTGTTCATTCAGTGTAAATTACATACGTAATAGCCTTTCTTTGAGTGTCAGTCTATAGGGAATCAAAGATATTTAAATAGTGATAATTCAAATAGGTGTAATATATTCATTTCATATGATTGTCAAATTTTACAATTTACTTTGTACAAATAAGGAGTGATATTAGTCTGTAGCAAATCAATAAATGTTGCCATGGATATTAGCAATGAGATAATCGTAGGGCTAGTTCTTTGTAATGCCCCACTTAAGACATTGCTAAGCTATTACTTAACGTTAATTTCTTTTTGGAATGGTATAAAAATATGTTTCTTAAAATGTTTTTGCCTTTATTCAGTTTTTATATATTGTACTTTTTTGTGAAACTTTGTATACACTGCAAAAGGATTGGATGGATTGATTTGGGAGCGGAGATGAAATTCCTTACAAATGTACACTTGCCCATATTCTGCTCGGTAGAATATGTTTTTGTGTTCACATTTGTCTGTGCTTATTTCACGTGTTATCAGTTTAAAAAAATAATATCTTTAGTAGGTAACAAACACTCTACACTGAATCTTAAGAAAATCCAAGCACATTACCCACCTACTATGGTGGGTGCCTTGCTTGAGAGCTTGCCATATTTCAAATATATGTGTTGAACTTACAAATGTTTATATATGCAAGCATGGTGTCAAGGCCATATTTCGAATCTCTAAAATGGACTTGAACCCATATTTTTCACTTTAGACACTCTTTTGGGATTCAGTCTGATTCCAAACACATCTTTTCAAACAGACGTCGTATTGATTCCAAATTCTCTTCCCTGTATTCCACAAAATCTCTTAGCCTGCAATCTTGGGATCAGCCCCAACAAAGTCTACTACTAGACAAACTTGGGATTAGTCCCAAAAAGCTCTCACCAGAAAAATTTGGGATCGGCCCCAAGGTTCTTCGAACAATCACTTGTGGTTAATCCCAAAAATGTCTTGGTGAGGAAAATTGGGGTTCGATCCCAAAAATGTCTAAGCAAACAAACTTGGGATCAATCCCAAAAATCTTTTATCGAGCAAACTTACGATCGGTCCCAAAATCTTTTCGGGCAAGCGTGGCATTGATCCCAAATACCTCCTTATAGACAAAATTTAAATGAATCCCAAAAGTTTCTTGGTAGGCAAGTTTGGAATAGATTCCCTAAATTCTATTTCAGGTAAGCTTGGAATAGATTCCAAAAACAGTTTTCCTGGCAAACTTTCGATTGGTCCCATAATCTCGCCCTGGTCAAGATTAGGATTGTTCCCATCATTCTGAACACTTCAAGAACTATATCTGCAACAGTTTTTTTTTTATTGGGATCAGTACCAAAACACAAGTGGAAGAGCCAATTAGCTGTATCGGAAGCCTCTGTGTCTCTATTAAAAGTATACCAAGCAGGTTATCGTCCAGCACTCGACAACAGATCTTATTTTTGTCTTATAAAGTCTTGTGGAATATATGAAAAATGCAAATAAGACAGCTTTTGCTTATTTCTTTTTAAAATGCCTTCGACAAAGTATGGTGAAATAAATTATGGAAACAAGTTGGGACGTTATTAAGTGTTGTATCTAGTATGTACAGGGATAATCGTGTATAAACTTTAATGCGAATGTTTCTAGTTTTTTCATTGTATGAAAGGAGTTCGTCAGGGTGGTCATCTTTTCTCATTACTGTTTCACTTTATCGGAACGATCTTGAAGACTATTTTGAATCAAGAACCTTTAATGATATCAAATTGCAAGTATCAGATGAAGAAATTAATCGATATTGAAAATTGTTTTTACTTTTTTATGAAAATGATACAAACCATACAGAACAAACTATCTAATATGTCTCTTCAAACTTGGAAAGTTGATAAACAAATTTCGAGTATGGGTATTACCTATAAAGCTTTTAAGACTAGCTTGAATTCGAAGGAGTATTTACTTTCTCTACATATTAATCTACGAATCATTTACTCTAAATTTAGAACATCAAATCATCATTTACAAATAAAAAAGGAAGATTGATGCACATGCCTAGAGAGGAAAGATTGTGTACCGTATGTAATGGAAATTACATGGATGATGAGTTTAACTATACATTTAACTGTAGTTACTTCAAAGAGCCATGAGAGCTATATTTAAGAAAACAATACTATAGTAGACCAAATTGTTTTTAAATTTTAGCGTTTTGTTTAATTCACAGAAATATGAACTAATAGCATAGATATACCTTTAAATTCATTGGTCGTAAAGTATGTACCAAGTGACAAATATTTAATATGAATTAGTATGAATTGTGAGTTCTACAACAATACATGATCTATATACCTTTCGCTATGGTATTATAGTTACTTTATACATTTTGTGTACTAAACAGGTTTATATTTACATAACCTTTCCAGTTTGAAAGAGGACTGTAATAAATGTAATTAATTTATCGTGTTGCACGCATTTTCATCTATTTATTATATAATTTGTTGTATTATTGATTTGTAACAAGATGACCTGAGTGGAATAAAGATTGCATCTTGTAACTGATATAAACAAATTACTTCCCCTTGACAAGTTTTCCAGATAATAAGTACACAGTGTAGACCCAGATCTCCTGATGCGTTATATGTTGGTAGATATGGGTCGTTTTATGTTGGCAGATCTACTGCTGCGTAATTTGTTGACAGATCTGCTGGTGCGTTCTGTGTTGCCAGATCAGCTGCGCATTATGTATTGTCAGATCTGCTGCTGCATTATGTGTTGTTAGATATGTTGCTGCTTTGTGTTCGCAAATCTGGGGTGTTCTGTGTTGACATATCTGTATGTGTTGCTAGATTTGCTGGTACGTTATGTGTTCGCAGATCTACTGGCGCATTATGTGTTGGAAGATTTGCTGGCGCATTATGTGTTGGCAGATCTGGTGGTGCATATGTATTGGCCGATCTACTGATATATTATGTGTTGGCAGATCTGCACGCGTATTATGTGTTGTTAGAGCTGCTTGTGTATAATGTGTTGGAAGATCTTCTGGTGCATTATGTGTTGGCAGATCTGCTAGTGTATAATGTAATGGTAGGTCTGCTTATGCATTATGTGTTGCTATATCAGGCTATGTGCTGTTCGTTCTATTAATAATTCCTAATGAAACAATGTTGACTCTGATCTGTGTACAATGTATTGACAGATCAGAGTATATGCTGTTCGTTCTTCTGATAATTTCTAGTTGACAATGTAGACCCTGATCTGCTGCCGCATTGATTGTTGGCAGATCTGTGTCTACCCTGTTCGCAGTTGTGTGTGTGCTTTAAAGATATATGTGTATGGTAACTGATATGATAGGGTTATGAATAACACCTTAAAAATTAATACAACTTGGATAACAATTAAGTTGTAAGTATTCAAATCATACATTACTTTGTTGTTATATGAATATGAAATTATTACGACTCTCTCTCTCTCTCTCTCTCTCTCTCTCTCTCTCTCTCTCTCTCTCTCTCTCTCTCTCTCTCTGTGAAAACTATTCAAAATTCAATGACTAGAATTGGTTAATCAAATGGAAAATAAATTCTCATGTTGTCTTCAACAATTTTGAAAACCAATAGGAATATTTGCAGTAAATTTCCCATGAACAAAACGAAAAAAACTGCAAACAATATATATTAATACATGACATATATTTATTTCACTGTTATTCCTTTAGTTATGAAAATGTAAGGCTTTAAAACAGCTAATAATGATGCAATATTAACACAATAAAAGTTGCATAGCCAGAAAGCGTCTTAAACCTAGACAATAATAATAATAATAATAATAATAAGATGATGATGATGATATTAATAATGATGATGATGATGAAGATGAAGACTTTCAAAATAAGAGAGCAAACGAAGATATATTTATCAGCAATATTTAAAAACCATGCGAATTTAATAAAGGTTCAATGTTCATTACCAAATGATATATACATATTTTACATCATCATTAATCTGTTTGAGCAAGTTACATTTTGTTTCAAAAACAGCTAAAGTGCGTGCGATAGTGTGGCAAAATGCAAATATTGGCAATCATCTATCCCTCTTTCTTTTCACTTTTCTTCCTTTTTATGTTCAACGGCACTTCCTTTCTCTTTTGGTAGAAAAGCGGGCATATTCAACTGGGCGTGTCTATCATTCCGTCCCAATTTCTTTTCCGCATAATAACTCCTTTAAGTATTAGTGGGCTTCAAGCAAATTTGGTAAACAGTTTGGCATTGATCAGACCTTGGCTGAGCATTCCGCTTCATCGTTTTGCGGTGTTACGTCCGCTGATTATCAGACCCATACATATATATACATACATACATATATATATATATATATATATATATATATATATATATATATATATATATATATATAAATTTTTTCAACCAGATTTAGCATGCGTCTTAATGTTGACGTGACTATGCATAAATTCCATTGTCAGCTTTCTGTGCTATCGTTTAGCAGAGTTATAGTCCTTTATTTTCAGACCCACACACGTTTGTTTCCGCACAATAAATCCCATATTTAATTTTAGATTTACAAATTTGATATGCAGCTTGATTTTTATAAAACCTTGGCAGACTTTGATTATTATTGGATTTCAAATTAATTTTGTAGAAAGCTTGATCATCCTTTTCTGTAACTATAGAAAATGATTCACGGATACACCTACTTCCATTACCTTACAAAAAACATTTTTGTTTTAATTCCATTTCAGCCAAACTTGTCAGACGGATAAATTTTAATAGGGCCTTTGATGAGACTAATTATAAGCAATTTACGTCATTATTTAGTGCAGTTATAGTCCAGAGTTGTTGGGCCGATTCACTTTCATTATGCGCAGTAACTCAATGAATTGTTTAAGCGGAATAATGACCCCTGATTGTCACACCCATCTCATTCCTTTTTCGCAATAACTCGCTTAATTCCTATTGATTTCAACCGAATTCGCTACGCATCTTTATGCTGGTGACACATCGGCTTAGTCTGAATTTTCACTATTCGATCTACGTTATCATTTAGTAGAGTTGTGACCCCTGATTTTTGGACCCATTCACTTTCATTCCACACAATATTTCCATTAATTAGTATTGGATTGCAACAAAATCTTATAAGCGGAATTTTTGTATTATTTTTCCATGTCATCGTTTAGTAGAATTATGGCAACTGAATTTCGACTCCCATTTATTATGCATCTTTATATTGAAGAGACCACACATGGGTTTGATTGTCAGTGTTCTGCGTCATCACTAGTGTCTTCCTTTACAAATGTACCTTAACTCGTGTACTATATCACCACTGTCATGTAGCAGTGTCCTCTACAAGACAGGGAAAAGCAGGGTAATTAATTCCTGGATTCTGCTTGTTGTCAATATATCCTTAACATATAGCGGATTTGTTGGTCTCTTTTCCAGGCATATATAACTCACGTGTACCACAACATAAAAGACATTTGTAATAAACAGTATATTTCTGACTGCATCTATGGTTAAATAATGAGTATAAATTATGCAGATGTACAGATCCCTGAAAATCTTAACACCATATGGAATAGACAAGTTTATATGCTTTTGTTTTCACTATGTACTTGGAACAAGTCCCATATATTAATAGCTTGTTACCTCTTCAAATGCATTCTAATACGAGTGATATAACCACCTTCAACACGCATAACCTAGCGCACCGCAACATATGGGAACAGGTACGCTTAAGGTTTTTCTGCTCTCTCTCTCTCTCTCTCTCATTCTTTAATTGTTTTGTTTTGCGTACAGTAATGTTACATAGATTTGTCAATAAATATATATATTTTTTTATGCCCATGTTTTATAGTTCTTCTCCGTATGAGAATATCAGTAGTTATTCAGATATGTCGCCCAACCTTCGCCATATAAAATGATAAGTGTATCTGTTTCTTCCTTGCGATTTATCTTTTTATAGTTGAATTAATATTTTGGCAATGAAAAAATAAATGAGATCTAAAAGTTTTCAAAGTGATGTACGTAGGTAGGTTTGCTAAACTTGTTGAGTTCCTTGCATGCCTTGTTCACGCTGTGTGTCATTGGTACAGGTCCACAACTAAACACCCCGATTCTCTCCACCTGTCAATATGGAAAGAATTACACATTTAAGTACAATTAAAAGCATATACTCACTAGCTGCGTAGTGGAAAGGGAGGTAACCGGCATTGACTTCTACTGGTACAACGATGGGGGGGGGGGGAGAAACAATTTAAATGCCGTGACACATGTGGTGAAATGTCGTATCGATGCATTTTAAATTACCTTGAAACCTATTAACATTAATTGCATTACTATTGCGTTGTAAGTCATACACGTAAAGGACAACTTTCAGAAATTACAAGGATATCATATTCCCCATAGGTTCTATAGTGAAACAAAAACAAAGTAAAAATGCATCATATTTGAAGTGATTTCATAAGCAGTCAATTAGCAAGATTTTCATTGAATTATTTCTTATCTGATTGTATTTCGTAGTAAAGGTAAATAAACTTCGGACAACATTTTGAGGATCTTCCAATCATAGTTATAGGCAACTATTGTTTCCTCTATCAAAATATAGAGCGTCCCCAAGAGTTAAAAAGGCATTCAATTTGAATTTATTGCTGAATATTTCAACTTTGACATTGAGTTTCAATTGTCGACAACGCCTTTGCATTTCTGATACATCATAGGGTTCTACCGTTTCAGAATTCAACATGTAATCAGTCATTTGTCCTAGAACGTTAGATTAGAGTGATGACCCTGAAATATGTAGACAAGCACGACGTTACTTTTATTTCACATTATATCCAAAGTTGTCTGGTGGATCAAAGTATGCCAGTTACCTTCTGGTGACTGTAGCGGAGAGTTTCCAAAAAGTCATGGAATCGTGGTCTTCCAAAATGAGTCGTAGCTTTCAATCCGGTGAACAGACTCTTTCCAGCTACCCTTTGAAAGTGCCGCTCACATATATACTTGAAGAAAAAATTATTATTAGTAGTAGTAGTAGCAGTAATAGTCTGTAGTAGTAGTAGTAAATAAGTTGACTTTTGTTATTTTGTATTTTTTGCAAATTGTTATTACCATTTTTTCTCTTCTTCTTCTTCTTGTTATTCTTCTTGTATTTATTAATATACTTGTCGTTGTCAAACGTTTTGTTTACAGTATACATGCACAATAATCCAAGTTGTAATGGAATGTAAATGAACAATAGAATGCATCTAGTAATACATTTTTGTGAAGTTACTGTCCCATAGATTTAACTTACAGAGCACAAAAGTAAATTTCTGTAGTATGTCGAAACGATCAGGGAATCACATTCCTCAGAATACGTTAAGCATAGTCTGCAGTATGTTTTTCATTGGAACGTTATCATCTTTCCGGAATTATACTTTAGAAAATGGAAAACATTACCTCATCTTGGAAAATCACAGTAGCAACAGATCAGTGTACGTGACCAATACACTTTCTTGACAGTCCACAATCCACACATTTTCATGTTTAGATCAACTCAACAGATGAATGCATATGTTTTCTGCATTTATGCGCCGAGATCCAATCTCCAACTTTCTTTACATAATTTCGTTGAGTGTTGCTTAAAGGTCAACATTCCACCAAAATTTTGCTCTTAGGGTTATGCATTAAAACAATTTTAAAATAAAAACATTACGCCCTACTTGGAGATTTACCAGCATGGTTGTACGTAGATCAAATCTCCTCCTGAACTCGGTAACAAAAATGTGCACGTCTACCAAGTCATTGCAGTCGTTCTCCACCTCGCGAATTATATCTGTCATCCACTCGAATTGCTTCTGTGTTTTCGTCACCCACAGGAAGTACACCTTGGTAGAAACATAGATACTTTAACCAAAATCACTGAGCGGCTGATGGAGAAGTACAGTGCTGAGTTTATGTAGACTTATTGAGGTTATAAATCTTGGATTGTGTGTTCGATCAAAGACTTTATGATAAGGCAGAGTTTAACTACTAGCTGACATGTCGATCAGGAAAAGAGGTAAAGTTTATTACAAACAGTATTATTTACAAAGCTTACAAACATGAAACAAACTGGTTTTACTGTTTCACATTTCGAAGAAAAACTCCACTGCATTTGGTACTTTTCTTTTCATAACTACCACATAATCTTTCTTCTTGTATCTAACCAAAAGTAATGAAATAATGCAATATAAAGAACTCCATTTTTGTGTAACTTAAACGGAAACAGAATATAGAAAATTATTTTTAGTAGTAAATACTCTTATATTAGATAATATAATACGTTTTGTCGATCGCTAATTCTTAAACATTGCATATCGCCAATTATACTTTATTTACATTAATTTTAACAAAATGTAATGACATCAATAGAGTACGATTTACACTACAAAAGATGTTTTCGACACTCATCAAAGTAATAAAACTTTCATTATCACAAACGTTTACATTTTTCTATATATATATAATAGAGGAGGTAGTCACCCTTTTACAGAAGACGGAGCTTCCCAGGGCAGTTTTATGGACGATGTCCTGCAGAATGGAGGCGTAGGGCGTGACGCCAATCCCACCTCCGATCAGTACCGCAACCTCGTACCGGTACCAATCCTGATGTCCCTCCCCAAACGGACCGTCCATCAACAGCTGGAACATACAGACAGACATATAATGTTTACATTTAAACTTCATTTATTGCACGTCTATTGCACAGCAAGTTTTCATAACTTGTATCACGCGTTCTCAACGGCTAATATAGTGAAGTAAGTTTATCTTTAAGGTGGAGAAATGAGGAAACATGGGAAGAAAATGTCGATCGTGGATAGTCGACTACGTATATTCTAAACATATCTAGTGGACACTCATAATATAGAATTTATTGCAGTTCATAATATATGCAAGATCAAATTTTTACTTTTGCATCACTAGCGTAATCACACCCACTTGGATCCAATAAGTTTTTTTGAGTATGTAAGAACAGCAAAAGTGAACAAAGAAAGTATTTACAGTAAACGTATAGCAAAGAGTGTATAACAGAGTAAAGAGTGTATAACAGAGTGAAGAGTATATAACAGAGTGAAGAGTGTATAACAGACTAAAGAGTGTATAACAGAGTGAAGAGTGTATAACAGAGTAATGAGTGTATAACAGAGTGAAGAGTGTATAACAGAGTAAAGAGTGTTTAACAGAGTGAAAAGTGTATAACAGAGTGAAGAGTGTATAATATAGTGAAGAGTGTATAACAGAGTGAAGAGTGTATAACAGAGTAAAGAGTGTATAACAGAGTGAAGAGTGTATAACAGAGTAAAGAGTGTATAACAGAGTGAAGAGTGTATAACAGCGTGAAGATTTCTTTTAAAAATCAGTATCTTCTGTATTTTAATAATTTGTGTAACATTATAAACTGAAAGCATCGAAGAAGGATTGGAAGTAGCCATTTATATACTGGAAACCACAGCAAAACATTCAAATAAAGGAGTTTACTCATTCTATCAAATGATTTGACTTACTGAGCCCTAAAACTTTACTATAAATGAGCTTAATTTTGAATAGTGCAATTGTTCCCTAGTAAAAAAAAACAATTAACAAAAGCGTGATGCTAAATGCATGTAATGTAAACGAGAAGGAGACCCTAATTACCATGTAAATTAAAATTTCAATTTATAATAAACATTAAATGTGTATAAAATTAAACTCATAAATATATCAAAAACTGTATATACTTCCAAAATAGAATTAATTGACACGGTTGTTTGAACTTATGAATAATTTGATTCATCATGTAGCATTATTAGTCAAATTGCTAAGTTTGGCCAAGGGCCCATTGACAAAAACATTGGTACTAGTTGTATTCTTTTAAAGACAAATGAATGCCGGGATTGATATGTTATTGTTTGTTCTTGTATTATATGTATTGTGTGTTTTTGACGATAGTTTTGGGGCACTAGGGTGTTTTCTTTTAATCTTACAAAATACACATGTCAGCAACCTTAAAACTGAATATAGGCAGAACAAAAAATCCGCTGTGATGAAACTTATCACGCTGAATTCTACACACAATATATAGTACCTTAATGATTGAATCACATTATCAAGATATGGATAATCTACTGTACATTTGTAGAATGAAAGATATAATGATAAACAGATACAAACGTTACAACTGTCCAATATGGATACGTTGTCAACTATGTATTGTTTAACGAATCCATTTTCTAACCGGCTTTTGTTAGGTGGCTTGTTTGGCTATGATATTTTGTTTAAATATTTCGCCTGACCTTTTCAGCAATGTTGTGTTGAAATTCTTTCATTATTTCCAGTTTGTATCTGCTTAACTCTAATTGAATTTCCACTTCATTCCACTTCATTCGTTGAAAATGCTTCTCCCAAAAACATAACATCCGTGTTTGTAAAATGAAGTTTGACAAGCCTTCAATGAATCTTTCAGCCTGTCTTCAAGACGCATATGTGATGTACTCTGCGTATTCAATTCTAGCCTTTTCTTAGAATTTTCAGCAAGTAAGTATCAGGCAACTATTTAACTATTTCGTTCATTTAGCAGACGATTTTCAAATAATTTCCTTCAATCGCCATTTAAAATAAGATCGATATTTATCTATTTTTCCGAAAGGTCGTGGATAAACCGTCGTCGATGTTTGTACTTTTTTCTGGCCTACAGCCTACTGCTTCATAAGTTGTTTTAATGTGTCCTTTATTCATTTTCTTTTTTGTTTGTTGTTTCTCACCTTCTATGAGTTCTCCCTTCTTATCAACATACAATACTTACTGTAAGTTTGTGAGGGTAACTAAGGAGGATGGTAAACCAAAATTCTCTCATGATTTTGCGATATATATTCACTGGGTCACCAGCATTTTTACTGGCTCTCTATATTCCTGTCCTTTTCTAGTTTTGAGTTTTAGCGATAGGTTTTATATATATATATATATATATATATATATATATATATATATATATATATATATATATATATATATATATATATTAATATCTTTGATGTTTTGGATTAAAGCTTTCCCATTCCCACACAAATCATTGACAAAGAAAATATGTATATCTTGTGACATTGTGTATTTATTGTTTTGAAATTGTATTCGTTGCTAAAATGCGTGAATGCAAATAACCGTAATGTAATGTGTTTATGTATCATTTTTTATTTTGAATGATAAAGCTACCTTCTTCATCGTTATATTTTACAGCTCATGATACAAAGATCTGACCAAGTTTGTTTCATGGTAATTTTCTTCATGGTTGAATAAACAATAATTGCTCATAAAAATAAAAGTTATCTTTTGTCACATTTTTCAAAACACGTCCATACACACTTTATTTTCTTTGCGATCTGTCCCAGACCAAAACAGTTTCAACCTCTATTGACAAAACTCTGCTATGCCGTTTAGAGCATCTCTGAAATCGCCCAGTATTTATCTTTTACTTCCTGCATGTTCAAAACGTATTACTCGTAGTTATCACTTGTGTCATATAACGTTGTAATATCTTTAATGACGCTGTAAAAGTTGTTAGTTTCGATGCCTAAAAAATGGTGTCAGTTATAAGAAGTTTCATGCTTGGTAAATATCGTGCATAAGCCACTTCGATAGATTTAACACTGTGAAATCACCGTAAATTGGTTTCGCTAATTTGATTTGTATATTTTTCATGCCTACCAACACCCAGATTTCGTCAGTAATTGTTCTTCTGGCCAATGATAGGTCTTTTTTTTTTGCATTGCGAACAAAAAAACATGCTTCGTCAGAACATATTTTAGCACATGTTATTGTCCTCAAATTCTTCATTTGTTTGCCGAATACTCTGATAGTCATCAATTTGAAGAATTCATTCTCGAAGTCGTTAGTTGCTTTTGTCTTCAAGTTGCATTGAGCTTGAATTATTATTTTAGAAGAGGTACAGCAAAAGGAATTAGAATAGGACCTGGAACAAATTTATGAAACTAGTAAACACATCGAGAATGAATTTTTTCGTTTCTCAGAACAAGAGAAATGGGAAAAGGCTTTGCTTGCAACAGTTACAATATGTAAATTGTATCCTGCTAATTAGCATCATTTACAAAATTGAGATATGGTCTAAGCCTGAACCGAATCAAGTTGACCAAAGTACGACGGCAAAGTTTTTGCATAGCACAACGTTGGAGACTGTGCAGAGAACAAAGCAGACGGATATGCCTTAAACATTTGTAGTTTACAGTGCAACGTTGAAGCCTGTGTACGGTACAAACTTTGAGCCTACAGGATGTAATACTGTTATGCATATTGAATTTATAATATGTGTCCATGATTGTAAGTTGTACTTTAGTCAGATTATGGTCATTTTGTAAACAACATGTTTACATAGCATTTGAGTTCAAGGACGATTTTGCTAGCCGTTGGACTGTTATTTCCATGTCTTTTTGTGACACAGTCAGATACACAAAGTACTTTTCCAATAGGATTACACATATTATGATGTGACAGAGGTCATGTATGCATGTGTATATATATACAGAGTTTGGTAAACAAATTCATTCCTATTCTATAATTTCGATTCTAAAAAATCAGTCTGTAAGGAATCTATTTTAATTGTGTTGTTGAAATCAGATATAATTTGAGATTAATTATTTATTTACAATATTCATTGGAAATATAAAAGTGTTCATTAACGTTTGGATTAATACATGATTTTGGAATTTATGTGAACTCGTTCAAATACATTCTGGAGTACATCTTTGTGGTACATCAGGACAGAACTTGTGGTTAGGACATTCAGGATTATTTGGAATTTAACTCGCAAATTGCAAGTGTCTTTTGAATTTTCACTTTAATTGTCTCGAAATAAATTGCTTGTTGATTTTAATTACTTTGTTGGTTTCACTTTCTTTCTGTTACATATTTTTAAGACCAAGTGTCGTAACAATATTTACATCCCTGAAATTTTGCATTGTACCTAACCTAATGACACTTTAAAATATATATCCGACCTTTAGCTCAATTTAACACTGTCAGAAAGAAACAGTATCATCAACATCATTTATCTGGCATCATTAGATACAGGTCTAATTATTAGATACGGCACGATTTTGAAAAGCTATTAAATGTGAAAATAGCTCATACATCTAATTACTATATACTGAAGAGATTAAAATATTGATTCTGACAGTAGTTCCATCAGGCACAACAATAAACTATTTCATCCTACAAAGATTAATACCTTTTGAAATATTCCTTAGGCAACGGATTCTCTTTCCTGTTTAATGACGTTTTGTTTCTCGATCCTTTGTGGCAATTTCTACAATGCTGCTTGCATTTGTAATAGGTCAATAAAGTATTGCATTTCGTGTTGAAATACTCTAACCTATGAATTTATTTGTTTTACAATTTTGATAGTGTATGATGTTGCTATGATATCGCCTGAGAACAAAAAATGCAATTTTATCCAGTTACTGTAGACGATAGATATCTCTGTATGAAGGATATATGTTTGTGTCATTGATAATTTATCATTTAAGTAAAATGTAAATATACTTGTGTACACTTTTTTTCAAGCTATCTAATTAGATTATTGGGCTAATTGTTCAAATCTTTTTAATATATATATAGAAGACAAAATCATTCGATATATAACACTTCAATATATTACTCATTCGATCACAATATTCTTGAAAAGATAAACGAATGAATTAACGCAATAGCAAAGCCAAAACGGCCACGAAGCTGCAAATAGTTTGATTGAGCATGTGATCAATATACAGATGACAAAAGCTCCCTATTCGGCAGGTAAAGAAATGTGTATCAGTTTATAATTCTATCATTCTCTGCACACATTTTCAGAAGATCGTGTATTTCTTGATAATTTGTATACTCGTCATGCAGGTACTCTTTTTAATTTTAATATACACTAGTGGTTTATGGCGTCGTAAAGATTTGTTTTGTTAAAATCAAGCGAAGTTATAGATATGTTTAGTTATTGCAAATTTGAAGAAAAAATGCCCTAGTGCGCCAAAACTCAAAATCTATACAACTGACGAAATAATCCAGACCTAATAACTTCTTTCAAACTGACTACAGCACATCCTGCAACCCGAACTGTGTTCATATTAAGCCTAAGAAAGAGTTTCATCGTTCAAGCTGAATAGACAAAACGGCACTCAAAACTGTAGTGTGCCTTGCAAACATCACTTGTATGTGACATCTAAAACTTTAAATAAATTGCGCTTAAATGCGTCATTAAAATATTTTGAAATTTAACGTGATATCCATGAACAGCATGTTGTTTGATTCAGATTGTTTTTGGCATCAAACGCAACAAACAAAAAAGTTAACTTTATTATAGCATCGCATGTAAGGACTACCATAAAAAACATATGCAAATAGTGTGTCTCTGCACATAAATAAACGTATTAAAACCAATTCAACAGTTTCAAGCAAGGACCACAATTTTGTTTTGCGGATTACCTCCGTTAAAGCGCCACAAGGCGATAACTGTAGACTCTGCAAGTAGAACAATGTTTCTGTGTGTGTCATGCAAGAGAAATGCCTTAGGTCATATCATCTTCTTCTTTCTTTTATTTTTTTTCCTCTTGCTCAGATCTGAATATCCCAATAAAACGATAGCTAGGTCACCACAGACTTCGCAACTTATAATTCAAATCAGTGAGTGGACACAATCTGTACATGATGCAGGAAAGTTTTTTCTTTTATTACAGAAAGAAGTTAGAGAACTCTTTTAGCAGCTGTGTCATGTTTAGCTCACCTGGCCGTAATGCCATATGAGCTTATAGAATGGCTCAGCGTCCACCGTGCGTCGTGCCGCCGTCAACAATTGCTTTTCTGAACTTCTTTTCAAAAACCACATATTATTCTGGAGTGGAGAGCTTTTAATTTGTACAAATGATAAAATTCGTTATCAAATGTGGCCCCCGTAAGTACAAATAATAATAATAATAACAATTTAAACGACATCTTCACAAGAACCGCTGAACAGAATTTGATCTATTCCAACAAAAAGCATCCTGAAATGAAAATATTTTAAGGTGGCATAAATCATGCCGATCCTCAATCAAATATGACCACCATTAATAAAATACAAAAGCCGCTGTACCTAAAAGTATAAAAACCTTCAACCTCTTTTCTATACCTGCTGAATAGTATATGACCAAACTTTACAAAACGTTTAATGTCATAAAGACCTATCAAGTCGGTGCAAATGGCGCCGATCCGCTGTCAAATGCGGCCGCTTTTACTAAAATCAGAAAAACCTTGATATGACTTCTTCTCAAAAACTGCTGAATAGAATTCGACCAAGCTCTGTATAAATGATGCTGATGTGCCATCAAACATGGACGAAGATACAAACAATTAGACAAAGAGTGTAACAATTGTTTTCATAACATGTCCAATCGACAGCACTGAAACACATTTCAACAACAAGCAGCCTACTGACCCAGATATCTTGGCCAACTGCTCTTGCACTTGACTATTAGGTAGATGTTAGCCAGGTGAGCGATCTCAAGTCCACTTGGACTTCTTGCTCAATTTTGCATTCGATCATAGTAATGCATAGATGTGTTGCAAACTTACATACGGCATGGTTTGGCCTCGCAGGTTGCTGGGGTCAAACAGGCGTCCCAGGTTCCTGGTCCAAGGCCCTACGGTTCGAATGTGCAAGGTCAGGTACTTCTGGTGAGGGGCTGAGGTCAAGGTGAAGGGATGAAACTCTGCTCGCCCCAGAGGAAGGCATGCTACCCGTACCCACTGGCCTGACTTGTACTCGAACCCGGGCGGTTTCTTTACTATCAGCGCCGTCACATCTGTGCAGAGGAAAGTAAACTCTACAGACATAGTGGAACGAAACTATTGAAAGATAGCAGATACAGGTATAATGTTAACATGCAATTAATTAGTTGTTAAGGTTGGTATTTACAACTGTCATTCATACATATCGCACAAAATGTTTGTGGCTGCATTAAATTGTATTCGTGCAACAAGGCAGAAAAGACATCTAAATTAGGAAAAGCAGTAATTTCACTTTGCTATTAATGATTATTTCGTGTCCAAGACATTCTTAAACATCAAAAATTTACGACAATTCTATTCGGAAATATATTTTCTGCAAATATTAAAGAGGCATTACCGCATTGTTCTACCTGACAAAAAGATAATTTGATTTGATTTATCTGATTGTTCTCTAAATTTACAAAATTGACTCTCATTAGAATCATTAAAGATGGGCTGTTAAAAGAAAATATTACTCAATTATTGAAGAATAGTTTTGTTTTGTCCGAACAAAAAGATATAATTCTCCTCTGAACTTAACCTGACTGAAAAAAGGAAGACAACAGTCTGTCACGTGGAATTCTGTCATTGGGAAGTTTAGGTCGAATTTCCAAGTGACTATGCAAACTATCCGCTGGGCTCATGTTTACTTTCTCTTTAATGTACACGTGCTATTGTCTGTATATTTTACACAGTTTAACTAAATGATACTTGCTCAGTAAGTCTAGATACACAGAAACGACACTGCATTACAATTCTTATTGCGCGTTTCACGCATAATCATGTTTGTCTTGATTTTACATATCCGCACTCTGTATCAACTGGTATTGTTCTTGTGTCAGCATCAAAGGGCTATCATGAGGGTTTAATAACAATTCCGATACTTAATGGATAATAAAAAATATTATACAAGAATCTGATCAGAGGAGAAGGCAGTATAGGTATTTTACAACTTAATGTTTTCATCGTCATCATAATCGCCTGAAAGAAGCAAATGAGGCTGAAGAAAACTCAAGACACTTCATATCAAACAGAGTGAAAGAGATGTCAGAGATTTTCATTTCATTCGAGCTCTGCAATCTTTATTTTACCAACAATATGTGAATAAGTCATCTGTAACTTCTTAAACGTTATAGAAAATATCTACAACCACGGAAATAATTTTGTTTATAAAATAAAAGGAAAACATATTTATGGAAACTAACAGCTGAACATAGAGGTTAAAATAAGCATGTGTGTTTACTCTTTTCCTATCCTTCAGCCTCCAAATGATTATTGTTCTTCTTCTTATTATTATTATTATTATTATTATTATTATTGGTGGTGGTGATGTTGTTACTGTTGTATTATTGTTGCTGTTGCTATCATCCAAACTGTGGTTGACTGATGCCGTGAGCATTTTCGTCAGTGTTGTATAGTAAGTTTAGTACAAAGAACTGAAGAAAAATAATTTACTATGTTCAACAGATTAGAGTCAATTGAACACCGATTTAAGGAGCGTTTTGCCCGATACGTCAACGAGAGGAAAAAATGAGTAATAGTTATTCTATAGCATACATATATCAAGGTTAATCACCTTTTCTTCTTTTATATGTTATAAATTTGTCCACATACTTAGTTTGTAGTTATATTCCACATCATATACCTCTACATCTGATTGAACACCACCATGTAAAACACGTTAATTGGTCAACATGTACTGGTATGCGAACTTCGATAAACAGAGGAAAAAAAACCAATCGATTTTTAGAAGTTCAGTCATTTAAAGCTCATAACTGTGAGATGTATAAACTGGACAATTTTTCATTTATTTTGATTTTAAAAAAACTATTTATAGATTTTCTGTCATACTGTTGTGGATACTTTAATTACGTGTTTAATGATTCCGTGATGTCATCTAATTTCTTCGTGTCTTTTCGCTTTTCATACTGATAAGGTGTGATTTCATTTTTGCATACAATTACGATCGCAAAGATCAATACCCCAGCCTCGTGGGTGGAGTCTGAAACGTTTGTTCGTACGCGATCTTAATTTAATTTGTCCAAGAATCAATATTTAGTCACAAGAGTCGCTTTTCGGACAACGTACAATGAGGATAGCGTTTAAAAACAAGGCTGCAAGGTATTGTGTTTTAGCAATATATTTTTCCTCCCTCCTCCATCTTTAAACCAAAGGAAAGCATTCGAATTCCGCAGCAAGATTTATTTCTATATATCTTCCGAAATTATTTTCGAAATAATTAAGTCTCAATCTTGAAAGGTGTTAGGAAAAGTTGTTACATCTCAATTACGTATGAACGCAGTAACGCATCAGAAAAACACTCGTGAATAGGCAGTGGAAACGAAATCTGCTTTTTCATTTTCTCTTAAAATATACTGTATATAGTTCATTAAAGTTTACTATAGTTGAAGAAGAGAAATAAGGCCAGAATGTGTAATGAAGGAAGTTATAAATTACCCGAAGGCAGTAACTCCGCCTTCAGGACCCGTATCTGCACCTTGCTTCTGTTGAGACTGATTACATCATCAATGACGTACAGAACTGCCGGGCCAATAACAAACCATGGGAAGCCGGGACTCTGTATCACCTGCATACTGCCGTGGAAGAACGTCAGAAGATATATCGGAATGAACAATTTGTGCGTCCTCCAGAAAGCACTGAACAGGTAACGTCGAGCGTACGATGAGGCAAAGACGTACAGAACGATTACCAGCACACACAGGAGAATCCCAGTGATTCCTTAAAAAAAAACGAAATACCACACTGATACAAAACTTGTGATAAGTAACTTTTGGATTTAAGTGATAAAAAAAAACAGTGGACGTAGGATATTACGGACCGCAATTTCGACCAATGTTAGGGTAATGGTGGAGGAAAGTATGTCATTTGATATGCCTTGAATGATTAGAATTTAGCATACATTCTGCAAAGGTTATACGGAATAAACACTCTTGATGTTATCAACTATTTTGGTAATGGTATGTGCGTGCGAGTGCGTACGCATGCGTGTAAAGCAGCAATGGAACCTTACTGTTTGCAGCCCTGACATCATATTAAAATCTTATAATAAAATAAATATTAAGAGAAAGTCATAAGCGAGAAAATTCCCTAACATGGCTTTAATTATTATAAAATTAAAAATAAAACCGTTTACAAAAACGCTAGTGACAAAAACAAATACAGTTTGTTGGAGTTTGAAGTAACTTTTCGAAAATGACATCATTTCTAAAATTGATATTAGGTCAAAAGACAAGATCAACAAGCACAACATAGTATATTGAAAAAAGGGGACCGACAGAAAGACAATTGCTTAAGCAGCATTTTTACAACGAAAAGTTTATATGTGGACTTGATAATGAGGAAGTCTCCAATTTCTTCATTGTAAACTCCCATCAGATGACGATAACATATTTACTATTATATGTAATCAAACCGTTTCTTTGATGCTGTAGAAATGGTGCTTGTCCACCTTTACCCAATCTACTACTATTATTTAATTGTTATTTAGAACATAACTATACTATCCCATAGATCTTCATTTATAATTTAGTATTTCACAAGTGAATAGAACATATATCTAGCTGAAATCGACCTAAGTACCGTCTGTATACCTATGCCTACACCCATTATCCTAGTTTGACCGATACATCTGTCTCTATAGCCAATTATTTAATCTGACGGTCGTTGTCCATTATCACCATCTGATAAGATAAAAAGTATCGATTTATGGAGAGGTGTTGTAAAAATCGAATTTGCAAGTTCCATTTGTTCACACCACAAACAAATCAAGCTCTTGTTTTGGGAAGAGCTTTGTTTCATGCTATGTTCATGTTATTCTGAAGCCCATTTGAGAGTTGTAAAATATATGACTAAATCATGGATGAGCTAGCTATCATGTGGACGAGTGTGGAACCAGATTGAGCTATTGGGCTTTCCCCTATCACGTCAGGCTACCGGTCAGTACATCGTATTAGTAGTCAAACACAAACAAACCGATAGCACTAGAGTATCTTACTTATCTTCCAGTGGGGTCAGAAAACGTCTCGATTCCGATTTACGTGGTCCTATTATTGATATCAGATTTTCGTCTTCTTCTTCTTCTTCTTCTTCTGCAGCACACATCTTGATATTCGTGTCGGATTTTGTTGTTGACCAAATGCGTCATATATTGAAAATCCGTTTTAAACATCTTATCAGCATTGCATGTTTTCTTCTTACAGCATAAAACAATATATTCAACACCAGAACAACCGAGATGATTAACAAGATGGCAACAGTAGCTGCTGCAGTAAAAATATGTTGCAATAGATATTAGTAATAGTAGGAAGAGAAAGAGATAGGGTGGTCCTAATAGCAGCAGCAGTAAAAAGAGCAGTGGAAGAATGTGAGGTTAATATAAATTACCTACAAATTACAGTGTGAAGAGAAGAATTTTAATGAGAAACGTATGCCTCTTCAATTAGTTTTGCTAAGAGTTTTTGTAAAAATAATTTTAATTTTAGAGTTTTTTGTGAGTTATGAATTTGATATATTGGAAAAAAGAATTAAGTTAATATTATATGCATACTATATTGGTCGAATAGTAGCTAGACACTGGCATGTAATAGTAGCTAGACACTAACCTGTAATAGTAGCTAGACACTGACCTATTTTAGTAGCTAGAAACTAACCTGTAATAGTTGCTAGACACTGACATGTAATAGTAGCTAGACACTGACATGTAATAGTAGCTAGACACTAACCTGTAATAGTTGCTAGACACTAACCTGTTGTAGCAGCTGGACATTAACTTGTAATAGTAGCTAAACACTAATCTATAACAGCAGCTAGACGCTAAACTGTTATAGTAGCTAGACACTAAAGTGTAATAGTAGCTAGACACTACCCTGTAACAGTAGCTAGACACCAATCTGTAACAGTAGCTAGAAACTAACATGTTGGTGTTGCTAGACACTAACCTGTTGTAGTAGCTAGACACTAATCTGTAATGGTAGCTAGTCACTAACTTGAACTAGTAGCTAGACACTAGCCTTTAATAGTAGCTAAACACTAACCTGGTACAGTAGCTATATACTAACCTCTAATGGTAGCTGGTCACTAACCTGTAATAGTAGCTGGACAATAACCTGTAATAGTAGCTAGACACTAACCTGTAATGGTTTTAAATGCCCAGTATTGGAATGAAGCTAGTTCATGGGTTCTGAAACAAAAACATCTCAGAAAGTTGTATAATCTATGAAAATTCTTGGTTATATGTGAGTCGTTGTTAAAAGTCAATATTGTCTTCAACACCTTTTGATTGTATGTTAAAAGGTCAGTAGAACTTATATCGCTATTCTGCAAGTGAATATGTTCCATCTGTAGGTATATTGCTCTTTACATTAATTTATGTTGCTCTAGCTATCGCTGATTTTTATATGTTCCATCTGTAGGTATATTGCTCTTTACATTAATTTATGTTGCTCTAGCTATTGCTGATTTTTATATGCTCCATCTGTAGGTATATTGCTCTTTACATTAATTTATGTTGCTCTAGCTATTGCTGATTTTTATATGTTCCATCTGTAGGTATATTGCTCTTTACATTAATTTATGTTGCTCTAGCTATCGCTGATTTTTAAAAGTGGACATAAATAATAAAGCTTTCCAAGTTTGGCGAAAATGAATCAAAACCCATGTCGCCCGATATTTCGAAAGATCTCGATGATTGGGTCCTATTATTGGTTAAATAACAATTGAATATTGACGACACACACTTGCTTTTACATAGACTGTTATGTGTACTGAGCCCAACTTTGTTGTCGAATAGCAAATACACTGTATATGCACTGAGCCTAACTTTGTTGTCAAAAGCCAATGACACATAAAGTACAATAATGTATTCTACTCCAAGAGAAAACTCTTTAAGAAAATCAATAAGCATTTTGGTATTTTATCCCTGTTCAAGAGCTAATTCTGACAGACAACTCATCACAAAAGCGATTAGTTGCAATGGCAAGGTATCTTGCAACAGTTACAATGAGACTATCTCATATGATCGAGTAAGTACGTAATGTAAAAACGCCAGAGATTTGCATTATAATTTTAAACATACAAAGAAACAAAATACTTCTCTTTGGACACAATGGTCTGGCATGTGTCTGAGTCAATGTTTGATAATTTATGATCGTATAATATTAATTGTCTGACTCTTCAATATTCTTAATTGACTTACGCTCTAAAATACTCCCGGAAATAGCAGTTCATGTCCATTGACGGCTGTGTAGCGATGTGGTAAAAATTGAAACCATGACCTATAACATGGATCACTGTGAAGAGAATGATAAAACTGTTACCATAAGGCTTTTGCATCTTATATGCTCTGCATTTTTAAATCACTTCTTTCGAAGGAAGAGAAATAAGAGGTTGTATTCACCTTCGACTCTTTTTTAGGATATGCTAAGTGAAAGAAACTTTCACTGAAATGATACAAACTATATTTAAGACTTCAACCGCTTGATATTAAAATTCATTAGTATATAAATAATTTGTTTTCTGTGAAACTGGGAATCATCCCTTGTTTGTGCAGTTTTTCGAATTCATTCATTTTACCGATATCTCAAATCTGAGGTTTCTCTTGTCAAAAATCAGAATTTCCAACTCCTTTTTACCAATGTTAGTTTTCCAATCAAACTTTCCTGATTTAATTAGTAAATGATTTATTTATTTGGGGAAACGATGGGTAAGAATAGCGAATCCTATTTCAAAGATATGCTGGTATTCTATGAGAAAAAATTCAAACATAAGACATTGTCTTTGTGTTCATGCTTTTCGTCTTCTGTTCTGGTAAACAGAACTTAAGAGAGTGGGAATAATCTCTACATACTAATGAATCTATTAAATTGTAGTCAAAAGGGTTGTACCTGTCAAGACAAGGGCCATACAGGCGACGATCTTGTGCGCGGAGTGTAGGGAGTCAAACGGGAAGAATCTGTGAAGGAAAGTTTCTCGGAGCCATGTTATACAATTCCGGCACATGGTAACTAGCAGAGTGGCGTACGTAAAGGACATGGCGCCAGCGGCACCCCGAGTGAACGCCACTCCGTAACCCGCGATTCTCCGCAGGCCGGCATGTTCCCGCAAAAAATAATATTCTGCAAGATGTGATAATAGAATTTAGTAAGCCAATAGTGTCAGTGCAAATTGTTTCCGTCAAATTGTAGCACTGCTTTAGAACAAAAGATCAGATATTACGTATATAACTGAAACTGGATACATATCATCTTGTTTTTCAAAATCTCTATATGACGTTTTAATACAGGACAATTTCTTGAAAAGGTTATCTGTAAATTTATAGATTCGTTTAATGCTTCCTTAATCAAATGTGCATAATTATTGTCCTGTCATTCTAATACAGTTTCCTCTAACTGCAACTACTGCAAACAATCAAGCACTTTCTCTTTTAATGTTAGAAGTCGGATGAAGCGACAATCATTATATGCATCATGTCAGGATAAAAATGAAGTATCTGAATATATGTTTGACACACCGGCTTAAAATTTCCCTAAATGTACAATGTCGTTGATGAGTAAAGAAATATTAGTAAATCATACATACCGTGTGCACGTTCGAAGAAAACCCCGAAAAGTATTAGTATATACACGGTCATCCAGAACACCTCCAGCCTGAACGTTTCCAGAAAGGCCTTAGCATCGTCCCACCGCTCCAGAAACTTTGTCTGAGGATGGTGCAGCTCGGACAAGAGACCCATTCTCTTTCTGGTGTTTAGATATGAGTTGTAAACAGTATCACTGCTAACGGAATTAAGTCGCGGGGAAAATGGATTGAGGTTCAGGTTTGTCGCATTCGTGCTGAAAGAAACGATCAGGACTTCTTGGAGAAACATCGACATTAGTTTAATTCTTTTGTACGTGGAACAACTGCTTGGGTCACAAGTTCAGTTTCAGTGGTGTAAATTACCTTTATAACAATTTACATGTAAGCAATGCAAAGCAAAACAAATAAAACAGAGTAATTTACGTTATGGTAGTTTTTTTTAGGTTTTTCCCCCTTTTCTGTCAAGGGTTAATCATATACATCAACAAAGGCAGTGGATGATTTCGACGCTCTCACGTCACTAAATCTGCCGGAAAAGGGGTGGTTAAAGTACCAGGCAAGGTAGATCACTGTAAAAGACAATTGAAAAGAATACCTAGCGATACTACAAACAATCCATAAAGTATACATTATTTGGTTTAGTATCGCAAACCTTCTAAGCTCTACTGACCAAAGTTATGATATATTGTCGTTGAAATAACATCATTTAAAACTATTTTTATACATGATAAGACTATTCCAAATTTTACACATCTTACCTGTACTCTCGGATAATAGTCCTTCGTCTTTGGTCGTTTTTGGTATACAGAATTTCGTTGCTTTGATTAGATGATGAACTTGAACCTGGATATATGAAAATGCCAATACATCAGCAAGCTAGCCATGATTTCAAGTAACTTTAGGCCCTATATACTTGTTAAGATCTTCCTAATTAAAACCAAATATATTAATACAAATATAATTGCGTGTGTCTTAATGACAAAGACCAACATATAAGGCAACATATGTTTAGTTATAAATTTTCTATATTTAATTATCTGTAAATATTATAATCCTCCTTAATTAGATATTTCAAGAGGAGAATACCTTCATCTGGATGTGCGTATCCTATCATATGCACACTCATCAAGGAAATGTATACACGTAAGAAGTTATGTAATTACGATTTATAAATTAAACTGTTTGAAATTGCACATATTGCCGCTATCCGCATAACGAAAATCTCGCATATTAAAATTCACTTTCATATACATGTTTTATAACCATTTAGTTTTAGTTTAAGCGACCAGCATTGTATAGTTATATCTTAATACTCAGAGAAAGAAGTACAAACGTCCAACTACCTTCCAGCTGTAAATGTGCCCGCTGCAGAGTGGACCTGTACTCCTGTCGGGAAAAGACTTTCTTGAAATCAGAGAACGTCATGTCGCTGCCTTGACGGAGGCCTATAGAGGAGTAAATGGACGACACAAACTCCTCGATCGTGCTTGCCTCAACGCCAGAATCTGACAGGTCCACTAAAGACCTACAACAATAAACCATTTAGGTGTATTACGACTGGCATAATATTGCTTATGGTAGAGTATATTTAAATTTTCCTTGCGCAACATAATGAATCTAACCAAAAAGTAATGATGCATTTTCTCCCAGTGTCTCCTTTTATCATTACCTATGTATGCGTATAGTCTTGACACATTTTTATGAGTACCATTGCCCTTACTATATCTTAAGTGTGTTAAATGTAGAGGTTTTTATTCATTTTCTCGCAATGTTTTTGAATGAATCAAAATTACTATAGTAAAAGACTCGCAAACTTACATTCAGAGCTTGTGATGAGCACATTTTAGTATGCATACCTTTTAATGCAAGATATAACAATAACTTGACACTAACATGGCCATTGTCCCACCATAGCCTCCCACTAAAGTCTGGAGGACTAGGAACTGGGTTTAGTACTGAGTTAATCATAGACAATAACTCGATAACATATGGTCAAAATCATTTTTGAAATTGATATGTTTATTATCATGTAAATATTACACTTCATAGCTAAGATATTTGAAAACAAAACCCCAAAACATTAATACTATTGTTCAGAAGGCATCAAACTATTTTAAGTAAATTAAGGTCGTAACTTAGTTAAAAATATGGTCAAAATCTGCTATCATCAAACTCCTCTGAGATCTTCTCGAAATAAAGCGTTTCGTGAAATTTGGTAGTCTCAAAATACATTAGGTGCATGTCTATTCTAAGTCATTCACGGGACATAACTCTGTAAAATAGAGTCAAAGCCTTGTCACTTGATACCTTTTAGAGGGAATTTGTGTAAGCAAATGTGGTTGAAGTCAATCAAAACAATTTGAATGCTTGTGTTTAAAAGCCAGAGAGATGCTTAAGTCATTCAAGGACCAAAATTCTATAAAATAAGGTCAACATTTTTATCAGCGTAGAAGTCATCTGAGATCTTGTTAAGATATAACTACACGGTTAATTCGTTTCGAATCAAATAGAAAATATGAATTCTAGAGTGTTCATATCCGGGTGGAATGTCTTTTCTAAATCTTTCAAGAGCCATAGCTCTGTAAATTAAGGTCAAAATATGGTCCTCTTCAAACTCGTCTTATATTCTGCTGAGTTAAAGATTCAATGCAAGTTTGAATGGGATCAAACAAAAAGTGTCAATGCTGAAGAGTTCACAAGTAATATGGATGCTCATGCTACATTTATCATGGGCCACAACTCTGTTAGAAATAGCAAAAAATCTACTCATCATCCAACTCATTAAATACTTCGTTGAGGTGAAACTTCACAACCTATCCGATTGAAATCAAACAAAAACGTGAATACTGGAGTGTTTACAAACCAGTGGAATACCTATTCTAAGTTGATAAAGGGCCATAACTATGTAAAATATAGCCAACATTAGGACTTTATTTTATTCGTCCCACCCTTGTTAAGAAAAGCTTTATTGCGAATTTGATTCAAATCAGACAGAGAGTGTGATAGCTAGAGTGTTCACAGGCCATCTGGATGTCTATTCTAAGTTGATAAAGGGGAATAACTCTCAGATATACCAGATAGATCTGCTCGTCGTCAACTGTTCTGAGCTCTTCCTAATTCCTCAAAATATAAAATTTCACAGAAAATTTATTTGAAATATAATTATAAATGTTGAAGCTAGAGTTCACAAAGGTGTGCATTGGCAATGCCAATTTTTAAACGATCACGGGCCATAACTCATATAAATATGTGAACAATATGATCATCATCTCAATTTTTTCAGTTCTTCTTGAGATACCACTTCACAGAAAAATTCATTTTAATCTAAATATATTTTTAGATGCTTGAGCCCTCAAAAGTGGACGTATTGATGGAAGCACGGATAGACGAGGCCTATTTAGATGCCTTAGCCACAGAGGAAACAAATACTTTCTATGAGCTGTTCCTCACAAAAGATACGGCTTTTGAAATGTGCAGCTTCAGTGGCACTCATTAAATACATTCTGCTACACATATTCATGAAAATATTGACATTGTCTGCGTCGATTCTAATCAAATCTGCCAGTGAATAAACGACTGAAATTACGCATCGTTAGTTATTTCATTATACTGAACAGTAATTTTAAAATCTGTCATCTGAATGTAACTATTTGCACATCTTTATTTTCTTATAAATACAATCTTCATTTCAAGCTAAAGAAGGAGGAGGAAGATAAAGTTTGAAAAAATATTCGATCCTTTGAGCATTACTAGAGTTAGAAATGTAGTAGTTTATCCGGTACTTAATTTTAAGAGTAATTTTGGCAAGTTCAAGCTATGAGAACGCCTTCCATAAACACACATACGTAAACAGAGTGAGGAAAGGATTTTGTTCCTGCTTTCTGAAGTAAATAATTATTCTATCCGTTTGTATCCTTATCTTCAACGCATTTTTTTTTGTGGAGAAATGAATGGTTGATGGTCTACATAACAGTGGGACCAGTTTGTTGCTTGAGAATTTAATACAAGAAATATATTTATATCATCCCTTTCCAAACGATTGATTATTTACAATGTTTTGCTCAAAAGTGTAAGCTTTAAAGTGAAAAAGAAAAAAGCAGCAGTCGTAATTTAATTACGGTACATTCATTTACCGTATCATCTCATGAACATCATCCTTGGAAAGCACAAGTCTTTGACTAGCGTCGTACATGTTGAACAAAAGACGAACCTTCTGGTCTAAATCATCTATAAAAGAAACTCTCGAAATATAAATAGCCTAATATAAGCTTGAACGATTGAAATCACACAAAAAAAATTCGTACAAATTGTCTTTTATTTATTTTAGCAGAATTGGATAAAAGTACATGACTGTATATCGCAAAAATATACAAAGGTTTAGTTTCACAAAATAAAGGTTTAATTTATTAATGTTATGTTGACTGTACAACAATTACTCCAGAGGGTCCAGGAGTAGTTAGAGGGGAGAGAAGGGGGTGGGGGTAATACTCTTAGACAGACGAACACGATGAGGATATCTTGTAAATCATTGGAGCACCATCGTCACTCCAATCGTGAAACAAGTCAGTATGAAATCTCAAATAATCAGATGTATTGGGTCTCAAATTGATCAGTAAATATGCATGTGGCAAACATGTGTCATCGTCTTATAAATAATTTAACCACGACGATCCCAATTGTTTATCCAGCACTTATACTTAAGATTAGTTTCTGAGTCTTTGGAACAACACTAAATAATGTGCATTGAGACTGATGGTTGGGTGTTATTCTTCCTCATCTTCACATAACATGTCATCGAAGATGACGAGATGAGTGTCTGAAATCAGACACGATTCAGTCATCTTAGCGAGAAATAATCCCAACCAGCAAAATTTGTTCTCTTTGACTTTCTTTGAGTAACACAAAAGCAGACTGACACACTTCTTGTTACATTTTGTCATCCTATTATAGCATGTATATATATATATATATTAATTTTGAACAATTGAATGTTGGATTGTAAATGGGGTTTTTGGCTTGTAAGGGCGAGTGTTTGTCAGCATACCATACCAAATCATACTCCTAAACATAATAATTGGTAAGGGTGGGTATTGGATTGTAGGGATGTGTGTTTGACTGTGAAAGTAAGTGTTTTCTGTCATTAGATATGAGACTGTATCTCCATCATGTTAAAATTCCCACAGTCCATTCCAATAATTTCTTATCGAATAATACAAAATAAACATAACAATCGAGAATTAAGTTATTGATCTATCTTCGGTAACAATGACGGCTATGGATTTCGAAAAATCACAAGGTGCATTTCTTGTTTTGATCAAATGTAACATTGTTGCTGTCACTTTCCTCAATAATACAGTTCAACAGACCACAAGAGACACAGTGAATTGCATTTACTATTCCCCAAACTATAATTATATTTCTGATTGAATAATGCAAAATAAACATGAAATATCTATAATTAGGCAAAATGTATATATGTTTGTTTATTTCTCTTGCCTAAACATATTAGTGTGGATTGTAAGGATGTGTGTTTGTCTGCAAAAGTATTATTTGTCTGCCATTAGGTATGTGTGTGTGTGTCTCTCCATAATATTCCATTCCCATGTTAAATTTCCATAGGATCCCATAGTCTTATCCGTCATGTTAAATTTATAGAGAGGGCTGTTGTGATTCATAATGTAAAATTCCCATAATGGGAATAGTGACGCCTAATGTTAAAGTTCCAAAGATCCCCATAGCGAAATTGCAATGTTAAATTCGCATAGGCTCCCATACCGTCCTAAACGTAATATTGAATTCCCATAGACCCCCAGAGTGTCCCATATTGCTAAATTTACATAAGCCCCCATATATTTCCATAGACATCCATGGTGACATCTGTCATGTTAAACTCCTATAGGCTCCCATACCATTTCAAACATAGTGTTAAATTCCCATAGACCCTCATAGTATCAAGTAATGTTACCTTCCTATAGGACCCCAGACAATTTTCGTAGACCCCTCCCTCCCCCCTCCCCTGTGACATCCGTCCTGTTAAATTCCCATAGACCCCGCTACTGTCCCATATTGTTCAATTCCCATACATGCCTATGCAGTCCCATAATGTTAATTTCCCAAAGGCCACCATTTTCCGTACATCCCCATAGCACATCAATCACATACTATCCCTATAACAACTTCCAGGTAACAGCCTGATGTGATCTCTGAAGATGAAGAGGAAACATTAAATACAGGAAGAAACTACAGAGAATGGATGGGTCACCACATAGCCTTCTTGATGCTTCCTTCGGGTATCTGACTCGAGAACAAATAGTTGGAAAGCAAGCATATACCAGCGTTGTACTATCAAAATTACAAGGTACTTATAAATAAATGATTACTTGATGCAAATAGCAGGAAGATCTTCATGAAGTCACGGAAGGACACATGGCCATTTCTCTCAGTGTCCACCAGCAGAAACATGTGTTTGATGAAGACAGAGCTGGGCTTCAGGCCGAACGCCTCGGCGAACTCGGTCTGGGTCAGTTGCACTTGAATAATCTTCTCCGACACGGACTCGCTCTTAAAATCATCCATGTATTCCAGGGAGTCTTTCCAGAATGACTGGACAACATAATGGAAACAATGGATAATAATTTTTTCATTGAACGATGAAATACCTTCTGTAAAAGTCATCAGACAAACTGCAAGTGTTTTCTCAGCGGCACCTTTACGTATTATCCTGTACCATTTTTGGTAAATGACTGCCAACCGATCCTACAGTTGTTAAGCATATGCATTTGTTATGTTGTTTGTTTTTTAATTTTTAAATTTTTTTTTTATATCCGTGTTTTTTATTTTTAACTTATCACAGATGTTATTATGTCAGTAACATGTTTCCATTACACGCCAGCAGTTTAATCTTCCTATCCGTAAATATATTAGAATGACTAGTTATTCTAAATTGCAAAAATCTGGTGAAATGAATTAAGTCACCTTGTGACAGACGCTTTTGAAATACTTGTTAAGCTCTGCTTGCCGGTCCTTTTTGGTTGTGCTGTTCCGCAGAATGTACGCCTCCACCAGTGATCTCCCCTTGAGAGTTATACCTTGCAACTGGAGCATGCGTTCTAGGATCACTGCGAACTGGTTTCTCTCTGCCTTGTTTCGGAATCGAATTACCTAGTGCAGATTATACCAGATGGTATGAGTGACACGAATTATTCATTATTCAGAAGGTGGAAAATGAGAAATATTCGTGCACAGCACATCAAAGTTTATTCTAGAATCTAGATGCTGATAATTTGAAGGTATTGCTCGAAGCACTGAAACAACAATGCAAGTATAGTTTTTGAGTATATATTATTCAGGCATGCCGTAGACAAATATATGTTCCTTACTCCAAACTTAAGTGAGAGAAAGAGAGATAGTGTGTGTGTGTGTGTGTGTGTGTGTGTGTGTGTGTGTGTGTGTGTGTGTGTGTGTGTGTGTGTGCTTGCCAGAGTTCTTTTTCTCATCAATGATAACACGTGATGCTTAAGCGACATTTAAAATCTCATATGTTTCCAAACAGTTGCTTGAACCAACAAATAGCGCGCCCGAAAAAATACATAACATAATAGAAGTACACTACTTCTCCAGGTTTAAATTATGCAAGCTATCAGTTTGTATTTCATATAGTTCAACTTGTGGTGGTATTAAACGTTGAGATTCAGATCTCTGAGTGGAAGTGCTGTTTGAAAATTTTCTTGATAGCATCTCATCTTTCTGGGATTATGGTCAAAATGTTTTAATGATCTTTGCATCGGGAAATTATTACTATTCTAGAACGTTCATTTTCTTGGCTCAAGCCTTGCCTTCAGATTTGGAACTTTTCATGTATCGCCTCTTTTTTCTTTTGTTTTGGGGTCTTACGCAACTTGAGTGCGCAGACGGAAGCATAAAGAAAGCGGAAGTTGTTAATTTTCGATTCAGCTTGTGGCTATGTGCATTCATACCAACAATGAAGTACAAAAGAAAACTTCTTTCAATAGATATTCTTTTTCAAAATCAATCTGCATGTTCTTGTGTCTTATATTTCGCAGCAGACACAAAGTATACTGTCTAGTAACATCAACATTGTATCACTTGATTATCTACTGTTGTTAAAAGGAGGTGACATTAATGTCAATTCGGAACCTGAAAAATACTTAATATGGCGTTTGTGGAAACAAATGTAGACTGGAAGGCAAACTCCATACAATGTGGTGGTTATGACATTTGCTATCACAGCAAACTTGTCAACCTATATTCTCAGTCATTGGCATTCTTCAGAAAACAAGCTTAACCTGGATTTGTACACGATGCGGATGATGTACAATATAAACAATCCATAGTCATTCCTCTGAGATTCTCATATAGATACTTCAGTCATAAACTTCAACAGTAGTTGCCTCCCTTTGTGTTCACCTCATAACAAACCATGATAATTGACTCTCATAAATATAGTTAAGTGATATACGCCCAGACAGAAAACATTAATTACACGCAAAACAGTTTACTCACAGACCTAAACTCATCTTTTCTTATATCAAGATCGGAACACGGTGACAACATGTCCTTTCAATCGACAGACAGGAATAATGTCGATTAATTAATTACACCTAAAATAAACATCTTTAGTTGCCTATTGATTGATTCTCAGAATATACAACAAGTTGACCTATACAATATTATATCAAGCACATCTTCTGATGTGTTTATTAGAACTGCAACACACACCGACATAAACTTATATATATATATATATATATATATATATATATATATATATATATATATATATATATATATATATATATATATACATATGCGTGTGTGTGAGAGAGGGGGGGGGGTCTTTCGTGAAGACAGAAAGGAGATAGTAAAATGATGCGGTGGAATAACCGTTATCATAATGTTTAAACCAGGCTATGAATACTAATATTGAATAGACCTTAATGTTGGTACCGAGATAACATGGATTCACGTAAACAACAATGACTGTATAGACCTTAATGTTGGCTGCGAGATAACATTGCATTCACGTAAAGACCGATGAGTACTCAAAGTGTCTCGACCTTAACGTTGGCTGCTAGATAACATGAATTCACGTACAAACCAATGAGTACTAAGATTGTATCGACCTTAACGTTGGCTGCGCGATAACATGGATTCACATAAAGACCAATGAGTACTAAAATTGTATAGACCTTAATGTTGACTGCGAGATAAATGAGTACTAAGATTTATAGACCTTAATGTTGACTGCGAGATAACATGGATTCACGTAAAGATCAATGAGTACTAATATGTATAGACCTTAATGATGACTGCAAGATAACATGGATTCACGTAAAGACCAATGAGTACTAAGATTTATAGACCTTAATGTTGACTGCTAGATAACATGGATTCAGGTAAAGATCAATGAGTACTAAGATTGTACAGACTTTAACGATGTTTACGCGATAGCATGGATTCACGTAAAGATCAATGAGTACTAAGTTTGTATAGGCCTTAACGTTGGCGGATTCACGCAAAGACCAATGAGTACTGAGATTGTATATACCTTGGCGTTGGCTGCGAGATAACATGGATCTATGTAAAGAACAATGAGTACTAAAATTGTATAGATCTTGAAGTTGACTGCAAGATAGCATGGATCTATGTAAACACCACAACTAGGGATAAATTAACAGTAGCATCATATTTTAGAGAAACATCGCTGAAAATAACTACTTAATGTCCCAAATATAACAATGCTAAGATTGTCTTCGGAGGTGACTTTAGTGCCGTTCCTTGTGCCAGCGATTAATAGCATTGCGATCTGTTAACTGATATTATAAAGAGTTCAGTTTAAAATATATCAATAGGTTACTAACTATACAGATCAGTGGACTTGATTTGTTGTTTGCATCACATCCTGGTCTCATCAAAACACGTAACACTTACATCCCAACGGAATGAGTGACACCTACATATTAGGAAATAACACAAATACCGATATTAGTGTTTGACGAGTTCTTAGTGACTGCTACCTAGCATCAAATACTGATAATAAATCAGTTGAAGAAAATTATGAACAGGATTATAAAGTTTAATTTATCGAAGCACGGATTGGCACTGACCGGAAAAGAAAGTTACAATGAGATCAGAAGTAAAGGTCAAAGAGAGATAAGAAACACTTTCAAGATCTACATCTCCACCTGAGGAATAAACTACAGCCGACTTACTATAATTATGTTTATTTAAAACAAAATCATCAGACCAGGAAACAGATAACTACTCAAAGAGATTTTAGACATATATGACAATTAATAAAATAAAATAAGGTAACTTTCTGTAAAAAAGGCAGAAACTGCACTGGACAAGATTCATATGCTGAATGAACAGTTTGTATCAGTATTTGACATCTAGGACACACACATTATTATTCCTAATAAAGGTGACTTTCCACATATATTTATGCAAAAGATCCTGGTTTCAAACAATGCGGTAAAGACTTTCTTCAAAAGGTATAATCCATAAAAGTCACAATATACCTGTTTCATTACCTGTGTACCAAACGTCACTCATTATATCTGAAATACCTTCGACTTAAGAAATGAAAATGTAGTTCCTACTTTTAAGAAAGGAGAAACATTCAATCCTGCAAATCATCCCCCGGTATTTTTAAAAGTTATTGTACCCATTATATGTTGAAGTATATAGTTGTGTCCCAGATAATTTACAATCTTGATAGACATGGTACTGTGCTCAACAAGTTGAGTGGATTTAACCAAAGGGTCCAATGAAATACATGTACTCATGGCCACTGATACCACTGCCAGAGCACGGGCAATAAATTAGACATTACCATTCTTGACTTTTCGAAAGTCTTTGACACGTTTCTTTTTGCAATTTCTCTCCAGATATTATCATGCAAACTGCCATGTCATGGAGCTACAGGGGACATCCAGAGGGAAACAGACTCATTTCAAAGGCTGGAGCAAACAAGCTATATTAAATAGGTCGTTCAATATAAAGCAACATGAAAGTGTAACTGCCATGATCGACACTCCACAGTGACTATAATTATAACAAAACCGTATTTTCGCAGACGGGAGACTAATTTCCCAGATTGTCAACAATTTAGTTGTAATCTCATGTACCATCCCTTTCCAGCAGCAGAAAGATGAAAAGAGCAAGCTATTCATGGCAATTCCTAACATACCAGTGTAGGTTTTATGTATACCAACACTCAATCTTTTGCCGCTCAGCCACTTACTGGAACCAACTCCCTGAAAGGGAAGTCACAGGGCCCAGCTCGGGTGTCTTTACATCGGCCATAAATCAAACCCCATTCAAATAGCCACCGGTTTGCTTTCGGATTTTGCCGAGCTTTAAAGTTGAAGATAGAAAAATAGATAGGTAAAAAAACAAAAGCTTTCTTAATTAAAAGACACGGAGAACGTGATTACCGTCGTAATTTAACCCTTTTTCATTCTGTTGGATGTATTTCAAATGCATTTGATAATGGAATGTACCTTTTTTCATTGCATACACTTCTTTTAATCTATGTCTTTATAACCGAGTTACTCACAAGGTCATGCTCATCTGGAATCTTAATAGACAGAAGTTCCTCCATATTGTCGCTGGAGAAGTACACCTCCACTTTTCCGATCCCTCTGCGCATCATTCCGTGCAGGTCTATAAACCTCACAACCATGCCTGTGTGGTCTGAGACACTGATACGGTGTTCTTTCTCCTCCAGGTTAGTGGTGACTATTCTATCCATCTCGCTCGGACCAATCCACTCGTGCACTGAACGTTTAAGAAATTGATTAAATGGAATAAAATTAACGTGTAGTCTGTATGCATTTTGTTCTGTATAATTGAACATATAAGCATCTA
>JAQPZY010001549.1:3475000-3535000 GCA_029931535.1 Margaritifera margaritifera
CCATCCGATGGCTTTAAGACGAAAACATTCTTTTGAATTTCCTCATTAATAACGTTTGCAACTGTCAATATGATATCATACAGCGTGGTAGTGTTGATCTCATATAGTTCCGTTTTAGACAGAGAGCTGAAAAAGTTTTAAAGGTTATAAAATTCGATAACTTTATATATTATACATTATACTGCTTCTGTTAAAGTCTATCTTATTTTTATTTATTTATTTATTTATTTATTTTTTACTTTTTGTATTTATATATTTTTATTTTTTTAATATTATTTTATTTGTTCCACATAGGTCAATATATATGCAGTAGTCAAGACAATTTAAAGAAGAATCATATTACAGGCAATTTAGAGACAGGTATGAGACTCTTTGTTGTATTTCCTTTGCGAATTTTAACCTTAATTTAACTAAAATGTTTGAAAATAAATTACTCTTTTGAACAGACCATACTTTAAGAAGAAAGTATAGCCAGTTAATTTAAAAACGTATTTTGATTATCGGATTTCTTACCTAGTTTCGCTATTTTCAAACCAGAACCTATCCCCATTCCTGATGCGAAGGAACTGTTCAAGAAGAATCTTGCTGAACAATTCCCCCGGACCATTGGGAATGGTCTCCAGCATACCACCGGTAAATAAATCAAGTTTGTCTGGTGCAGACGTGTTTCCGTACAGAGCTTTTAGACGCCGAATTTCCTGAAAGATAGGAGTTCTTTTTTATGAGTTTTATTGACATAAAGACAGGCGGCACATAAATATAATACATAAAATATTGCAACAGTGCTTCAGCGACTTTTCAATAAGGCAAGACATGTAAGCAGTACAAGACAATTATACATACATATATACACACATGCACGTACACATACATATACAAACATACATGCATACACATTATACGCGAAACACATATTCATATATATAGAAAATATTGGCCTTTCTACAGACAATTATCAGTGCAAACATATGTAGGCAAACTCATTTTCGCAAGCTTCTTATTCGTGATGATTCAGATGTATACAGTTTTGCTTGAACTTCATCAATGTAACAGTTACAAAACAAATACGTGACAAGTACCCTGTGTCATATAACGTACAAGATAAGGAATGAATAGTTCTATCAAATGAAAATGAAACATGCTGAGAACATAAGACTATTCAATCATTTGTTTGTATAATAACCATTTACTATCAAACTTTCACCATTCACAGTTTATGTATGCATTGTATTTTACAACCTTAAATGAAATTTAAGTAGCTACTTAAAATACGACAAATTAGGTCTTTCTGTACAATATCTACATTTATAAATAACTTGTTTTGCTAAACGTATAAGTAAATTTATTATATCATCAGCCTGGGTTCTCTCTTTGATTCTAAATATTACATTTGTCTTGGAGAAAACTAAGTTGTTGGTGTGACTGCACTTACTCTTGATCGATTGTAACATGTCATATAAAAACGCTTGTGATATCTGACGATCCCAGAAAAAGTGGTATATTGTTTCAGCATGTGACGTACACAGAAAACAAAGATAATTTGTGACAATTTTGACTGTTTAAAGTAAAGTATTTGAAACCTAGATCCTATTTAAAATCTTCAGTTGCATTCGCTTAAGGTTTGGGCACTTTGTGGTTTTATATGAAAGTATGAAATATTGGGGACAGCCTTTTTCTACCATGTTACTGAAATGACCATTCCATTTCCTTATAGAAGCTGGTTTTTCATCATTTTCAATTAATTGCATATACACACTTTTACAGCCTTTATTATTTTGTATGATGGTGTGTACCAAACAATGTATAAAATGTTGTTGTTAACTACAGTCACAACTGAAGTTAAATTTCTTTCTATAAGATTTTATAGCCGTTAGTATGTTTTGAAATTCTATGAAGTTGTTTCTGAGGGAGAATCAACTTTTGAAGTTGTCAAAACATATCCAGGACCCATCTTCATTAATAAAATCATTTACATAGATGATTCCTTTCTGAAACCATATTTTGTTAAAAATACCCTTACCTTCTATTTTTATGTTAGGACTAAACCATACACATGTTTGCAAAAAGTATTCAGGTGAATTAGCTTGAATCAATTTAAATAATTCTGAGAGACAGTCAAAAACATCTTTCCAAAAGAGATTAAGATTCTTTCTTATGGACCAAACATAATCTGTTGCAAAGAAGTAGAAATGATTAATATTTGGAACTGAGAGCTGTAAGAGATGTTTCCATTTAGAGTTCCCAGACAACATTCTTTTAAGCCAAGTAAGTTTTAAAGCATCTGTAAATTTAAAAAGATTAACCATCTTTATTCCTCCTTCATAATACCATATTATTAAATTTTTCGTTTTATTTTATCTTTTGCTCCCTTCCATAGGAACTTGTAAAAGAGTGCATTAAGTTCGTTAAGTACCTGTTCTGATGGGTTTGGTAAAGTTAATAAAAGGTAAGAGATTTTTGAGATCGCAAGACTTTATCACTATTATCTTTCCATGTGGTGTTAGAAAACGTTTATTAAATTGTAAAAGTAAATTCTTCATTTCGCAAATTTTGGTGAAATTGTTAAGAATTGAGATATTATCTAGGTTTGTTGAAAACGTAACACCATAAAAACAAATTCACTGCAGTCCCAATTAAATTTATATTCAGTTCAGAATTTCAATTCGCTGCTATTCTGCTTCCTAACCATATTACTTTTGTTTGTTTTTTCTATATTAATACATAGACCTGAGAATTATGAATATTTATATAAAAGATCCTAAGCAGATTTCAAAGACTTTTCGGAGCCATCTAGAGAGAGTGATATATCGTCTGTGTATTGAGAATTAACATAAGTTGTACCACCAACATTTATTCTTTTAATATTCTTTTTTTTTATCATATGAAATATATTGTTTTGGATTGTAGCCTTTTAGTAAACATACTGTGATACCCTCTTTCTGGGTGGGAGATAGTTCTCTACGTTCATATCCAAAATGTATTGCTTTCACCAAAAAGTGCCCATTATCTTTCCAAAAGAATTTATAAAATAATACTGTGCAACCGTCAGATGCAGTGCTTTTTTCATTTTGAATTTTTCGGAGACAATTAGTGGCTTCTAGGTAAGATATAGGGCCAGTCATTTAATCCTTCTGAATATTATTTAATTTTGGAATGTCAGAGTCAATGAGAACAGTCTCACGATCAACAGGTTCGACTTCACGTTGTTTCTATAAATTACTGTAGTAAGGTTTGGTTCTTTTTAACTAAATTTGTTTCAGTCATTATGTCAGGAAATTAATTTATTTTTATGCACACACATATTATTGTTAATGTTGAAACTGACAGAGAGTCTCAACTTCTACAAACCACGTGCGACAAAATGTAAACAGTATATAAATCTTAAGATCCATTAAGTTCCCCGAAGCTGGATACTGACTGCATTGACTTGAATACAAAACCTCTACACGATATAAATGCAAACCGTGTCAATTCATATTGAATATTCATATAGGTCAAGGGCAACTAATTATTTTACGAGTTACAAAGCCAGTGCACCGTTTTTTAAAAAAAAAAGTTCGCTGATTGGATGAAATAAATAGCAGAGAAAATTAGTTTTTTTATTTTCAGAAGAAACTTAGGTATGGAAAAAATTGTGCGTCACGATAGGCTTGAACCTAAAATCATTTTAATTTTATCGCTATTAACGCACAGGTACTGCCAGATGTAAACGGGCAGATCTCTACAGGGCCTAATTTTTTTATAGTGGGTACCTGCAATGGAAATTGTTCTCAAAAACAAACCGCGCAGCATATTAATTTGATCGTATTACAATTTTTTTTTTTTTTTTTTTTTTTTTTTGCAAGATTATGCATTTGCCGGATTAAAAATTACACAACAGATGACTTTTTTGTGCAAGATCATGCATTTGCCGGATTAAAAATTACACAACAGATGACTTTTTTGTGCAAGATTATGCATTTGCCGGATTAAATATTACACAACAGATGACTTTTTTTTTGCAAGATCATGCATTTGCCGGATTAAAAATTACACAACAGATGACTTTTTTTTTGCAAGATCATGCATTTGCCGGATTAAATATTACACAACAGATGACTTTTTTTGTGCAAGATCATGCATTTGCCGGATTGAAAATTACACAACAGATGACTTTTTTGTGCAAGATCATGCATTTGCCGGATTAAATATTACACAACAGATGACTTTTTTTTTTGCAAGATCATGCATTTGCCGGATTGAAAATTACACAACAGATGACTTTTTTGTGCAAGATTATGCATTTGCCGGATTAAAAATTACAAAACAGATGACTTTTTTGTGCAAGATCATGCATTTGCCGGATTAAAAATTACACAACAGATGACTTTTTTTTGCAAGATCATGCATTTGCCGGATTAAAAATTACACAACAGATGACTTTTTTTTTTTGCAAGATCATGCATTTGCCGGATAAAAAATTACACAACAGATGACTTTTTTTTTGCAAGATCATGCATTTGCCGGATTAAAAATTACACAACAGATGACTTTTTTTTGTGCAAGATCATGCATTTGCCGGATTAAAAATTACACAATAGATGACTTTTTTTTTGCAAGATCATGCATTTGCCGGATTAAAAATTACACAACAGATGACTTTTTTTTTTGCAAGATCATGCATTTGCCGGATTAAAAATTACACAACAGATGACTTTTTTTCAAACATTACAGAAGCAAATTTTAATCACGTTGGATTTACAAGATACGTATTCAAGGATAAGTTAATGAAAAGCTTGTCGTCAGCAACGCTACGAAAAACGTTGACCCCAAAATATGTATGTGATAAACTGGAGCAAATAAATGTATGATTAACAATTCTCGACTTTCATAAGTGGAACTGGGTGTTGGATGTTTGCTCTTATTAAAGGCGAGGGAAGAAAATTGTACATTTTTTTTTTCTTTAAATTTTATTTCAGACTAAAGTCTTTCTAAACATATTGCAATTTTTAATTTTTTTTCAACACGTATACATGTACTGGAAAAAAAACGGACACTGAAGAAGTTACGTGGTGACAATCTGTTAAGTTTCATATCTTGCTTGTTTTGTTTTATCTTCTTGTTCTTCGTGTTTACATTTATTTGAAAGAGTTTGTCCTCCTGAACTTTTATGCAATTCATTTTAGATTTATCGAATTTACCTTTAGATTGACCATATAGTCACCATTGTACTGATGTGCCGTAAAACGCTACTACTTACATATTCTGTAACACAGGAATTAATTTATGATAAGTTATTGTTATTTTTCCCTAACTTTCATCCATTTTCACGAATGTTGGCCTGATTTTATTACGGGTGGATCTTTCTCCGCCTCGGGTACAATGACGCAATTGGTCGAGTAAACATTGACAAAATTCTAAATATGAGATTTCACTAATGCCGAAAAGGACAACTTGGTTTTTTTAAAGGTGGTGAAAAATGCAGTCTTTGAAGAAGCATAAGTAGCTTGCAAGATTTACTTCCCTTTTCTATGACAATCATTTTACTCTCAAACGTCCAATATAAAGCTTTGCCGGACGTGCACCTCTAAAGGAAGAAAAATAAATCCTACCGATTTAACGGAGACACATTCAATGACGTTGCGAAAATTCTTTATAAAAAAAAAACTAACTTTTCTAATATTTTGTATCGACTTTCAGCCTAAAGATTACCTCCCATTGTAACAGTCCTCTTTTTGTATATATCAATAAGCTTCATAGTGGAAACTGTATTGTTTGGTGCCAAATTGTATCAATTTATCATTACAGAATTGAAACATAGTCCTTGATATGCAATTAATAATTCCACGAACTAAGAACTAGCCTATGGGTGGTGAAATATTAAATACCATTTTAAATGAATGAAAGTCACTGACTGGCTGAAAATAATTAGCAGAAAAAAATTAGTGGGTGTGGGGTGGGGGTTAAAAAACCCACGAATAGTCAAATTATGCGCAATAGTATTCTTTAACTTAAACCCATTTTTCATTGTACCGTTGTCGCTGCACAGATACTACCGGATGTAAACGGAAAGATTTCTACCGGGTGGAATTTTGATAGAGGGCACCTACAAGGGAATTTTTCAAAACGAGTCTCGGAGCTTATCGCTTTCATCGTTTTAGAAGCCACTAGTGGATAGATCGTGCATAAAATGTAAGCGTGTTTTTCCGGTCTTACCAAGAAAATCTAGTCATTTTACAAAACATTAACATTATGATATATGTGTACTGAATTCGTTGTCTGTGTCCTGTACCCACCTCTTTATTATTTTCGACGTTGATGGACTCAAAGTCTTTCTTAGGTTCCAAATTGAAAGCTTTCCGAACTGTATTATAATCGGCCACTCCGTGATCACGGCCCCTTTGAATATTCAATGCGGCCAAATCCCTTCTAGAAAACTCAAGCGGACCGAACACGCTGTCTGTAATATCATTCAAACAAAAAAGAAATGATTAATATTATTTTTTGTTTCCTTGTTTTTTTTACAGCTTATTTGATCGCGACCAACATTTAAATGTTTACACTCTTTGTAATATTAAATCATGCTGATCGTGACAGGTTGTTTTATACTTCTGGCTACAAATCATGCTGATCGTGACAGGTTGTTTTATACTTCTGGCTACAAATCATGCTGATCGTCACAGATTGTTTTATACTTCTGGCTACAAATTGTGCTTGGGGCATAACTATATTCGGCAATGGGAGATCTTCACACATTTAGCTGTAAATGATGTTGTCGATAATTTTAGTCCTCACTCTTCTCCAACCTGCAACATTTGTTATTCTACAAATTAACAAAAAAGCGTGCGCTCTCACTAAATGGCCCATCAAAATGCACTGCTAGACTAACTATACCATAAATATGGTCACATTTTTCAAAATGTTACATTAAGTTGAGAAAGTGTATGTAAGCTCACCAGTAAGATCATTGACGATGACAGAATCTTCGCGTGCGGCTAGGGTGGACGTCAGTCCTCGAATGTAGGACTCTATGTTGTCCCTCTGAATGAACTCCTTTAAAATGGTTTTTAAACATGAACAAAGTGACATGTTAAATTTAAATGGCTACTCGAGACATGAGAATAAGTTCCCCAAGAAAGTTTACCAACGTTTTGAAGATATGAGTGAAAAAAGTTGTATTCAGGACTTGCTGAAACATTTTTACAATACAGACCAAAAATCGTTCATGTTTAAGAAATATCAAGAGCAAAGGAATACCACATCTAACAGTTGTAAAATGCGAAGGCAAATATTAACTATGAATATAAAAGTAACGACTTTATTTATTATTTGCAAATTATTAACTATGAATGTAAAAGTAACGACTTTATTTATTATTTGCAAATATTAACTATGAATGTAAAAGTAACGACTTTATTTATTATTTGCAAATATTAACTATGAATGTAAAAGTAACGACTTTATTTATCATTTGCATTTCTTCAGCTTGTGGGCATCAATATCAATGTAATTGCCAAAGGTCACCAAGATCATGAATTAGCCATATTGTAATAGCATGATTAAATTAAATTAAATGTGTAACCTTATGATATAGTAAAAATTTCAAAAGCATTTGTACACTGCGTAAATAATGAAAAAATAAATTAATTAAGGTATAACTACTAAGATTTTGCATTTTTATTTAGCATGCCATACCCTCGAATTCCAAAATGTGTTACACAGTCGGACAGCAGCGTACTCGCGGTGGTCGGCCGGCAAAGATCCACTTGATCGTTTATAACGGCAGTCTCTATCCCTACAAATAAGTATGCACCATTATTTCACACAAGCTACGTATACTCGTCATCATCATAGACCGCAATATATTGAAACTATTTATTCAATTAAGTACACTGCTAATATAATCAAAATACGCCAACGTTTTGAAGCAACGCAAAAATGGATGCCAGCTTGCTGAAACTTTTAATATTTGGAGGTTGAAGTTTATTGGTGATATAGTCAAACATTCATCTTTATCACTTAAAGACATGTTGAGTGGAAGAGGAAACGTATCAGATAAGGAAATAAACAAAGAAAGACAAATAGAACAGGTACGTGCCTAACCCATAAACCATGTGGAACGAGAGTATGACCAAATCTCATAGCTGCCGCCTGGAACTCATGTGTTATTCCTGGATGAATACTGGGATCATAACCTGAAAATAATAGTAGTAGTAGCAACAGTAGCAGTTAAAGTAGTAGCAGTAGTAACGGCAAATGTGGAAGTATTAGTGGAGAAGGTGAGGGTTGTGACGAAAGCATAGTAACGAGAATTTCACACATATATGTAAAGGCATATTTTCGCACCTTTCATAGCCTAAGTTCTTTATAACAACATATAAAGCCCATACATAACACTACCTAATTACCTGGTGTAGATTTTTGTCATAAACATTTATTTTACCATTGTACTTAGCGGTATATCCTACATTTGCGCTGTTGTTCATGTCCATGTTTTCGTAGTAAGTTATCAGCAAGAGTTTAAGACTTCTTGAAACTTGAAATTCTATCTCATACTGTATTTCCCACTGCATTTTAGATCGCTGCCAGCTCTGATGTCGTTGTACAGAATATTTGTTTTCCATTAATCCAGATGTCTTTTATCTGAAAATTATACTTATTTATGTAAACATGCACGCCTTAGTTCCAACCGACATAAAAAGTGTGGTAAGTAAACTGATGTGCTGGAAGTCATCCAGTAGAAAATCACAGTGTCCTAAATTGTCCACTCTCATGACCACACTAGCGGTTTATCTTTCACCAGCTTTTTAATTCTTTTACTTCATGATTGGATGTATTTTTAAGATTAAAAAAAGGCGATTTAATTTAACTTTATCGTACAGTCTGACAATCACGTTAGACACTCACAACTTGATATAGTTAACTTTATTGTACGGTCTGACAACCTAGTCTAACCCTCACAAGTTGATATAGTTAACTTTATTGTGCGCTCTGGCAACAAAGTTTGACAATCACAACTTGATACAGTTAACTTTATTGTACGGTCTGACAACAAAGTTTCACGCACAGCTTGATACAGTTAACTTTATTGTACTGTCTGGTAACAAAGTTTGACACTTACAATTTGATACGGTTAACTTTATTGTACGGTCTGACAACAAAGTTTCACGCACAGCTTGATACAGTTAACTTTATTGTACTATCTGGCAACAAAGTGTGACACTTACAATTTGATACGGTTAACTTTATTGTACGGTCTGACAACAAAGTTTGACACTCACAATTTGATACGGTTAACTTTATTGTACGGTCTTACAACAAAGTTTGACACTTACAATTTGATACGGTTAACTTTATTGTACGGTCTGACAACAAAGTTTTGACACTTACAATTTGATACAGTTAACTTTATTGTCCGGTCTGACAACAAAGTTTGACACACAGCTCGATAAAGTTAAATTTATTGTACGGTCTGACAACAAAGTTTGACACTCGCAACTTGATACAGTCAACTTCGATTGTAAGACACAAACATATTCCATATGTTAAACTCGTGTTCATAACAGCACATGTGTATGTATGTATGTATGTATGTATGTATGTATGTATGTATGTATGTATGTATGTATGTATGTATGTATGTATGTATGTATGTATGTATGTATGTATGTATGTATGTATGTATGTATGTATGTATGTATGCGTGTGTATATCTCTTTTCAAGATCTATATATGCATGTATATATTTTGTACGTGCTTAGAGTCACATCGAAATACACAAACGTGATCAGAGACTACTACTGTACAATGACGGATATCTTCAAATCAAGAGAAAATCTCTCATCAGTTGAGTACCTATTTTGGAAAGAGGACAAGCCATACATCACTTTTACAATTTTGCGTGCTTTAGTTTACCTTTATATGGGTATTCTCTCCAGAAATCTATCGTGTTGAAGTTGGTATCAATATGTAGCCACAAGGGTAGCCAATCGTAGAAAACAATCTTCTGGAAAGTAGAGAATCGTATTATTAGCATCACCATAATTAATGTTCGAATACATATACTTGCATTACAGTTTGCATGTACTAGTTCATGGTAATATTGTTAACTGATAGGATCCGATATAATTTCAAGAGATGAATAAAGAGAGCCATCAAGTACAAGTGAAATTTTTGCGGTTATGTAAACTAGTCATTTTTATGTGGCATGCCTAACCATATCGTTTAACTTCCGATTGTGCTCTTTTTATAAGGAAATGTTTTATTCAGATATCTTTCTTAAAAAAATAAAAGATGAAGAAAAGAAAGCAATTTATATGCATGCAAAAAGATTTAATTGTGAATAACACAGTTTTGAAAACCGAAAACAGCTGGAACGTAACAATAAAAACCATTTCCTAAATTGGAAAAATGTGATTCGTCATTAACCAAATACTTTTCTTTAAATATTTTTTTCATCGCTTCTTATGTTTGCGTGAATTGGCGATATTTTGTTTTTTCGCTTGACTTTGTTAATGTTGTCAGAACTTGCCGCGTTGTTTCTTTTTGTAAACCTATTTCAGGCTATAAAGATATCATGTATCGAATTCTAAATTTTGTTCTTTGGAAGACTGAATCTTTTTCCCAGTATTTCACATTTTACCTGATACTGCGCGATGACCTTTGCACGCGCCCTGTTGAATATTTTCTCGTCGTCCCTGACTGGGTCCCATTTGTTCTGTAGGAGAATCCTTCCTGCCTGATAGTTGTGCCATCTGAACCAAAGGACACCTAGGGTCAAAAGGAACGGATTCTCATGACCCCTTGGATTTCCTAAACCTTGAAAATGTTAAATAGTATTGAATATCGAATCAACGGGTATTCTAGGTTTTACATTTTTGTGGTTTTATTTATCTATCTAAGAAATATTTTAAGATGAGAAATATTTTTATTAATATATGTACAAACAGCGCTTACACGATAAATCATATAAAAAGTTTCTAGGATTCGAATAAATATAAGGATGAATGCACATACAGTTTATTTCCTTTCCTTATGTAACAAAGATAAACAGTGTATTAATCTTAAAATACGCTATTACCGAGCTTTATTATGACCGCGTGTAGTAGAAAATAAAAAAAATAGAATAGTTCTGCTCCTAATTTTAGTTACTTACGGTAGAATCTTCGGACTGGTTCCAGCTTGTGGTCCTTTGTCACTGGCGGATTTGCGAACGGAAGTCGAATGTTGTTATCCACGGGAAAGTCCATCATAATTTCGGCAGGGTTCGTGCCTAGCAAACGGCCACCCCGGAACTCCCGGATTGCATCCGTCCAGGCTTTGGCGGGACCGTAGATCAATTGACCATCCAAAAAGGGGGTTATCTCACTCAGCTTGATTATATATATATATATATATATATATATATATATATATATATATATATATATATATATATATATATATATATATATATATATATGAATAAATAATATTTTCATACAGGTTAGAGAATTTTTAATTCGTACAATACAAAGATTCGAACCCGGGTCTGCGGGGTACGGCACCCATCGCCTTGCCTGTAGGCAACAACCCCTATACCATCTCCAACATGCACACATCACCAAAATATGATGCTACAAACTCGCGGGTGTAGGTATTCGTACGTAGCAAACACACCCGCATGTCGACCCAGTAATAATTTCTCATCTAAGTACAGTCACTCCAGATTCCTACTACAGAAATCAAGGTATATAGAGGTTGTTATATAGAGAATTACAAATATACACCAAACATAGCGGAAAGTGCTACCCCTGGATACTACAGGAGAATGCTTGATAACATTAACAAAACATTTCAATACAAATAAATAATATTGTCATACAGGTTAAAGAATTTATATATATATATATATATATATATATATATATATATATATATATATATATATATATATATATATATATCTGTGTGTGTATTAACCAGTATGCAAAAAATGTGAAGGTCTATAGTAAATCATACTTCTGTATTACTGACTTGGATTATGTCATAATGTAACTGTCTTATTAACAGAGGAAATGGCAGTTGTATGTATAGTAGTTCTGGTCGTAAATCGTGAAGATGGATTTACAGTAAAGGATTTTGTCGGTAGTGATGTGTTGTGAGGTGTATCGCTTGTTGTGGTAGGATATTAGTGAAGACCATGATAACGATGATGATAGTGGTGGTAGTAGAATTAGTATTTTATATGAATAAATACTTAGTAAACGTGTTACTAAATCACCTGTTGTCTGGGATTATTTGGTGAGTGCCCTGTATTCTGATCATATCGGGTTCTTCTAAGCGGCATCTCCAGATCTGATTTACTCTCTGGGTTCAGTATGTGTTTTGGAGGCACTTTTATATTGAAGTACTCAATCGGACATCCAGGTCCTTGAGCATCCATTATCTCCTCCACAAGCTGCTGGCCTACATCATTGCGAGTTAGTTGAAATATATATATATATATATATATATATATATATATATATATATATATATATATATATATATATATATATATATAGAGAGAGAGAGAGAGAGAGAGAGAGAGATAGATATAGAGAGAGATAGATAGATAGATATATAGATATATATGTATAGATATATAAACTTATATATAAACTTATATATAAACTTATATATATATATATATATATATATATATATATATATATATATATATATATATATATATATATATATATATATATATATATATATACGGTTTGGCTCCATAGATTGTAATTAAAAATCGTAGAATGTTTCTACAACAGATAATAGTTAGGAAATCTAAATGACCTAAAGGCTCCTTCAAACATCCAGATCTTCATAATACTGTACGATCTCCTTCATTAAAGAATTAAGTATTCAGCTAAACTCATAAGGGCTGATTTTCATGTCAAAAATATTTGCAATTGGTAATATTATGATTCAGGTAGATGTATACATTCAATCTTGATTTTGCAGCCGAATTTATTTCATACACATTTAGAGGGTATACACCTTGAATATGACAGATTCGTACCAAAGTAGACCAGCATGGCGGTACGTCCGCGGTATGAAATCCCCGTCTCGCCTTGATGGGCAGCCTGGCTGATGTCAAACGGGTTGGGGTGGTCTTTGCCAGAGGGTTCATACACACCATCGGAGTAACTGGCCTTGCTCACTCTTCTCAGGGGAGTATCTGAATAGTAATCTCTGGGATAACATCTCCAATACTGTACGCAAGAATTTGTTACTTATTACGAGCCAATATTAAAATCAAATTTGTGCGAAGCAAAAATGCTCAATTTATTATGTATTTCATAATGAGATATTTAAATACATCAGTTGGAGAAAAATTATATCGCCAGTGGCGATATCACTTTTGGAAATATTTTCTTTTTCCAGTTAGGAAGTATATCTGCCCTTATGTATGTTATTGAGGCATGTATTTCCATATTTTGGCCTATTTCATTTATTCTTCTTCTTTTCCTTCTCTCTCTCTCTCTCTCTCTCTCTCTCTCTCTCTCTCTCTCTCTCTCTCTCTCTCTCTCTCTCTCTCTCTCTCTCTCTCTCCATCAGGATGAATAAATCTTAAAATGTGTCCAGACTGTTGACCCTCTAGTATACATTTATGTAATCAATGAGTAGGCGCCATCAAGAATGTCTAAGAATAAACTCCAAAAACCAAAAAGTAGGCTTCAAGTATTAATTTTGTTAATAATTAGTTTTCAAAACGAATCATGCAAATTGTCAGTGATTCAACTTTCATGACCTGTTGCTATTCGATATTCTGCGTCACCATACACTATGGACTATCGTATTCCTGTTACACTCAACGACAAATGATAAACATTTTAAAAACACTCTTGATTACATATAGTAATAAAATTGTTTAAGTAGTGATTTTAACTGGCATCATAATCATGTCTGAAAACGGTGGAGAAATTAGGCATTGATTAGTGTCGATTGCAAACAGAAGTTAAGTGACGATCGAAATTTGGGTATAGAGTCTGTTACCGAAATAGACTGCAAGCTTGCCAACACGCAAACATTCACGTCTGAATGCAAAAATAATCAAAAATAAAAACCAAAATCATTACAAGTAAACTTACAATCATTAAAATCTATTATTTAATGATGTTACTCTCTAAAGTCTGTTGGACCGCTCTGTCATGTTTCTACACTACCCCGACACCCGCAATGTCCACTGTATCAATCCGCGCAAGAAATGTTTTAACGAAAATAAAAATCTTCGTTTTTGTATGAAAACATTCATTAATTTGACAAAATACAGAATTTGAAGCATTATATATACAATCTAAATTTTTAAAAAGTCCCTATCCTAATATTATTGTAAAATTTCGGAACTTCTTTTTATTCATGTAGTAATTCAGCCTTTAATCGCATTGACACATAACGGATAAACAAATCATTACAAATCGACGGTTTGTACCTTAAAAATATTTAACATAAAGAAAATCTACGTTTTTTTTAAGTAGAGATAAAGAAATATTTCACCAGTGAAGTGGATACATTTTATATTGTCACTTGTGGCTTCGCTACTTGTGACAATACAATGTTTCCATTTCACTCGTGAAATATTTTCTTATATCTACTCGACAAATCCAGATATCCTCTATATATTGCTGAGGGTGGACAGCAGCTAAAGGCAAAAATAGAAGCTATAGATTCCTTGTAACATTCGTAGGATATGTATGTGTGCATAGGATTTAGTGGCACGTCCGCACAATACTGATTATATGGTCCTGATTAAGAATTAAGTCCACAAATGGAAAGATAAAGAATTACAAACATTAGGAAGATAAAGTCTTCCGAATAAGCATAAACGTGTAGAACTACAAGATAAAATGTACAGATGTTAAAATTCTGTACAAGATATATAACATATACGGTTCGATGCATGGAAGCTTCATCGAGCTAAATTCAACGAAAACGATTTGAGAGACGAGGGAGGGAGAAGGGAACAATGATTTGATAGATCTTATACGTTCCTGTGCATGAATGAGGTAATCCAGTTTTCTTGCTTTGTTTTTATTTATCCTAAAAGACAAAATATTATAACTAGCACCTGCTTCTTTGAGCTGAATAAATCACAACGTTATCGAAAAACACTAGCTTTGCTTTTAAACATAAAATATGAAACCTACTAGACTAGCTGCACTAGATGTATATAAGATGATGGGATTGGTGTGGAGCCATTAGAACCAAGTTTTTTTTTTGTTTTTTGTTTTTTTAAACACAAAAACAATATAAGTGGTCAATATTCAAGATTCTTCGTGTGTCACGTTTCCTTCATCATCGCTTAAAATGAGTATTTACTGTTTTTAGCATAAGTATCTTGTTGTAAATTATTATTCGTTACCTGCCGCTCCCCAGTCCGGGTTATTCAGATTGTTGTACCAGCCGTCATAAGGAGGATATTCATGTTCATCGCTTTCACATTTTGCACAACCTGCAACCAGTCCACAGATGTTCATCCATGCTTTTCCGTATTAAATGCTTGTACGATATAAAACATATGACAGCGCTATTTTTCCTATCACAGAGAAAACCATTAAATTGCTACTGATTACACAAATCAGTCTAAGGCTAAAGGGGTATGATTTTGCGTAGTATATATACATATATACATATATAAGTATATATATATATATATATATATATATATATATATATATATATGTATATATATATATACCTTTTGCTTTTTTACGTTTCTTCTTTACATTTCTTTCCGCAATAATTCCGAACGTGTTTCACGTCATAAATATTCTGCTCAGATTTCAATTAAAATTTTAACTGAACTCATGTATAGTTTTAGCGTTTATGATCTCAAGAGTTTTGTCAATAAGGACAATAGTTCTCTTAAAATTAAACAACTGTTACAAATGAATTCATTTTTCATACAGTAGAATTTACATAAAAGCGGTGTTGCTTTCAGTGCAAAAAGATATAAGATAGTGAGCTGATTTTCATATCTCTTTGTCAGTGACAAATAACACCTGTTAGCATAAAGATACGTTAGTTATAAGATAATATATAATAATCCGTTACACTATATATCTTACAATTACCCATCATAAGAATACAGAAAATAGCAATTATTCAGAATCTCACAAATACTGAAACGATAGCTACAATGTTTTCAGATACATATCATTATTATGCTGACATAGCAAACAAGAAAAGAATTTAAAATCTACAACGAACAAAGTAACAAATTTCGAATTAACAAATAATAAGATAATTTCATACCTGTAGCGAAGAGAATATAACTCCCAGGAATGCAGACACAATTATGCTTGAGTATGCCTTCCGAGAGATGCATTGTAGAGTTTCATGTGCGGCATATGCCAAACTTTGACGAAAATGAACATATCGAAAGAGCGAATAGCATAACTCTTGGTACTAGACAAGATGATATTACTCCCCATATTCGTTAAGTCTAAGGAAAAGACAACTCATCCCGAGGCAGAGCTCATGCTTCTCTTGACGTTACATATCAAATGTTATATGTATTTGATTGACATAAAGGAAACCGGAAGAAATTCCGCTGATTGAGTTTCTTTACCGTAACACAAATGTTATATATGTTATTTGTCCCTGATTGAGAGAAAGAGAGAGAGAGAGAGAGAGAGAGAGAGTCAACTAAATTATCTGTATGCTAACAGGTATTATCTGTCCCTAACTGACATAGGGAAACCGGAAAGTTGGCTATCTGATATCTTTTTGCACTGAAAGAAACAATACTTTATAGCCAATACCTAAATTCAAATTTATGAAAATTTACAGCAAATTCAGTCGTAACACAACACTTAGCTTTGTTCATTTACTGTACCTGTGAGGGTTCAAAGCTATTAAAAGTGCAGATGTTTGTAGTATGAGTAACTTTCCCTATAATTAGTTATTATGACCTATGACCGTGTCTGCACTGTCATTATTATAACCGTACTTTGTGTGTTTTCTGTGGTTATATCCTGATTCTTCTTTCCCATTTATGTACTGTGTGTTCGTGTTCATGGCTAGTGACAAGCGCTACTGAAGCCAAAATGTTGTCGTTCTTTTAAATAAATATATAAATACAATAGGTTATGATTGGCATTTTTTTGACGCTTTTCAATATGATATATGAGCTTTCTTGCGTGACTCCTTTCCTTGCGACACAGATTTCATGCTATCCAGTTGCAGGAAAGCTAGGAACCGATGTCGGCTTTAAATTTAATTTCTAAGGAAATAAATTAAATTTCTATTTTGAAAGTTTAATAAGATGAGAAGAAAATCCCTTCCCAACAATAAAACATTCTGTTTTTAAATAAAAAAACTTACTCCACTTTTATAAGAAGAATACTCAAGGGGAGTAAATCTTGCAGGAATAAATGTAAAAAGAATTCCTTATAAAATCAAATATGGTGTAAGGTTCGTAAGAATCCGCTTCAGAGTTTCGTATTTTTTGCACAGGGTTCAAAAATGTTGTGAAAGGGTCCTCCGCAGATTTTCCGCCACTGGTCAGCCTTGTTGTGAAAAAAATAATCTATATCCTAGGGGAAGTTGAAAGAGCCTATAATTTCTTTCCTGTGATGTCTAAATGATGGGGTGGGGGGGGGGGGTGTCGATATAGATTTTAGAGTACACGGCTAGGCCTTACTTCTGATGTGCTTCTCATAGAAGAATACTTGCTCTGCATAGCTATTCTCACTTTCTGAATTTGAGAGGTAAAAGAAAAGAGCCGATAACGTCTTTTAATTTTTGGATATTTTAAAATTTCATAAGTGCACTTTCAGAAAATATGGTTGCCTACTCTGAGAAAACAATTCATTTCTGTATTTTAAGGACAGGCAAATTTAGTGCACTTTGTGCTATTTCAGGTACAGTTCCCAGCACACAAAAGCAGTCGCTGTTACCAGCTGTCCGTTTCAGACAGCACATGGTTTTCCTAATAGTAAGAAAAAATAAATGTTAGTTGGTATTTTAAAGTTGAGAAATATATTTCAAAGGTAAAGCAGTCCAGTAACAAAATCTTGTACAAAATGGTCAGAAGTGTGTACATATTTTGATACACAGGTTGTTTTTTTGTTTTTTTTTTCTATTAATCAAACAAAGTACCAAAATGACTCTTCGATTTAATTAAGGTATTTGATATATCTCAATTATTGTTTGCATAAGTACTTTACATACACACTGACATACAGGTTTACCTGTATCGATAAACTTTACACTTATTGTAATGATTCTGCTCTTTTTGTGTATTTGTATGTGTCAGTTTGTATATATCCTTTTTATGTAAAATGTTTCTCTTTCTTCTTATCCTAAAATAAAGAAGTTTAAAAAGATGAATGTAATTCCAAGTAGATGAAAGGCATGTAAATGTGTGTTAAGATTTTTTGTATTGTGAGAGTTGTAGAGGAAACTACTTTGCCCTGTAACTTCTCCACTTTTAACGGTGCTCCATAACTCCGGAGCGGAACCTAATAGTCTCGTTCCGCCTGTGTGAACGAAATAAGTATGGAATAAGTTATTCTCGTTTGTAAGAAGGAGACCCAAAGGGATAAATCTTACTGGAATAAATTTATTCGAAATGCCTTATAAAAACCAATATGGCGGAAAGGCCCGTAATAGTCTAGTTCAGTCCGGGAGAACGAGATAAAGATAGTCCAACAACAGAATATCCATATCTCTATCTCGCAGACGCAACGAGATTATTACGGCACATCAGTTGTAAGCAATTCATTACATTTGCAGTCTGGTACCGTGCCTTCTTCGCAAAGTTCGTAACATCGTGGAGGTCGCAGGGTAACAGATAGTCCGATAAATCAGACCCCCAAATCTGTGTTGATACTGATGGACTATGTGTGGGTATGATATCACCTATTCAAAAAATCGATGAATCGTTTGCAGACAAATCTGTCCGAAACATATTGATATTCGTTTTAGACACTTACCGGTATTTCTCGCGTTCTTTCTTGAGCCACCGTTGGTTGAAGGGTCCTTTTGTCAATATGTACAGAATATTTCCGGATCAAATCCTATCTCTGACGACTTGTAAATCCACGTTGAATAACATAGCCATATATCCTGTGGCCATTTTGAATTTCTAGCTACATAGGGCTGTTACCAAATACCATTAAGCGTCTAAACTGTGCGCGCGTGTGTTCCGGAAAGATTTGTATGTAGCAAAATTGCACATTTGAATGAACATGTGACATCAAACCAACAAATCGTTCATTAGTATCAACACAGATTGGGGGGGGGGGGATGATTTATCGGAATATGTAACAGACTATTATACATATAGATACGTAAAGGATGTACTGCCCAGTTGTCCCTATACAGACTATTCTATTTTGGCAATGGGATTATATTATCAAAGGGAGATAAACACTGTGAGGCGTATGATCATAACACTGCACATAGATGTGTGGTACCCTTTTGTAAAAATATGTGAAATATGGATGCATCATTATAATTTGATCGTCTAGCAATCTAGATATACCAGTGACGACTTTTATTTAGATCGTTCATTATGATGTGTAGAGTTGCTGTTTGGTTTTTAACGGCACTTTGAGTACTAAAGTGTGTATTATGTAAAATTGATAAGGCAAGTATAAATATATAGTACTCCACTTTGAATGTGGTAACTCTTACACACCACTTCGAATATGGTAATTCTTAATCTTTATCATTCACACATCTTAATCATATCCATATTAAAAGTTATGACATGATTAACAACATATTTTCCATTTTTGCTCAGAATTTTCTCTATTTATTAATATTACGAAATAATAATAATAATAATAATAATAATAATAATAATAATAATAATAATAATAATATGCTGCTGATGATTATTATAACAGTTACAAATATATCATGATCATGATTATTATTATCATTATCATCATCATAGCCATGATAGCATAATTGTAACTATAGTGATCATCATGATTATTATTTATGATTTGTATAGCATATACCATTCTCATTTTGGTTTTTCAGTGCAGTTCAGATTATCAGTTATTGTAACGCAAAGCTTGCTTTTTCTTTCTTTATTCTTTCTTTTGCCAATTGTTTCAATTTAAAGATCACCTCGATATATTTCTGAAACTGGGTCGCTTCTGAATAAGTTGTCCCAAAACTCAGTATGCCAATCAGAAGGCCTTCTTCGAATTGATAGATCGCCAGTGTGTGTGTGTGTGTGTGTGTGTGTGTGTGTGTGTGTGTGTGTGTGTGTGTGTGTGTGTGTGTGTGTGTGTGTAGATAATGCCGATCCCTTTGCACTAATGCCATCAGTACAAGGGGTGGGTGTGCTCTGATCACAATCAATTAGTCAATCAGATACCATACTCATGTCAGATCAATATAACGAAAGCTGTAAGTGGAAATCCATAACCAGGTTAATATAAAAGAAACAAAATGTGAACGAGTCCTAATTAAAGGATGCGGAAATACCAAGTATACAGACACGTAAATATGCATGAATATTTCGCAGCATGAATGTGAGCACTGATTCCTGCATACAGTTTATGACATATGAAAGAAGTAACAGAAAGTGTGGGAGTTTTCGTGTGATTTAATTGCCAAAAGAAATTTGTCTGATTCGGTATTTTCATGTTATTATTTTTGTTAATGTGTCAACATTCAAGATTATTTCTGAATATCATACCGAGAGAACGTTGTTTTATTAGATGAGCTTGGTTTAAACCCTGGTTAACTACATAATGCATTCTTAAGACATGTACTATTGAAGGCTGAACGAAGTGGACTCCATTCTCTGACGACAATCAACCAACTGAGCTTGTAAGCAGGGTTTCCGGGATGTGGCATTTTCAGCTGGTGTTATTGTTTTGAATATTTGAAATGCTACAGCTAGGATGAAAATGTAAATACCTCGAAAGAAACCATCTAAGTATACCGTAATGCACTCGCTTATAAGTCGATTCCAACTGCAAAAACATATCCTGATCTGCTTGCACATAATACCCCAGCAGATCAGGGCCTATGTATTGACACAGATCTGCTGGTGCATTATGCAACAGTAGATATGGGTCTGTGCAGTTTGCAGTTTGACTCAACTTATAAGCAAGTACAGACGATACTAAATGTACCTGTAGTTTTACAGCTACCCTGTAGTAGGAAATAAATTGGGTTAGGATTCTGGGAAACAACTATTTCAGCACGAGTGTTCATCACGATTTTTTTAAAATAAATATTTCGCTAGTTCTTTTTTCTCTAAGTGTTATTCCTGTACCATAAATCCTGAACGAATAGTGATTAATCATTAAAGGTTTTGCAAGGGCAAGGATTTAAATTTATATTCCATGATACTTATCACACATGAAAATAGACTAATAAATTTATATTCCATGATACTTATCACACATGAAAATAGACTAATAAATTTATATTCCATGATACTTATCAAACATGAAAATAGACTAATAAATTTATATTCCATGATACTTATCACACATGAAAATAGACTAATAAATTTATATTCCATGATACTTATCAAACATGAAAATAGACTAATAAATTTATATTCCATGATACTTATCACACATGAAAATAGACTAATAAATTTATATTCCATGATACTTATCACACGTGAAAATAGACTAATAAATTTATATTCCATGATACTTATCAAACATGAAAATAGACTAATAAATTTATATTCCATGATACTTATCAAACTTGAAAATAGACTAATAAATTTATATTCCATGATACTTATCACACATGAAAATAGACTAATAAATTTGTATTCCATGATACTTATCACACATGAAAATAGACTAATAAATTTATATTCCATGATACTTATCACACATGAAAATAGACTAATAAATTTATATTCCATGATACTTATCACACATGAAAATAGACTAATAAATTTATATTCCATGATACTTATCACACATTAAAATAGACTAATAAATTTATATTCCATGATACTTATCAAACATGAAAATAGACTAATAAGTATATGTATTATGCAGGATATATATTCTGTTTAACACTAAAATGTGGATACTTATTCTTGATATGACTAAATATGAAACATTTCTCTTTGGATAATGAAAGAAAGTTCACTCTATTAAAGTAGCAATGCACTAACACAATGTTGACAAGAATCACAATGTTTAACAAATATCATATCGTGATAATGTGCCTTACTTTACATAATGATAACACGTTATTATAGTATCTTATCTTTCATACTTACCTAATATGTAGCTCGCCAGAATCATGATAATATGTATCAACATCGTTAATTTCTTCATACTCCTTGTCCATACCACATATATCCAATATTGTTCAGAGTTTGTATGCTAACTGTTTGTACATGCCGACACAGTCTTTGGACCTGTATAATGTGTTAACCCAATGTAACACTCGGAAGCTGACGCACTTGTTTATCGTGATTATAGTACTCACACCCTTTCCTTGTTCTTAACAGGCTTGTCTTCGTCAATGATTTTACAACTAGGCAAGATGTTTTATCTTCGGGCTATCCCTGTTAAATTATCTCATCGTGTACTTCTAACAAATCTTGTAAAAAATAAATCGATGGGCTTAAGTTTGGCACCAAAATTGAAATTAAAAGATATAGTGACAATAAAGTTTAAGATGCATGAAATGCCTTGAAGTTTATCAGTTTGAAATAATAATTTAATTGTAAATATATTTACAGCTAGTCTTGAACTAAAGCAAGAAGTAGTATCCGTAAAAGATTACCCTAGTGACTTCTAAAAGCAGTAAAAAAAAAAACAAAGTAAAACTAGAGTAGTCTGCCCATATACACCGTCTATTTACTAGAATCATAATTGTCCGGAAGGACTGGAAAAGAAAAGCTTATTCGTATCCATCTTATCGGCTCTAAAATCTAATCTACCATTTTAAAGGTAATGAGCTATTTCACTGAATTTAACTTGTTCTTTGCCCACCCCCATTTCCTCTTTAATAGGGGTGTAAGGCAAGGAGTGGCTGTATTTTGACCCCCTTTTACGAAACTAATCTACTGCAGCGTCTGGAATAAAGTATTTTTTCCGTTACAAAAAGGGGTATTCTTAAAAGTAAACTAAAATCAGTAATATCTAAAGAAATTCTTCTAAATTAATTTATACTTTGTGAATCTTTTGTGTGTAAATTAGCCAGTTCATAATTGAATACTTTAAAAAAAACAAAGTGCGCATTCGAGAAGAAAAGCTTCGTGAAAACGGGGCACGAGAAGGTACTTTGATCCTATTTCCGCAATCTTTGCCACAGTCCTGCTTGTGTTATCGTATTACATATAATGTTGTATTGCTGTTTCCAATGAATTTAGTACCACATCTGGGGTTCAGCTGTGGTCGGGATTTAACTATAATGTTGTTTACTTCGGCCATCATGAAAAGTTAAGAAATTGAAGGCAGTGGTGGAATGCCTTATCGCGATTCACTAGGACGACAGTATGGTACCTTCAGAGCCTTATCGCGATTCACTAGTACGACAGTATGGTACCTTCAGAGCCTTTATCGCGATCCACTAGTACTACAGTATGGTACCTTCAGAGCCTTATCGCGATTCACTAGGACGACAGTATGGTACCTTCAGAGCCTTATCGCGATTCACTAGGACGACAGTATGGTACCTTCAAAGCCTTATCGCGATTAACAAGTATGACAGTATGGTACCTTCAGAGCCTTATCGCGATTCCCTAGTACGACACTATGGTACCTTCAGAGCCTTATCGTGATTCACTAGTACGACAGTATGGTACCTTCAGAGCCTTATCGTGATTCACCAGTATGACAGTATGGTACCTTCAGAGCCTTATCGTGATTCATTAGTATGACACTCGCTAATCATACTATATATGATCTGTCTAATAGCGACGGCATGGTACCTTCATAGCCTTATCCCTGATTCACTAGTACGACACACGCTAATCATACGATATATGCTCTTTTTACTGGCGACAGTATTTAATATAGTTGCTTTGAATATGACGAGAAGCCTTAAATTAACAGGATTATAAAGCTTTTTTTAATTCGTTTATTTCGTATGCCTGGATTTTCTTGAGATTATTACCGATATTTGAGTTCATGGGCATGTCCCTGATAATAAATGTGGTTATATTGTCTTCACAGAGGGATCATTGCTGGAATGGTTTCAGATATTCAGTTTGAAGCAGGCACGACATCCACGAAAATGTGTACTTCACGAATAAAATACAATTTAAAGTACTTCTCGAGTAGAGATGTCAATATCGTCATATCAACAGTTTAGCGCCGTCTTTGAACACACCTGAAGAGCAAAATGAGCTAGATTATATCACGTTGCTTCAAGATTGGCAAGCCCATTGTAAGATTTCCTTACAACCCTTTGTAACATTCCGTTAATACACGATTTCTTGCACCTAGAAAGAATTGTGGTACTTTAATCATTTCAGAGTAAAGGAGGGAAGAGGGGAAGACTTTAATCTGATATAACTCTCATTAGGGGTTAAAGTGTTTTCCTTTCAGTGCAATGTTCAAGTATTATTTTTTGTCATAGTGCTGAAGGCCTAATGAATACATCAAGAATCTGACACTGTAAATAGTATTATTTTACTATTGTGACTGTTTATGCATCACTGACAACATTGGTCTTTTGAAATGGCAATATTACAGTGTGATATTTAGTGAAGTATATAGTGTATTTTAAATGCAACAAATTTGCTTCCAAAGCCTGCAAAAGACACAGCTAGGAACATCAAATACTTAATCACAGTTTCCAGAAAGGATGAAAATATTCAAGCTGTTGAATCAACAATTTTAAATTCGGCAAAAACTCGTGGAATTATAACTTAGTATGCTGCAAATGGATTTAAACTAATTTAACGATTTTCTTATCAATCATAATAGCATTGCTTTAATATTCTTATTTCATACAAAACACGTATTTCTTATATGCAATGATAGATCAGAGGACATTTAAAATTTAATTAGATTACACTAAAAACGTGGGTAAGCATTCTGTACAGAAGTTAAAATAATCAAAAGACCCGAGAGTCCCATTGTCAGGTAACACGAATGATGGAATACACTGACGACAAGAGAATAGTTTGCAAAACAGTTTGATAGTATATTAACAATAAAATCAATCAAAGTTTGGCTGTATCAAGACTGCATCGTTTTATTTTATTTGAACTAGAAGAAAGGTCATAAGATTTGGGCATGGACATTGCAATAATTACACCATGCTAGTATACATGTGCACATACACTAACAATTAAAAATACTGTACTTTTTATTCACAATTTAAATTGTTTAAATGCATTATGTTTTCCCTTGAAAACACAGAGTCAGGCTATGAATTCTGTGTACATCAAATAAGGGTCTATCCTTATTTTACAGTAAATAGAATAAACAGCTTCCTAAGAATACTGTCCCACACAAAAGCTTGAGAAAAAAAAAGAGAGCAATAACAACAAAGGAGAGAAAACTATAAGAAAAATTTTATTCAATAAGAAAAATGTAGAATGAAAAGATGAAAAGTGGTAAAATTACACGTCACATATTATATGGGTTTTTTTTCTTCTTCTTTTAAATATTACTCTGATATCTAGCTTAACTAAATGCAAATAAATCCAAACAAATACATTTGTATCTGAGTTGAAAACTTGGAATACTCAATAGGTCTAAATGAAGATATTGTCCCATTTGGTTTAACTATATCTAGAGAATGATATTGGGTATAGCTAAGGAAATCATGCATAGATGCACTGATTTCGGTTGAAATGAACATAATAAACATGACAGAAACAAATTACAATTTCATGATATTGCATCGTTAACAGTTCTTCATAATTTAGAAATTTTCAAACTGATGATAGTATGTTGGCGATTCAAATTTGTTCAGTTCTTTACAAGCCTTTTCAACAGCCAATGTCAGAGGCTGAGGTCCAGAGCTAAACACACCTAGTCGACTCACCTGAAATAAAGTAATTGTATCAATAGATGCCTTTCAACATATTATAGTCATCTTTTAATCTTAGAAAACTTATTTCCGCTTGTTATTAGAAGACAAGATAATAAAGAGGCATTAGGTGTGCATTTTACAAACTAGTGTTTGATATGGCTTGTCTTCTATCCAAGTGTTATAAATTAACTTCTTTCTTATATTCAAGGCTGTGAGATGCCTTGCTCGATTCCGCATGTTCTGGAAGTCTGTAATCTCTGCTGTTTAATCATTAATTATGATCCCAAAAGCTATACACACTGTTTTTAATGAACTTTTCTCAGCAGGACAAGTTGAATATTAGCAGGATCTCTCCAGATCTATTGAATATACTGGCAGGTATGGCTTCATTATACGAGAAGACCAGACCAAAAAAGCTGGTATCCTACACATATTTAAGTAATATAGGAAAGAAGAAACTAGAATTGCAGTTTTTGGTTTAGATCTATTAATAGATGTCTTACATTACGGTGTTCATGTCTGAGGGATGCTAGGAAATCCAGGAATCGGGGGCGTCCAAAATGAGTCGTGGCTCTCAGTCCTGTAAATATGCTTTTACCTGCAATTTTCTTGAAATGTCTTTCGCACAGGTACTGTGTCGTATAGAGAAAACAGTATTAGTCGTAAAAAGATAAATGCAATGTAGGTTGGTGTTGTAAATAAAAAATGGACAACAGACGAAAACTTAGAACGATCTTGAATTTGAAGATTAAAGATATATTGTAGAGATGTTTACAGATAGGCACACGCATGGTTAGAATCTTTTAATATATATACAGCATTCAGACCACTCCTCTTCCTTTGTAATGTATATTAAGTAATGTCTGACATCAGAACTAAGTTGTCTTGTATCTTCCCAACACTTGTAAGTAAAGCAAACTATGTTTATATAGTTTTAGATCTCTGTTACCGCTGAATAATTGAAATTAATCTGCTATACTTTAATACATCCTGATCTTTAATATAAGCGATATTTTACGTACTAGCATTGAAGTTCTCAGATCGTAATTCTTTTTGAACTGCGTGACAAATATGTGAACTTCCACCAGGTCTTTGCTATCACGATTTTCCACCTCACGGATTATATCTGTCATCCATTCGAACTGCTTCTGAGTTCGTGTTACCCAGAGAAAATAGATCTGAAATCAAAGAGCATCCTTAAAGGCCCCTCTACAAGATTAGGAAAGCATGCTATATTACAAGAGTTTATTGTCCTCTTTCTTTGTCTCTATTTTTTTATTTTTCGTTTTCACAGTTATGTATTTTATGTCTACTACTCAAATCGATATCAGAGCATTGTGATCAATTACATCACTATCATTTGTTTGTACCTCTGCAATATCTGAAAGAATACAATAAGTCTTGTGGCCGCTTTAGTTAACTAGTTTGTTTTATAATTGTTGCAATATTTGAATATTGTGTCCAACCTACTTTTTCTGGAATCTTATGGCAATCAATACTATAATAGCTGTAATTCAATATTTGACGATTATCTGCCAATCTTATCAAAAGAAACCAAAGTATGATATATATATATATATATATATATATATATATATATATATATATATATATATATATATATATATATATATATATATAAACCCCTTAGTGTATCAAGGTGGTATCTGCAATTGACGTCAATTGCAGATGGCACATTGATGCACTAAGGGGTTGAATATATATATATATATATATATATATATATATATATATATATATATACTCACCTTTTTACATGCGAAAGGAATGTTGATGGCCGACTTGTGCACAATATCCTTCAGAATGGAGGCAAATGGAGTGACTCCGATACCTCCACCGATCAGAACAGAGAGGTCGTATCGGTACCAATCCTGGTGACCCTCCCCAAACGGACCATCCAAGTAAATCTACAAGAATCACCAATTGATTATCTCCACAAAATAAGCTTTGGCAACAAACAAAAAATGACGCTTCAATATTGTGGTGCGTAACATTTACAATGTTACACAGCATCAATGGATATTTCTGGCAAGTACAATGAAACTTCTATATTAATACGGTAAGAATTCAATCTTTTGAAACAACTACATGACATAATTCGACAAATATTCACAAATGTAATTAAAACAACAAACTTAGCGTAAATGTGGGATAATGAAGAATTTTGTTCACTCTGTGATGCACAAAAAAACCCAACCATATGGGAAAAATCTCAATTGCAAAACATTATGCAACATGTAGCCAACAAAAAAAACAACCACAAAAAAAAACAAGTTAGATAGTCTCATTATTAATGACAAAAACTAAAAAACTGAGTTTCATTCAAATGAGGATTGTAAGAGATCTATTTAAACGGTCTTTATCTTCTGGTAGTTCTCAGTAGATTCAGGTGATATTTCACATGGATTCAGGCTATACATCACCTGAGATTCTGTTTCTAATTTTGTCCACCAATCGGTAGGCAAATATACTTTTTATTTCTCAAAAATTACATTTAAAAGAAGTCACAATTAATATATATGTATATATATATATATATATATATATATATATATATATATATATATATATATATATATATATATATATATATATATATATATATATATATATATATATATATGTAAATGCTTGTAACTCATGAGAAAGGTCATCACTAGAAAAGACAAGGACTTGACATAAAGCGAACTAACTGCTAAAGGCTTTGTACAACTTTTCATGGAAACCTATCTGTATTTCCTACCTTAGGATAAGACGTATTCCTGTTGTGGGCAAAAGTTTCTTGAATATTCTTGGTCCAGGGCCCCACAGCTCGGATATGCAGGCTTAAACATCTTTCATGCGGGGCAGATGACAGAGTGAACGGGTGAAACTCGTGCTTGCCCAGGGCCTCACAAGACATACGTACCCACTGTCCCGACTTGTGCTGAAAACCAGGAGGCTTTTTTATCTTTAAGGCGATGACATCTGCCAGAATAGAAGAATAACCAATGAGCTGAAAAAGCTTTATTAGATTTAGTAGCAAAAGCATGTCATCATTATTCCAAATCGTTTTCCAATAAAATGTATGCACGACCATGGATTTAAGATATAAATACCATTTTGCTGAGTAGTTCTTTTGGTTTGCTCAGAATCTTCGAATTCATATTTAGATTGCCAGTTTTCCTATGAATATGCAGTCTGTAGTTTTCCTTGTACTGAAATGATTACACTCACAATTGCATGTGAATATATATCAAACATGGAAATATGAGAATTTATAAATAAAGATCATGAATACATTGTTTTGACTACAGATGAAATTGCACAATGACCCGTATATGATATATAGAATATTAAAAACTTGAGTTAAGCTCTGTGGAAAATGAACGGAATGAATCAGTCCAGTAGGAGGGCTAGATGAAATTACTATCAACATGCAGAAAATACTTGCTAAGCTAAAGCTTTATTAAACCTAATCAAGAAGAGTATTTGTGGCGTTATTGAAAGTCGTCCTCTGCACATTATTTTGCGTCGAGACAGATGTGATGCGTCTTGATGAGTAATTATAGCAACTTCAGTTGTATCTTCTTGCATTCAGAATTATGCTTCCAGTTTCAAAGGAAAGTGGAATCAAACATTTACATGTGAATAAGTGTTTGGCAAAATGCGGTGTCTCCCTGTGAATGGTATTATTAGGATATAACTTTCTACTTAATGAGGTTAGACAAAAACTCCTATCATACCCAAGTGCAAACTCACGACATATAGCGATGCATGTATTTTACTACAGCTTCAGTTCATTACAGCAACTGATGTAAAAGATATGTGAATTTCAAAAACTTTAACACTTCACCTTAACGTTATTGATGCCACCACAGCAGAAGTTGACTCTAGAAAAGTGATACCTATGTCTCGCCAATTGCAGCAGAGACAAGAAGCAAAGCACAAAGATATTTCAATCAATTGTTGCATCAAGATTTATGCACAAATTCTAATGACCATCCGCTATTGTATTATAAATGAAAACTGACACTGACCTGAGGGTAAAATTTCCGCCTTGAGCACTCGTAAATGAATTTTAATTCTACTGATGCTGACAAGACTGTCCATGGTGTACCATATCAGAGGACCCAAGAAGAAACAGTGAAAGGACATTTCTTCAATCATCTGTCTGCTGCCGTGAACTAGTATCAATCCATATATTACGATATAAAGCTTGTGGGTCCGCCAAAAGGCATCAAACAGATATCTGCGAGCATAGGGTAAAGCAAACACGTACATCACTATCACTAGTAAACACAGTGCTATTCCGGACAGTCCTGAAAATATAAGCAAGAATGTCTTATCTGCCATAAGTACGTAGAACATACAACAATAGCAGGCTAAGACAGATAACCATGCCAGATATTTAAAATAACCTCCAAGGATGTTCAAAGGCCAAGTATTCCCAATTGTAGTGGATGAATGCGTAGCAAAGTGCAAAATTAAACACAACATTATAATTTACATCAATATAGGCTGAAATGCACACACACACACAGATATATATATATATATATATATATATATATATATATATATATATATATATATATATATATATATATATATATATATATATATTATGGGTTATACAGAAGATCAAATCCAACAGATATCTGGTTCGTCTGAGAAACAACCCCAGAACTATTTCTTTAAAGTTGCACAAACCATTTGCTTAAAAAAATATATATAATACAAATTTAAAAAAAAAAAAACTTGTTCACAGTTCTGAGCATCTCGGAAAAAAAGATATTAATGTGTTTATTTCACAAACAGCAAGTGGGGTAGAATTCTCACCCACTTTCGACTTTACAAGACTTCTGGCGAGATGATGTAAGGTAACAAGAAGGTTATTAAAGACTTCGTAGGTTGGTCTAAGTGTCACTTATTAAATTCTTACTGAATATGAAAAGCAGCAGTACTTACCCGTCACCGTTTTAAAAAACCAAAACTGAAACGATGCAAGTTCGTGTGTTCTGAAAAACAACACAGGTAGTTAATGTTTGTTTGTTTCTTTGTCATCAAAGTCGACAGCGGAAATGCAATGCTTTTATGTACAAAAAACGAATGGCAATTACAAACAGTAAATCTACTCAAAATTCTTTGCATATCCCAAAAGTTAAGCAATGTTTCAGGACATGTCTCTGTGTATTTTGATTTATTCTTATCAGTACAAATTAGGATATCTTCCGGTTGCATTTACAATCACTACTTTTCTGTAAATTACGACTTACTTCACGAGATATGATTTGTCTTGCAAACTTCTTACACCCTTTTGTGGAAGAAAGCCTCAGCTTTCTGATGAAAATTTTAGATATAGGAACATAAAATTAAAAAATAACAAGTGTCATAACACGAGAGAGAGAGAGATGTGCGTGAAAGGTGCAAACACACAACAGGTAAATGATTACATACGCTAAGAAATATTCCTTGAAGAAGCAGAAGATATCAGACGTAGGCTGGGTTGATATGTGATAAAAGTTAAATGTGTGACCAATCGTGTGCACACCTGAAAAAAAAGAATGAGATATGTAACAAAAGAATATCGAAGCAGATCACAATTAGTATATATATTGATGATGAATCAAACATGTTTCGCTCTAGATAGCAGTATTCATTCGGTGAGATCTCCTTTAATTTAAATGAAAATGATAATTTTGTACTTGCAAATTGGTCTTCTCTATATAATTCAAGTCATAAATTAAAGAAAAATGATGTATTGTAACATTTAGACATATTTAATTTCTTCTTGAAATATCACAGACTAAGATAAAACGTAGAGGTGAATCAAACATTTTCAATTGAAGGAAAGAAATATTAGAAAGAGTCGATCATAATGTAAACCAACCTGTGAAAAAGAGTGCCAAAAGCGCTGATATTTTATGCATGGAATGAAGTGAATCGAAGGGAATGAAGATTTTGAGGAAGGTTTCCCTGAGTCTAGTAATGCTGTTACGGCACATGGTTAGAAGCAACGTAGAATAAGTGAAGGACATAGCAGTAGCCGCGGCTCTGGTACATGCAATGCCATAACCAGCTATACCACGTAAACCAGTGTGCTCCGATTGAACGGCAAAAGCTACAAAATATATGGTTTAAAAAACAGCAAATGTACTTAATGATGTTATACTGGTATGTTAAAATAAGATGTTATAACCCAGGTAATTGAACTTAGACTAACAGAAAGCTTTTTGTTTAAATGAAAAAAAGTATGAAAAACCTCAATATTATACAATGTTGATAAGTATTACATCTGCGAATTAGTTTCTTCCACAATTACTTCTGGAGTTGCTCATATACTTTAGGTTTTCTGAATATCACTAATAGTAGGCATGAACTTGCTTGTTAAAAGTGAAAAAATTCATGGTCTACTTTGAAATATAAATTGATAATTGGTTGTGACAGATGTCAGATATCAAGCAAAAAAAAAAAAGACGCAAATTTAGCAATATTTGTTTCAAAAGAAAGTTCACTATTTGATTTTATTTTAGATAGATAGATAGATAGACAACCAATGAGTACTTACAATATACACGTTGTATAAACAAGCCACATAAAACAAGAAAGTAAAGGGTCATCCAGAAGACCTGTAACCTGTAGGTCTCCAAAAAGCGTACTACTCTCAGCAATATTTCTTCTGCAGCCGATCGAGGTTGCTTCAGCTCGGCGATGCGGATCGTGCCAGTCGCCGTGTGCAAAAGCGTGTCGTGTGTAGTGGACCAGGTCTGCCGCCTCAGTGTCGACCTTCGGGTATGTCCAAAGCTTAGACAGCATAAGAAACATACAAGATATATAACAAACTGTGTAAAACAATGGTAAGTGTCAACAGCTATGAACGAAGTCTATAGATATTATGTATGAATATGTGTAGACTTTTACAGTCAATGCCTTAATAAACTCCCATACAGAAAATCACAGGTGATGTCTATGGCTATTTCCTTTTGGCTGCCTATGGATAAATAAGCAGGCCACATACTTGTAGCCTATATTAAGGAAGCAGGGGATAGTTTTGTAAATTGGCTCCAGTGAACATTTTGTATTTAAGGTTATCGTGTGATTTTCTTCAGCTATTGTTATTTAATAATTAAAGATATGGATATTTTTGAGAATTAAGTCTGTTGTATTTGTGTTATTCTTGAAATTGATGTGAGGCATGTAAACCTCCATTAGTTACTTAACAGTGACAGGACACTAAAATATCAATAGTTGACTAGGTAGAGTAGAGCTTGCTAAGTGTATAAGTAGACATGTTGGGTTCAAGTTAAGTAGACTATCTAAGAAAAACTACCTTGATGGCAACTACTGTGAATTGCATTAAGCTGTTTAGTATACAATTTTTGTTTCTTCTTCCAAATTATCATGTGTGGGGAAAGGGGTCTGCAGTTGCACCGTAGGCGTCACTTTGCTTCAAAAATGACCCTCAGACATGACAACTGCATGTGTACATTTATGGCTTGGGTGCGTAAACTTCTTTTAATATTAGCTTGTATAGACTTGTCAGGTTAAATGAATCATATTTGGATGTTTTTATTTATTATAGCAATCCAAAAATATGGACCCTTTTGACCTAACTGAAGTACTCTATTCTTTTAATGATTATTTTAACTTTTATTCGACAGGTTGAGGAGGCATCAAATTTGTGTGCAAAAACTTGTCTCTTGCACCCTATAGAAAAAATGATCATGCAAATCTGGTCTGTCTATTCTGCTAATTTCATAGACTGGCATATGTGCTGCCTATTCTAAAAAGCTGACTACTGGTTCTGATGAAGGTTGCCTACCTGTATCCTATGGGAACTCAAAATTACTTCTTTCTACAGAATTTGGACTTTGAGAGGAACCCATATAAAACACGCTATTTCCAAACCTGCTATTGGATTTTTTTCCAGTGACCTCCGTTTTGTGAGATAATAATAAGTTGATTTAAACAAACTGAGAAAATTTGTATCTTATCGACTTTCCTGAGAAATGCCACTGCGAAATATAGCAATCAACCGTCATGCTGAGCGATCTCCCCTTGTATACAAATGTAAAGCCATTACTATCTTACCCTGTTAAGCAGGAGCGTGCAAAAAATGTGGAGAAATTGTCATGGACTAACCTAGCATAAATATGAAACGATGAAGTTTACACTCGACTTCATATCTAATATTCAGGTAAAATTCTGTTTATTCCAGAAATAGGTTAATTGTACACAATACGAACAATGTATCCAACAACAAATGATGTGGAAAAAGTAACCATTTTTTTTATACAAAGTTGTTGTTTTGTTGTTAATTCATATTATTCCTGGTTAGATCATAATTCAGTTGTTTGTAAATTTTGTGTATTTCCGATTTACTTGATTTAGTACTCGCAACCATTTTATTTTCAAACTAACGTTGCTTCTGATACATTGCATTTCTGAGAAGGTTTTAGAAACTGACGAATCATATTGTCAGTACCAAATATTTAAATTCATAAGCACAACTTGAAAGTTTAACTTTGTTCATTGTAATCTGTATATCCGGTCTTATAGGATAAATCTTTTATTAATAAGCTGTATTTTAACAAACTGAAGCCCACAAAAGGATGAAGGGCCTCTGTGATTTTCTTCTCTATTCTGCAAAGCAAGTGAGTGAAGTACTTTTTTTTGTTCTTACTTAGAAAAGGAAGAATATAAAAATAGCTGCCTTCCTGCAACTCAGATTCTCACACCGATTCATAAGTAGTCAAATTAACTTAAAAACGTTGTTGCTGCTCACCTATTTAAAATACAAATTGCAAATTAAATGGAAAGTCGCCATATGTGTACTGTGATCTATGTTCATATTATGTTTGTTATCTCCCTTTATTTGCAATAAAAATATATATAACTTTTCTATGCACTGGCTTAATGGCACATCCTTAAACCCGCTACACCATGATCAATAAACCCTCTATCTGTACCTGACGTTTTGATGCAAGTATGACGTCATTTTTGTGTTGCACAACGGAATCCTGATAATGTCACGAACCTGAGATATAGTAACATGGAATTTATATTCAGTATGTGAATGAAATTCTGGCACTCAGTTCAGCTCTTCCTCACTTATTGTTAATTGCTTAAATCTAATGGATGTTAACCATTGCATAACATTTATTTAAAGGAAACCTGTTTGTACATTTGTATTACTATGTTTAATCGCTGTTCATTAAAAATGCTAAAAGAATCAAAACTAGACCCATGCAAACTATTGAAAATTGTTTACCTGTATGCCCTGATGAGTGTGGACTGCTTTGCCAGTAACTTGTCAGCCTTCTGAGAAGGTCTTACTGTGGGCAGTCCCAACCCTGTATCTTAGCAGAACAAACGAAAAGAGGATAAAATAAAGTAAACCAACTGTTGAGCACACAAGCAGCAGAAAATCTCATAAGGTCTCCATGAATTTGAAGGTGTGGAAAATATATTAAATAATGATATTTGAAAACAGCTATGAGAAAATATTAATTATTTTCATCAGAATCCATTATGGAATATGATATTCAGATTAGGATCATAATGAACTAAAATGACTTTCATCAAAACAAATTATAGGTACAACGAGACTTTCCTTGATGTACCAAAGATTTGCACAAACAGTTAGCATAAAGTTTCAACACATTAATTCATGACATCTTAAATTTTTCATATAAATCACACAGCTGATTCCTGCTATAACCAACTATTTACATTACAAGAATACATTAGGGAAACATTGAGAACAAACATCTTACCTTCTAATTCTAACGACGTCCTTTCTACTGCTTTTCGATATTCATCGTACTGAAATACTTTTTTAAAGTTTTCTAATGTCAAATGATCTCCATGCTTTATACCAGCTATTTCATATACTGCTGCCACAAACTCAGAAACTTTCCGATCATTCACATTGAAATCGGAAAGTTCAAGTAACGACCTGTCAAAAAAGGTGTGAAAAAAATTTCTGTAGCTGGAAACTGAGTAAGAAACTCAAAATAAAGAAATGGATTTGATTTCAACACATCTGGGCTATTGTAAGGGGTAATGTTTTCACATGAGTCTTTTATAAATATAAATATATAATTATATCTCTTTTCTTTACAGGTACTATAGGAAATCGTTTTAGGCTTGTAGCAGGTTTTTTGTGCTTTTTGGAGGGAGGGGGCGGGGGTTGCTTTTAATTATTGCTTTAGATGGTGCTTTATATGTAAATGAAAATAACTTTGTTGATTAAATACTTATTATGTTCTTTACTTATTGTTATCGTTTAACAATGCCAATTAGATATCTGCATCTGTTATCCGCCTCATACAAATACGGTATCGCATAACCTGCCATAATTTAAAAAAAAGAAAAAGAAAATGTTTGATGGATTTAATTCCGCAAATCTAAAGTCAAAGCTAATCTAGAAAGCAGCAGGATGGGTGAACAAAGTAAGTTATTGGGAGCCAAGCTAGCTGCCTCCAATCCTACAGTCTGACCCCCCCCCCCAAACAAAACCCCCACTAAAACACAGCCAACCTCCATTATTTTTTAAAACGCCCCATCACGGCTCCTAGCAGGAAAACAAAAACCAGGCATATTAAAAAGAGCTTATCTTTGGAGAGTCCATTGGGATGGCCCACCCCACTCACCAGCACGCTTCTCTATAGTGTAGTTACTTTTCTTATACAAAAATTAATTTACAGAAATAGGATAATTTGTTATATTGTTTGGAGACTTAAGTATAATCGTGGTTTACCAAGGAAAAACCAAATGCGGTTGGTTTATCCATGATAGAAGTGTGGTAAATGAACATGGGCAGACCACAAAATGTGTGTGGTCTGTGGTGGTACACACATGTTACAGTATAAAAGAGGAGTCACGGTTTATACATGATAGAAGTTTGGTAAATTAACATGGGGAGACTACAAAATGTGTGTGGTCTGTGGTGGTACACACATGTTACAGTATAAAAGAGGAGTCACGGTTTATACATGATAGAAGTTTGGTAAATTAACATGGGGAGACTACAAAATGTGTGTGGGCTGTGGTGGTACACATGTAGCAAGAGACATTAAGAGGATAGAAAATAGAACAAGAGGCATTTTGATAAAAGTTATTTGTGAACTACAAGCATAGCAACACCCCATTTATAGAAGTGGGATAATATTTTTAAATGTTAAAAAATGTATAAGCTAATATATATCTATTTATAATGTCACATGCACACGAAGCATGTGTGTTGCGCGACAAGTTAAAAAATGTATGGGTGTTTTACCCCCTTATCCCAGTAGTCGTATAGCACTGCAGTAACTTCAGGAGAAACTCGACTGCCAACAGGCAATCCATGCTGAGCTCGCTCAGGTTAAGACAACAGAGCAGACAGCAGAGACACTGAGGCCTGAATGTGGTCGCTTTGGCCCTACTGAAATCGAGGAAGAAGTCCCCTTTGATTTTGACATGGTAAGGCCGCACCCTGCGCTACTTCCCAAAAACCTAGACCTTGATGGTATTGTCATGTTAGTGATGTCAAGGAAAATTTAGAAGTCGACAGAATTACGCATGTCTTTAGATGGTTTTGCATCGAAGAGGATGGCCTCGACATTATGACTGGGTACCAAGTCAGAAGTAACTGCTTAATTTTGAATAGTCAAATAACTGACGTGCGTGCTTCCTCTATTCTTGCAGCCTTATTGACAAGCGAAAAGTTTTTCATTCGCATTAAGTTTCTGTAGTATAATGAGGAGAAGTAGGAGTGGACTGTAACTGTCAAGCATGACCCGGTGAAGACAGAACACTGCAACAGAGAAAATGTAGTTGAGATTTCGCATGACACAAAACCTATACTCCTTACTGGTATTGACAATTCTTGCTATGAAAATGCTTATCCAGTAACGGCATTTTTTTACAGCCTCTACAGCATTCGAGGGCCTGACCCAGACAAATTTGGCACCTTTGAGGGTCGGCGATCTAACCTTCATCATGCAGCATGTGGTAGAGCACTGTGCAAACGTCCTACAAGGTTGTTCGCTGCCAAAAAAAATGCGGGACAGGTGCAGTCATCAATGACATGGCCGAGATGGAAAGTATCCTCTGGCTTACAATTGTCCTGAAGGACGTTGCCGGCAGTGACATTTATAACAGCAGTAAGTACTGCTCGAGGGGAGCATCAATAGAGTTTATTGTCCACAATCGGCCATGCCTGGCCCAAAAACCTCAGCTTTTTGTCGATATCTGGACGAATTGAGTACTATGAGGGCAACATCTGGGATGCCATTCAGATGGCTACAGAATGTGAACCAATTTGGGTTCTTGATGGCGGTGACAAAAAACTGAACCCCAATCTCAGAAAGCAGTTTGTGCTAGCCAAAGGTCGATGCTTTAGAACCTGAGATAAGCACCTGCAGATTATCAAGGCCTGTAATAAGTACACTTCTGCAGCTAAAGAGATGGCTACCAAAGTCTTTACTGAGGCCTCAGCTGCGGCTAGCATTGCCTGAGAGGGAAACGAATGAAAGCCCACACAAGCAGCTATGCTGGAGAACATCAAACGGGCATGCGTAGAGTTTAGACATAGTGGTCTCTGGAACAGCCCCTAAGGCTACAATGTGTCTGAGGTAGTGAGCTTTGGCAGCTTCTTGGAAATGGGGAATATGCACCAAACTTAGAATGGTTTGGCCACCGGTGCAATGGAATGACAAGTGACTATTAATGGATCTCTTACTCAAGATCTCGCGGGATTTGCACAGCTACGCTCTTGAGCCTTTGACCCCGGCTGTCACCCAGTGATTTCTGCATGGTTTGGCCGCCACTTTAACCCCAAAAGAAAAACATGAGGATGCTCACAACAACTGTGGTTGGGATCCCGTTGCTTTACTGTGGTTTATGTTTGAGACAGGCATGCTCACTCACCTTGAGATGGCCGAGTGTCTTTCGAATTTTCACTTTAATTGCCTAGAAATGAATTGGTTCTTGATTTGTTGGTTTCGCTTTCTTTCTGTTACATTTTTCTTCGACCATAGAGTCGTAACAGCAGAAAATGGTAGTTTGAACCGTAGAATGCGAGGGTGTTAACGACTGCCCCACTTACCATCATTTCAGCTATGGCCATTACTGTCTTTAGAGCGACATAATGATATCAGCAGAAATGATGCCTTGTTTAATTAGCATGTCCTTTGGACAAAGGCTCATTGTTGTGATGCTTATGACTTTCGCTTCGCCTTCTAAGTCTAGACAACTAAGGTCAACTGGTTTCATTTTGAACGATTGGCAATCATCGAATATCCAGCTTCAAGGCCGCCAAGTACTGTTCCATGGTAAAGTAGGTTTTAAAGACAAGTGCAACACAAACCTCTATTCCATATGAAAGGAGTGTGGTGCTTGTCGTTCTGATGGATCCCCAGATGTCGCTTTTCAATGTTGTTTCTTACAACTGCGTTCCGAGAACTTGTGCTGGTGGGCAGGACTAGGTGTAAAGAAGGCCAGCTACCAAAGATAGGCCGCCCCATAGGCCAATCCATGAAACATAAGATGGCAAAGCCCCCTGCTGCTTCTCTTTAGCGATCATTGCTCTTGCAGCTACTGGAGCAGCATATTTGTTGGCAGTCTCAGATTTTTCTCACCCCAACGTTGCTTCTTCATCTCTGAAAGATTTTATCCGGATGCAACTCTGCCTGGAGTTGTCATTTTTGTGAACTGTGTCACCTGCTCAGATTTTTTTGTCAACTTCATCGGCGGTACTTATCCCCTCAGCACTTGCACTAGCTATCTTCTCTTTTTTCTCAAAATCAACATGCATATATGTGATCATGCCAGCTGCGAGTGGAGCTAGTATGGTAGCTTACCTAAAGTAAAGGTGGCTGCTAATGTTCCATAAAGAGGTCTGAACAATGTGATCCTTTTCAAGGTCTGCTGCAAGCTGCTTACTGTTATCTATAAGCAGAACGCGGCAAACAAGTGGCTTGTAATGGTTAAGCAAGAATGATACTATAGAAGCCATCATATTACTCCTTCATTTAGCCTCATATATGGCGTAGGCCTTTACAACATCTTTGTCACTCATTTCTACAACACCATCAAGTGTCAGATGTCGTCGAATGTATTATTTGGCCAAACCTGAAGCAGCTAGTTGGGATAGCCTCTCGCTCTATAAGGTTATCTGCTGTCAGTCCGACGGAGGACAGCATATGTCTAGCTGTTCGACTTCCTTAGGCGGTATGTTATTCAACAGTTCATCCAGTATCACATCAACATCCATGCAGCTTATTGTAAGCTGTTCTGCCATGGTTCTAATTAGGTTCCAATGACTGGCCAAGCGCTTAACTCTAAGTGACTTATAAATTAAATAGGTTAAACCTAAAAAAAATAGCTACAGATGTACAAAATATGAAGCCATTACATCTTATTAGTACTCGCACCTGTGGAATGCGAGCTAACAAAGCTAGTAAGATATGGGTGGATCGGTTCATAGTAATAGCTTACCGAAACATTTCTGCTTGAGAAATTCATTGATTTCTGCTCACCGCTTTACGATATAGTTCTCATCTAGTGTGTCCTTAAATGAGTGTTTGTCTTTACAGTAAAATAGTGCCACCCACAAAGTCTGCTTGAGGAAGTCGCGGGCTACGATATTGTTTTGTGTGTGTTTGTGTTATGACCCACACACTGATGCCGTTGTGGTGGCTAATAAAGGCGATCTCAGTGAGGGCCATTTCCTTATGCCAGACACGAGAATGAAATATTCAAGTAGAAAAAGCATAATGGTTTCCTTGAACGTTTCAGAAAATGCGTGGAGTAATTCATTCAGATCATGGTTCCTGAGGCTAACCAACAATACTCACGCGTCTTTTTTGCCATGGGTCCATGACCTGTCATATACCTTGTTTAGAAGTGTCATTGGGCAGATGATGACTATAAAATCAAAGTGGTCCTTATATGCCAATTTGAGAAGCTCGTATGCAAACACACTCTTGCCGCACACTCAGCAACCGACGATCATGGTGCAGTGTGGCTGTAAGTTATCCAATGATCCTATACAAACTGGTCAGTTTGTATGTTGAGCTATGTGTCCATGGTTATGTACAAGTACATATTGGATTCACCTGCCACCTGGGCTGTCTTTTTAATTGCAGCGTTATGCCTTTGCTCGCCGTTTTGATGCGTCTTCCTGACCCATGGTGCGTGTGGTCTTCCGTTGACCTCGTATCAATGACAATGGCAAACCGGTTTTGGTAAAAGGCACAACATCAATCAACAGCAGTTTCGTGATAGACTACCCCGCCATTATTTTAAGGGACTCGTCTCAATGCTGGTATCTCGCCTGTCCCTGGGCATAGATCTGGTTTGGGATGCCCTCAACGCTCTTTGTCGCATCCTCGAAGAGTGAAACTGTCGCCTTCATGCTTTATGCCAGCGTATTCAGGTTGATGTTGCACATGTCATCTTTCTTATTCACCACCACCCTGCGATGGGTGTACAAGATACGCCACCTTTCAGATGTATTGCTGCTTTATCATACGTGCGAAGTCTGCGTGAGTCACAATGTCATACTCCAGAGAGATACCGCTGATGAAGCTCGCCCCCTTATTAGTGCTCTGGATCACCCTGTCATAGTCGTTAAACGTCAGCTCGAAGATGAGGTGGTCTGAAAAGCCAGACTGGTATTATGGAATGTGATCATTTTGCAACTCGATGTCGAGCATCACAAAGAAACGGTTTGTGGTCCATTAAAAACCAAAAAGCGCGAGAAAATCTAGAGACCTGAGTTAGCGGGGAGGGGGCACGCTATGGGCTCTCCAAAGATAACCACTTTAAATATGCCTGTTTTTTGTTTTCCCACTGGAAGTCGTAATGGGGTGTTAAAAAATATGAAGGTTGATTGTTTGGGAGTCATTTCGACGGGTCGCAAAGGGCCAGGGGGAGGGGACTGGAGGATCGGAGATGGATGGATCGGCTCCCAATAACTTACTCTGTTCACCCTCCCTGCTGCTTAACTAAACTACTAGTTACATTGCAAAATTCAATGAATATCCTTTTTAACAGGATAATTTCAAGAAAACAAAAAACATGTATCTAACACAAACGAAAATATTGTACATTAGTAAGACAAAAATGTATGTTTACACGAGTCCTGTCATGCCCATGTATGTTAATAATCTGCAAATCTATTACATGCACCTTGTCATTTGACGAACATCATCCAGCTTCAGTTTTCCTTCTTTCTGATACATGTTAAACAGCAATTGAACTTTCTGGTCAACGTCATCTGCAATAAAAATAGTATGGATGGTGAAATATTCTTTCTTTACATCAAAAAGCATAATATTTGCGAACTGAAAGTGAGGAAGGCCGCTTTGGTTTTCATGAAAAATCAAGAATGGAATAAATTAAATGTTTCAAATCTACAGTTTAAGATCCATGTCATGGTAATTAAGCTAGTCCAATGAACATGTATACAACATTACTCCAACCATATTTCAACTGCATAGTTCAGCTGATAATCTGTAAGATATAATTCAAGTTAGTTAAAACATTTTCTTTATAAACGTGTTGATGCGGCACATAACTTGACCTAGGAAGGTATGGAATAGGAAAACATAATCACTAATATAAATAGGCCAGCCCTTATCATGAATCACTGAGAGAACTATATAAAAAAAACTGCTAATTTTGATCATAATAAATCATTGACAATTCATACTATAATTCAATATCAATCTAACCTTTCAATCTATTTGCCGGGTATCTAGCAAAAATAATATACGCTAACCACTTATGAACTTAATTTTGCAACCTGGAGGAATATGATGAACGATTGATAATGTTAAGTTTAGATTATATAGAAAGATATCTCAAACGTCCATGAATATTAGTTTTTGATCGTTTTCTGTCCTCCTCGATATATTGAAAAATCTCAAATCTCAAATTAAAAAATAACTAACTGCAATGAATGCCCATTTATCTATCGACAGACTTCGCAACTTGGAGAAAAGAAATGCACGTGAAACAATGTTACAAGTAGAATAAACAGGCAAACACTTGAAAACGTAGTCTTTAATAATATTCAGTTATCCTAGCAATGTTATAAAATCTGAAATCTAAAATGAAAATGCATAAGGGAATATGTTACTAACATATGTACATAGCTTCAACAAATGCTTATTTTCCTATCAATATGCCCCCTCTCTCTCTCTCTCTCTCTCTCCATTGCCCATGTCAGAAATGTGTTTTACCTGAAGAAAGCAGTAAGAATACGTTCATAAACTCTCTGAAGGACACCAGGCCAGACCTGTCCGCGTCTGCTAAAAGGAACATTTGTTGGACAAATAGGGAATCTGGTTTCATCCCGAAGACTTCAGCAAACTCTGTGATGGTCAACTGCGTTTGTGGCAGGTTTGTATACCCAGATTCATTCTCATCACTTGTATTTGTACTGACATCTCCGAACGTCTGCAGAGACGGAGTCATTGTAACATTACAGTAGTTAATACATGCTGATATTAGACCAATCTTTTTTTGCGTTTTTAAATCACATGTAGGGAGGGATACGAATACCGTTAAAATACAGTCAAAATCTAAATTAACAATAATTAGACCAGTATGGCGTTGAGGTGACCTGCGAGGACAACAACAAAGATGGGCTTTAGGGTATTTTGAAAACCCTTAAAAATTACTGGACCAATCAGACTGAAGTACAAGTAATACAGTGTCGTCCACTAGAATTTTTCCAGGTAAATAAATGTGATATATTCTCTTTATATTTTGGCTCCTCAGCAAACACGCCGGTGAGATATTTAATTAATTCCACGTAGGAATGACAGATTAATTACTCTGGGCTAAAACATGACTTTATTTTATTTTTTAAAAATCTACATTTTATTGCAGAGTCTGATCTGAACCATTAGCAACACCGTACAACTGATTTAGATTCTAATGTAGATGCATACACAAAATATAATTTTCCGTTACATGTTAATGTTCCTCTCTACTATTTAATACACTGCAGAGAGTTGAAAACAAGAAATTATCTTGCGGCAAATGATTTTGAATTTTACTAAAATCAATAGTATGACCAGTGTTTTTGAAAAGTCAGCAAACCTAATTAAGTTGAGAGAAAGTTAACATGAGCTCTGAAAGTAAGTAAGTTGTGATAGCAAGCCGACCTCAGGTTAATTTTTCTGAATCTCTTAGAATATCTAAACAACCGAGGAGAACATTTAACAAATAAAACACACACACACAAAATCTTTTTAATATGAATTATTTAAATGTATTTCCTTTGTTATTCATAAACCCGCAATTGCGGGCTTTGTCATTTGACATGCAACAAAAATTGGAGATAAGTAAAAAAAAAACAAAGAGCAACACAAAGAGTACAACAAAAGATGAAAACTGAAAACAGGGATCACTAAAATGAATAATATAGACCAAGATGCCAAACTGATAAGAATTTCAGACTAATTCAAACAAGAAGTATAATTTTAAGAAGATTAAGGCAAAAACGCTAAATCCAACACGATGCTTACAATAATAGTGTTTCATCAATTGTCATCTACCCAAGGTGCCTGAACTTTACACCGATCATGTTATACTATGTTTGTCATTTTATTTTTCTGATCTCGAAAAAGGGAAATAAAATGTTTTCATTCGTCAAACACTACATGCATGAAATCCGGTAAAAACAGATCAGAAATGATATAATGCCTTCCAGAAAAGAGATAGAAGAGCACAAGAAAAGTGTAATCATTCAAGATGGCGAACTTCTTCATTGAATAGATTGTGCTAGTACACATTGCCTCTGGCATGATTTTAAACTGTATTGCCTAGTCTGTTTTTCCCTGTGAGACTTTACTGTATAATAAACAGTGGCTCCTAAAATTAAGTTTGTCATAACAGCGCTTCCAAGAGATGAATGCAATAACAACAAACCAACCAGTACACATTTATTAAGGATTTTCTGACTTTGCTTTCCACTTATATTTTTTTTTCTTCTGCGTTTCATCGCTAAAGGAGAGTTATGTCCTTGGCATTCCACATGCTCCACCATTGGGTTTTTAAAAAGTAATATGTTTTAAAGTTATTGAAGTAGCACTCAATTCAGATAGAGGTACTTCCAACTTGAATGTAATACATCCTGTGAAGTATCTGATACCGTTTTAAATCATCTCATCATCATTCATTTTGTAAACTATCTACATTATCGATCAGAAAAGATATGCTAACAAATGATGTCACAGTCTAAATTATAATTTCTGAGAATGCATTGGCAATATTGGCAGCTTTAGAATTTACAATAATTTCATATATCTTCTTGATTTACATAACATCTATCTTTTCTCTTTTTCAGTCAATTGTTTACCAGTTATCTCTTAACAAATTCCCGTTGAAATAGCTATGATCAAATCACATCTAAACACTTTAGTTTCAGAAGACCTGGAGTTATTACTCATTTTTCTTCGATACATCATAGTTTTATTTCAAGCCAACTGTCCCTCTGGTACACGTTGTCTATGACAGGACTTGTGTCCATTTCATTGCTATATAACTGAAAAATGGCTGAGGATGGTGGCGATGATTTTGATTATTCATTTGAAAATCCTTTTTTATGAAGATGATGATGTATATACATAAGTTCAAGCAGAAGCTGAATATAAAATAAATCTTGCTAATGAGCAAACGTTTTGATGGTGTCTCACCAATTCAAGATTCTATATTGCCACGCCAAGTTCTTGACTTGTACAACTGTTGATGTAAATAAAGACCTTGGAATAAGTGAATTACAACACAATTTGGAGACAAACAGGCTTAAATACAAAACTAAACACTCTTATGTAAAACAGATGGTAAGAAGGTTCATTTATTGAGGAATGGCGACATCAGAACAATACTAGCACACAGCACTATAGCAAGACAGACTGGAAAGGACTTGCTGGTTACAATATGCTGGATAAAACAAGGTGATGAATGGGTGTGTCCGATTGGTGAGACTAGATATAAATATTCGTCAGAACCTACAGTTATACAAAGATGACAAAATAAAATTACCCGATGAAGTGTTACCAAAGAACAACAAGTAACAGTAGCAGTGGCAATCTTTAGTTAGGAAGGTAAAAGAAAATTATTCTGTGCATAAGAGGAAAGAGAAAAAATTGGTTATTTAAATACCATAGAAGTTGTAAAATAAAAATATACAACAAATGAAAGCAGATGATGAAATGTTTGAGAAACAGATTGAAGACTTGAAAAAAACACCCGCAAAAAAAACTGAGCCAAACAACAAATCTGTAAATTGAAAGAACCATTGGAAACGTTAGAGCAGAAAAACTGAAGTAGTTGGATATCTAACACAGTTGGAAGAGAAATATTAGAGAAAATATTAAAATGATAAAAGAAATAGCTAGCACAAAATTACCGTTAGGTGAAGGATTGTAAAGATTCTTCAAAGAGTGATGTGTAACAATTACTTCTGTAGCTACAGCGGTAGCAGTGTCTATGACAACAATTGCACTGTCTATAGCTTTCTCCTGTTCCATCTACTCGACAGCATCATACTCAACCTCAACTCCCAATACTCCAAACGAAACATAAATAAAAATTGACTTGACAAATCTAGCCAATTATTTGCTTGAGTTAGTGAAAAAAGTATCACAATCAATGTCTGGTATTATTGGCAGTCTGATAAGTTGGTTATTAAGAGCGATGGCCAAATTATTTCTTTTCTAGCTGATCACGTCATCTTACTTGCTTTAGCATTAGTGCCATTTCCTGGTTTGATTTTGAATGAAATACTCACACATTCGAGTCTTTGGAGTTCTGTCAAACCTTTACACAACAGATGCCTTTTTGTCTGTCAAAGTTGTAAAGTATTTGATCATTTTCTTTTCCAATAGACAAAGACCTTTGTGTAGGGAAATCGTTATCTGGCTCGGTTGTATAGTGTTTAAATAGATTGTTTAGTCAACCAGTTTTTACAATTTATTTTATTTTAGTTTAATTTTGTCCGGTTTAATTCATTCCAACTATTGACTGATTTTTGAGTAAGCAACTGGATGTCATGCTGTTCTTTACCGATCATTTAAAACAGTATACAAACATCCAGAGAATACTTTTTACTTGATAAATTGCCTTTATGTGTTATCAATAAGCCAATATGACAACCTTATACAACAGGTACTTTTATTTTGAACACTGTGTAACGTTTCTTCAATCCTTGTAAACGTATACATGATTTCAGATTTATGTCAAATTTGGCCATTCATATGGCTAAATCTACAATTCCTACTTCATATACTGAGTAACCATGTGCTGATTTAAATTGAACTTCATAAATTGTATTTCTGTTGTGTAGACTGACCTTGTAAGGTTTACAAAATCTTCAAGTTATACTGTAAATTTAGCCAAATACAGATTTATATATTGAGTCATATCAAATAGGTAATATATTTCTTCCTAATATACTGTACTGTTTTAACCGTCTATATATCTTGGTTGATGCTACTTATCTGGATGTTATCGTCATTAAGTGTAATCTGTAAATCAGCATTTTTTATAAAGCATTGCTTGATATTTAATTTATGTTTGAAATTAATAAATCAATACTTTCATTCTGATGTATATTATCTTGTAACAAACCTAGCTTGACCACACTTTTATCCCATCCAAACTTCTACACAAATATACATTATCTCTTGATACCGACATTGTTGTTTTCATATTAAACACATGAATTATTTTAATCACCTCAATGAACTCTGCTGAATTTATATAAAATGAAGCTTTGTGCCATAATATTTCATTTGTAAAAAGTTCAAATTAATCTTTGCTCATTTTCTTCATAGTCTGAATGGTCAATTCATTTTTAATTACTTTGAGTCCCTAAGTCCACCTTCGGTGTTGTCCTGCCGCGACAGCTCATCATTGTGCTTGCCGAATGATGTTTAATTTTGATTTTAAATGTTCTCATAACCTTATACTGGATTTAAAAATGAAAAATAGAAATAATTGGTCTAGCATTGTCATGTACAAACTATTCATTACGAAGCATCTGATATGCGTGAGTCAAATGCAGCAAGGATAGTAAATTTATTGAGCCTGATTAAGATTACATATAGCTGTTTTTACATTGTTGGAAAGGCGTCATTTTCTCAGTGTTACTCTCAAATGCGTCACTCCACAAAAACCATATTACTTTTAGTCAAGGCAGTCATTCATCCCAGAAGGACTTCTGTTTAAATCTTACTGTATGCAAATAAACCAATTCTCCTTCTGTTCTATAGCTAGTTTGTATTCTTCCCGTGCACTGAAAGATGCTTCTTGGAACCGAGCCTTCACAATGTATTGTATATTTATTCATCACGTCTTGTATACAGTATAACCACAGATGTCACAGGTGTGATAGTTAAAATCTAAAAAATCCTGAAAAGGAAAGCCTGGAATTTATTTCTTACCTGCATGAATATAATTCTGAAGAACTTATCCAACTGTTCTTTGCGCATTTTCTTTGTTTTGCAGTTTCGCAAAATGTAGTTCTCCACCAGGGATCGGCTCTGAGTCCCTATAGAGATGGCAAGAAATAACTGGTCCATCAAGTTGGAGAACCGAGTTCTTTCATCATGCGTCTCAAACCGCAGCACCTGTTACAAAACATTGAATATTAAACGTGGAGAAATGTGACACATCTACTTAGCCACGATATTTCTCATTAAAAAAATCACAATTGATACAATTGGATATACACCAGCACAAAATAGGCTTCTTCACTCATTATTTTTTTTAAAAAAAGTTCAAAATATCCAACGGTGAACACAGCAGTAAGCATCCATGTGATAACAAATAAATGTATGATGTCTCAGGCACTTTAACATGGCAAGACTACCAAAAGTCAAACTCTATTTCACCAAACATAACAAACTTGCTTTCAAAATATTTAGAAATTCCAAACGTGTCAAAGTTTTTAGAAATAATTTTTTGCAAAAACTAAATATAAACTTATATCTTGTTTTCACAAGTAATATGTTTCTATTGGAGCAAAATCAGTATTAGAAAAAAAACAATTAATTGCAACCATATATATATATATATATTTGTGTGTGTGTGTGTGTGTATATATATATATTTGTGTGTGTGTGTGTATATATATATATATATATTTTTTGTGTGTGTACATAATTGTGCAATTACAATCTAATCCTCAATTACAACACTGGACAGAATTTATGCTAGCCTGCAATTGTACATTTTCTCTAATGATATTTGTTTTATACATTTTCTGCATTTTTACATTACAAATTATTCATTTTAATCTGTACAAATAAATATTATGTATTGTTTTCTTATTTTTATAAGGTTATTTAATTCTAATATTGAAATTTATGCATCTTGATATTTTAAAAAATATTTCTAGTTTCCATAATATTTTGCAAGTGGAAGAACTCTGCTTAACACAAACCTTTGATTCTTAAAAATCAATATCGTGGATTATTTACTTCGGTTTCTATTAGGGAGAAGATGGGTGCTTTTAAAGAAAACCATACTGATTGCATTGCATATGATCTTAGAATTATTCGAACTGCGCTGAATTTCATTAATATGCACAGATCTTGCTCATAATAAAACTCTTTGGACATCTTGATGATTTAGATCTATTTACAAAGTTTACTCAAAATCAGATAAAAAAATGCAATCGTCAAAACAAGTTGAGCCACTCAGATAAAAGATCAACTTGTATATATCGGACTCAAGAGTGGTAACAAGATCAGCCAATCAGATGCAAGATCACATCATTAACATGCGAGTATCTCAGTAATTATGGGGGACAATATAGACTCTAATGGAAATTTAACATTACGTTCAGGGCAATATAGACCCTGATGGAAATTAAGCATTACGTTTGAGACAATATAGACATTAATGAGAATTTAACATTATCTTCGGGCTGGTATAGACTCAAATGGGAATGTAGCAGTATGTTTGGGCCATTATAGCGTCTAATGGGAATTTAACAATACGTTTTGGTCACTATATACTCTAATGGAAATTTAGCATTAAGTCCAAATTAGAGACAACACCAAGACTGAAATTCACTACCACTGTGCCATTGGCTCACTGAGTTATGAAAACGTCATGTGCAACAATATAGGAAGTTTGTTTCGTAACTTTGTTCCAATACACTCGCTGACCCTTCTTTTTACAGTGCGATGTTGTTTCTTGTGTACAATACAAGTGACAGATTTAATTAGGTTGCAATATTTGCAAATTATTTTTGTTTTAAAAAATGGATTCCTAATATTTTACATTTACAACCATTTCGGTCAGTATGGGATCTATGGGAATTTAACATTACGTTTTCCCTGGATACATTACCCTATGGACATTTTAACATGATGGATGACACTATAGGACCCCATTTAAATTTAACATTAATGCCTAATTAAAGACAGCAACCACACCGAAATTCACTAATATTTGTCATCCACTCACACATTTTGCATAAAGTTTTGTCCAATACAAGGTTACATGTTGTCAATTTGTCTTAATGTTTAAGTGTGGCATGACTCATTGTTATCGTTACTGAGGTCAAATGAGAGAGAGAGAGAGAATACAAAAAATCTGAAAAGACCAAAGGTGTTGTACATAACTATTAGTTCCTTTAAATGCATGTCTTATTTCCAGAGAACGAATATAGCCTGTTTTCATCTCTTTTCTGCATAGTTCCAAATGTATTTCATATTTCCAACAAGAACATTGAATACAGACGGTTCAAACACATACATATTGTCATTTGTTGGTCAAACTGAGTTATCAAGAAACGTGACACACAGCCATATCGAAATTTTGGTTCGTAACTTCGTGCCAATGTACATGGCGACCCCTCTTTTTTTAACAATGCAATGTTCATTTTTGTCTACAATACATGCAATTGCCTTTTTTTTTTTTTTTTTCTTTTGGCAATATTTGCCAATTGTTAAAAATTTTTGACTCTCAAGTGTTTGCGTTTACAACCGATTGGGTCAGTATTGGATCTATTGGAATTTAATATTACGTTTAGAAGAGTTCTGCACTCTATGCAAATTTTAACATGACGGATGATATTGTATGGCCTTATGCAAATTTTAACATAACAGGATGATATTGTATAGCGTTATGGAAATTTTAACATGAGGGATGACATTGTGGGGCCTTATGGACATTTTAACATGACAGATGACATGGTAGGGCCTTATGGAAATTTCAGATTACGGCCTAATCACAGACAGCAACCACGCTGAAAGTCACTAATATTTTGTCGACTGCTCATACATTTTTTATACATTCTTGTCAAAAAGGTTATAAATTAGCCTTAATGGTTAGGCGTAACATGACATTAATATTATCATTATTATTATTATTATTATTATTATTATTATTAGTGTTAGTAGTAGTAGTAGTATTTACGCAATAAAATAACGTCAATAATTCATCCTTTTCTTTTGCAAAAGAGACGAAAAAGAAAAAAGTGTTTTTCTCATGACAGGAGTAAACATGTTTTAAATACTGATATATGTACCGAACCGGTATAAATGTTCTCTTCCTAGTGGTTTATAAATGATTAAAATGTATTATATCTATTGCCTTAAGTACAAGCTACTACTGCTGTACAAGAAATGGATCCTTATCTACTGTATTCATGCACTTTATTAAGTAAAATTGGGTAAAATGCATGATGAATGATTGTATTTAATAAGTAAAATTGAGTAAAATGCATGATGAATGATTTATTTAATAAGTAAAATTGAGCAAAATGCATGATGAATGATTTATTTAATAAGTAAAATTGAGTAAAATGCATGATGAATGATTTATTTAATAAGTAAAATTGAGTAAAATGCATGATGAATGATTGTATTTAATAAGTAAAATTGAGTAAAATGCATGATGAATGCTTTATTTAATAAGTAAAAATGGATAAAATGCATGATGAATGATTTATTTAATAAGTAAAATTGGGTAAAATGCATGATGAATGATTGTATTTAATAAGTAAAATTGGGTAAAATGCATGATGAATGATTTATTTAATAAGTAAAATTGGGTAAAATGCATGATGAATGATTGTATTTAATAAGTAAAATTGGGTAAAATGCATGATGAATGATTGTATTTAATAAGTAAAATTGAGTAAAATGCATGATGAATGATTTATTTAATAAGTAAAAATGGATAAAATGCATGATGAATGATTTGAATTAATAAGTAAAAATGGGTAAAATGCATGATGAATGATTGTATTTAATCAGTAAAAATGAGTAAAATGCATGACGAATGATTGTATTAAATAAGTAAAAATGGGTAAAATGCATGATGAATGATTGTATTTAATCAGTAAAAATGAGTAAAATGCGCGATGAATGATTGTATTAAATAAGTAAAAATGGGTAAAATGCGTGATGAATGATTATATTCAATAAGTAAAAATGAGTAAAATGCATGATGAATGATTTTAATTAATAAGTAAAAATGGAAAAATGCATGATGAATGATTTTAATTAATAAGTAAAAATGGGCAAAATGGGTGATGAATGATTTTGCTAAATAAGTAAAAATGGGTAAAATGTGTGATGAATGATTTTAATTAATAAGTAAAAATGGGTAAAATGGGTGATGAATGATTTTGCTAAATAAGTACAAATGGGTAAAATGCGTGATTAATGATTATATTTAATAAGTAAAAATGGGTAAAATGTGTGATGAATGATTTTAATTAATAAATAAAAATGGGTAAAATGCATGATGAATGATTGTATTTAATAAGTAAAAATGGGTAAAATGAAACATGAAACAGAATATATTTTGGCAAATAAAACTCACTCTTATTTAATAAGGAAAAATGGGTAAAATTCATGATGAATGATTTTAATTAATAAGTAAAAACGGGTAAAATGCATGATGAATGATTGTATTTAATAAGTAAAAATGGGTAAAATGCGTGATTAATGATTATATTTAATAAGTAACAATGGGTAAAATGTGTGATGAATGATTTAAATTAATAAATAAAAATGGGTAAAATGCATGATGAATGATTGTATTTAATAAGTAAAAATGGGTAAAATGAAACATGAAACAGAATATATTTTGGCAAATAAAACTCACTCTTAGTTTAGGCCATACATGGAGGATATTGTATCATTATATCAACAAGCCTAATGTTCATGCAGGGTCTGAATAGTAACCAGCAGCGCAATGGACCGCCAACAGGAAAAAGATATGAGATGCATAGTTACCTCTTAGTAGCAAAAATCGATCACAATGATTCTGACGTGCATAAATAAGCTTACTATGGGGTCTCACTAAGATGATAATTCACTTTTCGCAAGATAATGTTCTTCACGGTTAAAATTTTCTGTTCGTTATTTCCCTTGTTTGGTTGTTAAAGAATTCATTTGTCACGATCTTGGGCCATCTGTTTTGCTTCCCTCCAGGACATGCAGATGGTCTTAAGCTCGGTGTCCACAGTTCTTCGCAAAGTCATGGCTGGTCATCCTCTTTTGCATTTGCCTTGAGGGTTCCAACCATGGCGAGCGATGTTAGACTGGTCTCTCCGCAGGGTATGTCCAATCCATCTCCACTTGGGCTCTTTAATGGTGTCAGATATCATAGCCCTTTATCTGCCCATAAATTAGTTGATAAGAATGATCAGTCGCGAAGAAGAACAGGCGAGATGGGTATGTATGTATGTATGTATGTTATACATTTTTCTGCATTACATGGTAAAAAGCTTGCTGATAGCAATTTACTTCAAACGATAAAGTGATATAAATTGAACGATCATTCTGAGAATGGATGATACAGCCATAACTACATACTATTTTTATTCTGATAGTAAACATTCCAATCAAGACATTTTATACAGGATATGAACATGGTTTAATATGGATAATATATAATTAATGAGCACAGTGTCACAGAATCAGTGGGAAAATGTTCTTTTTTGTTTTATTTTGCTTTGGGTTTGTTTGTTTTGTTTTTTATGGGGGGGGTATACAGATAGTTCTTCTTCATGATGGTTGTTGCGCACACATTCACACATGTTACGAAAGACATGAATTGTTATTTTTTGTACTCGATAGCAGCCGTAAGGTACGATGTCATAATCAGAAAGTCACACCTGTATGGCAAGGAGGCAAAACATGAGTCGCTTTTCTATCTGTGATATCAAATTTGTCCTTGGAATGCTGCATGTTCTGAATCTTGTTGATGCTTTTGGAAGCCGTTAACTCAACTGGCCTGCTAAATCTGACTCAAATAAGAGTTTTCATACTGTCATGTGTGATACAAAGTTACATTAGATCTAAAACCTCGGCCTGACGATGTCATTTCAACTTGTCCAATGTAAAATAAACATAGCCACTTTCCATGTGGGGACTTGTTACTTAAAATCCTTATATCTAACTTTGTAAGTTTATGCTGTCATTTGAAATGTTCTGGAAGTCACCTTGTTCACATGTTGGATATGGCAACAATTCTTGTGTGGTATAGAGCAATTTTCACTCTTGGACGATCTTCACTCTCTCAGTCGTGGTGATGGTAGTGGTGGTTATGATTGTTGTGGTAGTGGTGGTGGTGGTGATGATGCATAGAGATCAATTATCACATCACCAAAATCGCTAAGATGTACTTGTGCTAACACTGCTGTCCTCAAGTCAGGCGATACAGAACATTGTCGACGTTGAAGTAACTTCACTTCTAGTTTCTTTATAGAGTTGCATGATCGTTTCATGATTTGCTTGTGATATAAACTTGTATTAAACTGTACTCTCACTATATGTAAAGACCTGACTAAGACAGTTACACCGTTCAGTGCAACTTGTAGGTTTGTAAGAACGAGTGTTTGTATGTAAAAGTGGGGTATGTGTGTAAGTACGAGGAAATGTCGTCATAACATATCATACGCCTTTCTCTAGACAATGGTTTGCAAACGTGGATGCTGGTTTGTAACAAAGAGCGTTTATTTGCAAAAATCAGCAGATCATGTTTACTCATTTATCAATATGTTTGTAAGTATCATTGTGTAATTATGTGTTTATATTTATTTTCCCTCCTTCCTGTATCCATTTGTTTGTTGTGTCATTGTGTGATTATGTGTTTATATGAAGAAAATACTTGTTTTCCACTCCTTTTCTTATCACTATGTTTGTAAGTGTCATTGGAAGCATTCTGTGTTTGTATGATACACAAAAAACTATATTTCTCCTACTTGCCTTATCAATTTGTGTAGAAGTGTAATTGTGTGATTGTAAACCCATATTTTCCCTCCTTCATTTAACAATTTGTTTGTAAGTGTCATTGTGTGATTATGTGATTGCATGAACTGAATATAATACCCGTTTCCATTTCAAGTTCCCTTATCAATTTGTTTTTAAGTATGAATGTGTGTATGCATGAATAAATGTCCCTATTTCCCCTTTTCCTTCCCCTTTTCCCTTATAAGTTTGTTTGTAAGTGTGTGGGTGTTTAGTATACATACCTGTCAACCTGTACAGGAATCCCGTAATTTGTAAGGTTTTTTTTGGGGGGGGGGGGTTTTGGGGGGGGGGGTTGCAGTGTACGGCCGTACAACCATTTGGTACAGTTTTTTATATTTAAAAAAAAAATCGGGCAAGTCCTTATTTTCGTGCTTTAATCACTACATCTACCTTTATTTGGCCATTCATGCCCTCTGGGCGTACTGAATATTTGATTCTACCACTCTCAATGTATACATTTACATCCTGTATAACACCTACATGTGGTCAGTAATAACTATGGCATATGTGCATGTTCTGTTACCATTTGACTGCATATTGGGCTAAGCGACCAATTATCGGCAAATCAAAACAACTCAAACAAAACAAAGCCGGTGTGATTAATTAGCAGTGTTTATGCGGCTTTGTTGCACTGTGTTTACTCAAACCAGATCCTCATGAGTGGCTCACTTTGATTTTAATCCAGTGAGTCAGCGTAATTAAATTAATGAAAGGTACTTTACCAACATCATTATTGTTGGTTTCCTTTATGAACTGATTAAAAGACAGTAATGATTCTTTCGTTTGTAAGTGATTATAAAGACAATCAACTTTCACGTGCGCTATTGCATTTGAAGCGAAACAATTACGCTAATTAACGAGTTCTGTTCGTATTTAAAAGAGAAAATATTTGTTATGATCACTTTAGAAGTAGTTGTCAAGCAAGCTGATATTTACTATGTGGATAAAATGAGTTTGATAAATTATTTTCACAAGGAAGGTAATAAGGACGATTTGAAGAAGTAAAATTCTTGTGAAAGTGGAGGGATAAAATGTAAGACTGCTACTGAGTGTGAGAATTACTTAAACCAAGAGAGTGTAAAAATTCTAACGAACATTTCACCAAATGGAACAGAGCTTGAGGACTTTAACTCAGACACAGCTATCAACTGCTGGCTTAGTGCTGGTGCAGGTGGCAGACATGTACATGGACATTTTTTTCAAAATCCAGCAGCTAAAACATATATACATGTACCTGAAGCAGCCAAATGTATAACAACAACTGTTTTAGACAAATTAAATTCTTTTTAGAAATAATTATGTTGTATATTATTTCATTTGTTCTTTCTATGGATTAAGTACATACATCTCATCAAATCTTGGCAAGTGATTACCATTTTGGGACAAGTGAAAAGTAAGGTGGCCATGTGAAAAGTAAGGTGGGACAAGTGAATTTTCTGAAACCACTTGTCCTGAACAAGTGGATGAAAAAAATTTTTTCTCAGCCCTGTCTTTGGCGTAAGTTTTTTTTTGGTCTTTGTAAGTTTTTTTGGGGTCTGGTGTACAGGTTTTTGTCTCAGGAGGTTGACCGGTATGAGTATATATTGTTTATTAATCATTATACCCTACTCTGCATACCCACTCATTAATTTGTTTCTAGGTGTGATTGACGGATTGTAAGTATAAGTGTGTTTATCATCATAACATAGCATACCCCTTCTCTCCCTTTGATTAGGTTTAATTATACAATAGTTTTTCTTTAATCGCTAATTCATTTATAATATTATTTTTTCTTCTAATAGTTTCAACACCAATGCTAAAACAGGGATTGCATGGGTGATATTTACCATTTCTTCCTTTTTTACCCAGCAAAGAATAAGATTGTTATTTTCTGTACAACTTCAGACACTCTTCATCAAAACTATTATATTTTTTACACACACGACATTTTTTTTAACTCTCCTTCAATATTAAAGAAGAACACACACATTACAGCAAATGTAAAACTTGTAACCTTGTTGTTGGCAAAATGTATAAAAAAATGTATGAACAGACGACAAAATATTATGCAATTTTAATGTGGTTCTTTTCTGTAATTATACCATTTTGTTAAATTTCCAAAAGACTTTGTAGTGTCACCTGTCTAGGGTTGCCACCTGAAGAGCTCCAAAATTAGGAACACATATGAGACCTCTTAAGAAACTGACATATTACAACACTACATTTTACTATTTAATTTGGAAGGAACAGTTCCATAAAATATGTAACGGGCAGCAACTCTACACCCATCATGTTAAATTTCCATGGGGTGCTGTACCATACCATCCGTAATGTTAAATTCCCATAATGACCCAAACGGTTGTAAACGTCAAATCTTCAGAATCGAAAGTTTTAAAAAAATTGGCAAATATTGCAACCCCTAAGAAATCCATATCTGGTACTGTAGGCTAAATTGAGCATTGCATTCTAAAAAAGGGATCACTGTGCATATTGGACCAAAGTTAGATACCGACCATTTAATTTGTGGATGGGTGGGGGTGGAAGAGAGGGTGGGAGGAAACTGAGATTTTTGGAAAACAATTTCCAGCATCCAAATAGCGTGAATAAATATTCTTGCTCTGATTTTTAGAAGAAATTTTTTTTATTCATTATCTCAGTTGAAAAAAAAAAATTCTTCACGTAAACGAAAACAAATATCCTAGTTGGGACGAAAATTGCAGCCCCCCCACCCGAAAATTAAATGGTTATAACCAGATGTGTGATATTCTTTTCATTTTTAATTTTTGTGTAGCACAGTCTGACAAAAAGACAACAAAAATTATGTGTTTGTTGCCTTTACATTGAATTTTCATATTAAAAATATGGAATGTACTTGGACCAATGCAACCAAAAATTAAAGATCAAAACAGGCTTTATTTGCGAGATGTTGTTCTTTGCAAATAAAGCGTTCATTTAAAGAACCTAATATTTAAGTACTTCTACAACTTTTGATTATAAAATGTATGCTTGCAACATTATAGTCAAGAATGTGAGAATAAATAAAAAAAGCTCAAAAATATCAATACATGGTAGATAATTTGTTATTAAAAAAAAAACAACGAATCCTCAGTCTTCATTTTTTGTTAGTGAGTGAGTGAGTTATTGAATTGGTGGAGAGTGCGCATGAAAGTGTTGATTTTGAAACAATAATAACATGTTTTTTGTGATTATTATTTTGTAAGTGTCTCACTCTCTGTCTCACACACACACATGCATATATACACACACACACTCTCTCTCTCTCTCTCTCTCTCTCTCTTTCTCTCACGATCAATGGATTTCGGTAAAAATAACAGTGAGTCAAGCCACACATCAACATTTGGCAAATGTATAACCTGCAACCTGTTTCTGACAAAAAATATATTAAAACAATGGATGAGCAGATGACAAAATATTAGTGAATTTCACTGTGGTTGATGTCTGTGATTAGGCCATAATGTTAACTTTCCATAGGGCCACATACTGTCATCTATCATGTTAAATTTCCGTAGGTGTGCTATATCTCTCAAACATAATGTTATATTCCATAAACCCCATACAGATCCAAACAGTTGTAAACATAAATAAAATGCGAATCGAAAGTTTCAAAAAAAGAAGAAAGAAAATGGGCAAATATTGTACTAATAAACTCCATTGTTGGTATTAAAGCCTAGTATTTTTTTTTAAATCTCAGGCGCTCAAAAATTTGAAAAAAATATTCTTGCCCTCATTTATAGAAAAAAAAGAACCTATTATAGTCATTATATTAGTTGAAGAAAAAAAATTTTTATCTTGAGGTAAAAGAAAAAAGTATCTGGGCTCGAAAGACAATCTGAGGACCCCGCCCTCCCATCCCGACATAAATTACAGGTCCCACTTCACTCACCTGGCCTTATGGTCAGGTGAGCTAAAAACGGATAAAAAAAATTTTTAAATGGTAACTTATTAATGTGAATAATTCTTCAATAATTAATTAAAAGCATTTGACAGGAAAGAGTACCAGATCGTATTCACTTGGGATCTTGACAGCGATCATGTCCTCCTGTTGATCGCTGCTGTAATGCACCTCTACACGGTCAACTCCGTACCCAGCCATGGCTTGTACATTAATTAGACGGACCAGGGCACCAGATTGGTCATACAAATTTATCCTCCTTTCCTTCTGGTCCAGCTGAACAACTCTAAACCGGACTGGCTCATCTGGGTTAACCCACTCAATTACTGCAATATATTGTTAGATAAAACAACTCACTGCAAACTAACACATCGGCAGTATTGACTAAATTTGCTACAATACTTTATAAAATACATACAACACAAATAGAGGACACCATGAATATGGCAAAAGAGTAGCAATGGTACATGAGAGTGCAGATATATTGACCACCCATTTGACATCAATTGCATGTATGACTCAATATTTTATTGTACAGACCCATAGACATAGCAAGTCTAAAATTGACGTGCCAGTGGTATGTGATAAATTGGAAGACCACTTTAAATGTCTGTTTTGAAAACACAAATCAAAACACCCTCTTTACCCAAGCACATCAAATACTAAAATGAAACATCTGAAGCACTGGAAAATGTTCAACTCTTACAAAATCTGACTTAGTCTTGTCAGGATACGAAAACAAATAAAATAAGGTAAAACAGGATTGTTTTAAAAGAGTGGTACTTTATTTTCTTACCTGAAAATTTATTGGGATCAGCAAATTTCACATGCTGGTAAGCTGCATTCTTCAAAGTCATATTTATGACCTTC